>JAODLD010000101.1:33059251-33086699 GCA_026781065.1 Mormyrops boulengeri | reverse complement strand
TGGTGTGTTTTTAATATTGGCCGTTGTCGGGGGGGTGGCGCAAAACCCCGGGGGGGGGGGGGGGGGGGGGGGGGCGGGGGGGGGGGGGCTGAGGTAGGCTTCGACTGCAGGGGGAAAAGCAGGAGACACTCAATAGGACTCCTCCTCGATTATGGCTCACAATTAGCAGGCATTTCCATAACGCGGTCCTAGCTCCATGCTTAATGGTCATCCATCAGGCTTACCAGAGGAGTCAGAGTGGGCTTGGGGTTGAACTCCTTCGCATTGGGGTTCAGAGTAGATTTCTTCACTTGGCTGGAGGAAATGCATGTGGGTATTAAAACCAAAAATGTAATAAAACCACCCTGAAATCACTTGTCTCATCAGTTGCTCATACTCTCCCTACTTACTCAGTCACACCCTCCACTCTCTCTGTCGTTTCCAGTTTGGCTTCTTCACTTCCTGGGGTCCTGATTGACTGGGGTGCCCCGGGAGACTGCCTGTCTGGGGCCACAGCTGGGATGGTGGGTACCGCACTAGCGCCAACCGTGCCCTCTGGCTCCTTCTCCTTCGCACGCTCCTCAGAGGGTGAGGAGGGTGCTGGTGGCTGAGGGACATCTTGAGTCACATTAAGCTTGGGTCCGGGTGCTGGGACAGGTTCTGCTGGAGAAGTCTGGGCTGGGCTAGACTGAGGAGATTCAGCAGACGTTGCCACGGAGGTGCTGGTGCTACTTCCACTGGGCTGAAGCTGAGCAGGAAGGAAGCAGGCGAAGGTGGGGCTTAGGACAGGTCGGATGGAGTACATGTGTACCACCTCAAACTCATTTTAGCTCATGTGGCATATCCGATCAGACCATTCTGTCAACAAGCTGCCTTAAAACGCAAAAGTAACATGTCAGATTTAGCATAAGTGCTGCTCTCTTTAGCTAGAGTGAGTGTGTTAGCAATCAGCTGTGAGACAGCTTTACTAGTCTGATTATTTCTGGGTTTAGGACCAAAACTTTCAGACACGATAAAATTACACTGTACTTACTCTGAACTCCTTGCCAAACTTCCGGAGTTCCTCAATTTGTGACCGCTGCTGAACGGAAGTGACTGCAAGGTGGAGAGCTGAATTAAATCACTGTTTGGAATACGACCCAATAGCCATGGTGAGATGAATATGGGACCTACCTTTGGGGGTCTTCACGTCCTGCGGGCTGACCAGAGTCTCCACTGCCCTGTCTTTTCCTGCCGAACTGAGGATCTCATTCACTGGAGAAAACATTTAAAAGGAAAATCAAAATCATTGCACGGCAGCGATGTTGTTCTATTGCATTTCAGTTCAGACCATAACCATGTCATCTCCACATCACAGAAAAGCAAAACAGAGTTTGTCACCAAGTGAAGGCATGTCACTGTAGAATGAAGCGGGATATAAAATTGTGGATGTACAGGGTTCCAACTACATTTAAGTAACTAATTGCTTTTTGAAATGGTCTATTTTCTACATTTTTGACAAAGGGACAAAGTGTTTTCGGAGGTTATGGGATTTAAATCAGCCATAAGAAAGGACAGGCGTCTGGGCAAAGACTTGTACATTACGTTTAAGTTCTGGTGAAGTGTTGTTTCAAAAGGACAAGATGTGAAAGCACTACACACCAACAGCACACATTCACACAGCCAACATACTGTTTGGAGAGCAGAGATCAAAAAGGAGAGGGAAAAGAAAAAAAATAAAAAAATAAAGTATCACGCTGACAGAGAGAGCAGAAGCAAACAAGGATGAGGTCTCACCATCAACAGGGAACAGAGGAGCTGGACCGGGTGGCTTTTTCGTTGCCATGGAGACCGGCACAGTGTCTTGGTACTGAGAAGCAGGAAGAGATGCGTCCTGGGAAGAACCCCCTGATTTTGGTGAACGGGAGACTGCAAGGAAGAGTAGGAGGGGACCAGGGTTTAAGAAGAAGGAAAAAAAAAAAAAAAAAAAAAAGTTTCACAGTGCTAACAATGCAGTGAATATCTCAAACAAAACGCATGCACATTAAGTCTCAGATTCTCAGCGAATCAGGCTACAGGCCATCATAAATGTGTAATGCAGTTAGCACACCGTGGCTTCAGTGCGAAACCTGACACCGAAAATCTAGTGAAAAACTATATATACACTTAGCAAAGGAAGTAAAGCAGCCTTAGCTATGATGTAACGGTACAAGTGGATCACAGCTCAGAGCTGTATTAATTACCAGCAGGGGTGGAGTGGGTGGCAGCAGTTCGCAGGGGCCTGCTGGTCTGTACAGGCCTCTGAGACTTAGGAGATGTTCTGGATGATACTGGGGGGTACAAGACAATTTGCAAGTAAAAAACCAACGCACTAAAATACGATGCAGCCAAGACGCACTGTAATAAGCATGCATGAACGCAGCTGCCTCCTTTCTCACCTCCGTTAACAGGCCTGGTGGTGTCGCTGAGTGAGTGAGGGTGGGACAGCGAGGGCGTGCCTGACTGGCCATGGGGGGCAGGGGGGCTGTTGGGAGAGACTGCCACAGGGGCAGCAGGGGCATCGCCGGGGCAGGGCAGGCCGAAACCGCCCCCACTGCCCAGGGAAGCAGGGGATGTGAATGCAGTGCCAGAACCGGGGCTGCCCTGGGGGTGATGCGGAGAGTACCCCCCCCTGCTGGAGAGGGGGCTGCTCCGTTCAGAGGACGACGCCGACTGGCCACTTGAGGCAGGCAGAGGAGGCCTAGGGGAGGAGCTAGAAGGTGCCGGCCTGCTGGAGTGGTAGCCTCCCATGCGATTGGGGAGGGACGGCGTGGTCGCTCCCCCACCCCCTCTCTCACCCCTCTCTCCGCGCTCGCCCCTGATCCCGCTGCTTGAGGCGCCGATCTCCCTGGCTCGCTGCGGCAGAGGAATGTACTTCCCTTCCCTGGCAGAGACAGATACACTTAACATGCCGGATGTCGAAATTTAGACCTACGGCAGAATGAACGACACCCGCAAGCAGCGATCAAAGCAGCCTACCATTTTGGGGCTCGGGCACTCACCTGTTTCCACAGCTGGGGCTGTCCCTGCCCCGGTCCCTCTCGCGGGGGCTCTCTCTCCCCCGCTCCCTCTCTCCTCCGTCTCGCTCCCTGATGACGGCGCTGAACCGGTCCTCATCCGTCTTGCCATCCTCATTCTCCAGGGCAACGCGGTGCCGGTACTGAGGGCTGGACTCGATCTCGCTGGCCAGGCGGGCTGCCCGTGCCTCACGCTGGCGGAAGCCTTCTGAAGTGCCCCTCTCCAAAGGGACACTGCGTGGGGGAGAGGGATCAGACCAGGTTAGGGGCAGAACACCTGTATGGAAGTCAGCCATTGGCACTTGTGCTACACACAAGTACAGAGCAGGCTCCTTCAGTGTGGCAGCAAAGTGCTGTACGATTTAGCCATCCATCATAACCACTGTCATATTCATCATTTGGGGTGAAAGATGCTGGTGGTAGACTGAAAAGACTTTTGATCAAAGCTCTCTCGCTCCCTCCTTAGAGGCAGCAGTACAGGGAAGAATAGTGTCAAAAATGCACTCCATTCTGAATGAGGCCCATCCTCTTAAAAGAGCACGGACACAGCTGAGGAGCAGCTTCAGCCAGAGGCTCCCTCACACAACTGCACGCTTCAGACACTCCCACGTCTGTACGATGCTTCCAGTCCCCCATGTCACTAACCCCAGCCATCTCAGAGGGCACCATTATCCATGCAACAAGGCAGGCTCTACTATACTCTTACCGCCTGCACTATACACAGAGCGGTACTTTTCCGTGATGGTTTGAAAAAACTGTCTTAACCCAGCTAAGCTAGACAGAACTAACAGAGCAACCAAAAGCACCCAAACCATCTGGGTGATACTCTGCAGCACTGCAAACAGAATATGAATGAATTAAACGGACAGCTTTCAGTGTTGAAAGTCTACAGTTTTCTCCAGCTCACCTGAGTCAGGTAATCAAGACCATGAGGTATGCAGGTAGTGGAATAAAGACAAAAAACGTTGCCTGGATGGTGAAGAAAACCGCTGACCAGAACAATCATTTTACTTTACTGCTCAGAAATGGCAACACACAGCTGTCAACTCGTCACCCTTAAGGCAACAATTTGGATGTACAGATTTTCATGAGCATAGAGCTTGTAGCTTTTCTGTGATGTGAAAGTTACAGAAGACGGCTATATAAAAGGATACTAACGTATATAAAGAGAGACTGGAGTCGTATGTAGACTTGATGCCATAGTTCTCTTCATTGAACCTGAACATCTCATTGGCATCCCACCCATTTGACTGAAAAGAAAACACAAGAGAACATTATCGCACATCCAAGAATAATCAATTCTTTTGTTATGCAAATGTGAAAACTCCCAAAACTGTGGTCATGGCAGTTAAAGTGTGAATGGCTTTCCTGGCTGGGGGTTTTGGGCGTTAAGGCTTTTCATACTCAAACATGAGAAATCCGCCACCTGGGAGAGTGGTAAATTAAAGTGTGATGCAACGAGCGACCCACAGCGCGTACATGGAGGAGGATGCGCAGGGAGAGACCCACAGCACATACATGGAGGAGGATGCTCAGAGAGATAAGGAGAGACCCGCTGCATGTATATGGAGGATGCACAGAAAGAAATTAGACTCACTGCGTCAGTCTCCAGATCATAGTTTTCTCCATTGCTGTCTCCACCCTCCCACCTCTGCAGCACCTTCTCCTTGTGTTCTCCATTGACCCGGGATGCACTAATGGCAGTATCTGTGAAACTGTCTGCTCATGGACAGAAAGACACAGCAATTAAAAGATGTGCAGGTTCACTACTCAAGTCTGCAGGCAAAATCTGACATTCATTTCGGTACCACAATCATCCTGGAACATGCATGCCACTTGGTCATTTTTCCACCAGTTTGAGAACTACCGACACAAGATACAGCGCTAAAAAATTGTTTCCCACCACTTGTAACCATCTTATAACCACTGAAGTCCACACAGAATTTTCCCCAATTAGCGACCCAGCCATAGGGACACATTACAATCAGATGAGGACAATGTGTATAAAATGTAGTGATTGCAGATAAAAATAAATGTTTAGAAAATTGTGAACAGCTACTAACACAGAAGCTGTTCTGATGTATTTGTAACATACATCAGGACACATGAGACTAGCTGGGAAATCTCATTTCACTAATAGTTTTCTTTTCGATTAAACTTTTCTTACAGTTGTTACTAGGGGTGCAACGATATACTCAGCCCATACTCGATATACTCAGCCCACGAGACGAGATGAGACGCGGTATTGGGTTCACGAGAACGAGACGAGACGATATTTTAAAGAAAACTTCAAAGAGGAAATATATTACTGGAAAGCAGCCTTTTATTTGATTAATTTAAAAGAGGAAAAAATGCTAAATAATGCAGATGTATGGTGAAATGTTTTAAATAATCACCATCATCATGCACAGTAAAGAACAGAACAAATATGTAGCACCATAAAATATTTCACCACAAATTCAAATGACAGGCTTCTCTATTTGACTTGTCAATTGAACATAAAATAGAATATAAAACAATATAAATAACAAACATAAAACGTTTTAAATGTTTTCTTCACCGGTGCAGTGGATTTAAGTAAAGAGCTATGATGGTGCTGCATATGGCTTGCCGCTTTGCATAGAAGCAGCGATAGCTGCTATGTACGGCATTATTTTCCTACAATGCTTACAGATGGTTTGTGTTTTGTCTGTTACCCTTTCGCCGTTTATATTTTCCGCCGGGTACCCAAAATGCTGCCACACAAAAGATTTTAACAAGTGTCTGGGGCATCTACTACGGGAATTCCGTCAGACACCAACATGCTTACAGCAGCTGATTTGCAGCAGCTGATTTGCAGCACCTTCGCGAGACCGCTTTTCACTCCGACGAGAAATCTCATCATGTTGTAATATTGCAAGATCTCGTGACACGAGATCCCGTTGCACCCATAGTTGTTACTGCTGTTTTGGAAACTTGTTGCTTGCCCAGCCCACTATATCCTAAAAGTGCTCATAAACTCTTTGTTCCATCATCTAGCCATCGGCACCTGCTTGCCATTCTTAAGAAATGCAAATTCACATGCTATATTGGTCATTTTGAACATAACATCAACAATTTAGTGAGAAAATGTTTACAAGCCTTACCCAGTATCCCACTGGTCCTCTAACTCAGTCACACAACTAGCATCATAAGAGGTTAAGTTCCATGATAACAGAACAGATCTGCAGATACAGAAGCCCTGCAGCATCTCATGATAATCATTTGTGTGTGGTGCTGGACTGGGCTGTAGGTACCTCGAGTGGCATAGTTGAGGTCTACATCCCTGCAGGTCATGGTGACCATGTCGGAGGGGCTGAAGATCATGGTGTCTGTGATCTCCTCTCTCCTGGGAGGGGCAGAGGAGCCTCCTGCGGCCTCGCATCGCCGGTGCACTGCATCCACTGCCAATTCACACTGGGGTGAAAGGAAACACCACCAATGCTCAGCAACACAGAGCACACACAGAAAGGAGTCATAGCAAAAAAGGCAGAGGTGTGAGTTACCCGTGAGCTGAGGGTTTTGAAGATGCCCTCGTATATGCTGCCGTTCTTAACTCTGATGTCACAAGTTGAGCCCTGCGATTGAATCCAAAAACATTAACCTCAAATTGCATTTCTTCCCCAAACAGCGACAAAAAATCATTGCTATGGCATTATGCATAAAGCACTCAAAAAAATCTGCAGCTCACACAACTAGGAACAGGGAGATGCTGAGAGCCACTGTAACCTTTAGGCTGGTGCTCCCAGAAGAGACTTTTAATCAATGTGCTCAACATGAACTGCTCTAGTACAAGTCTAGAAATAGGATATAAACTAAGACTCATATAAGCAAATGTACTTTGTGTGGACTTTCCCCAATGCTTTATATCGGACAATGTACTCTGTTCCCGTCCTGGGGAAAAAATGAAATACAAATCCAACTAGATAACAGAAGGAACCTCCATGATGAGCGGGCAACACCAAAAAAAAAACCCAAAGATACAAAAGTACGTGACAGTCTATCCAAAGAATTACTATCATAAAGGAAGTGAAAAGTGAAGGAATCTCTCCCCAATATCCCATTTTTAATTCAGCAGCTGCCAGTGGCTGCAAGTTCACGACACAAGGAGCATTTTTACCGCGTCCCAGTGAAGTCCGAAGTGGGTATCGATTTTTGTGTTAATGCAGCCACTATATCCATGGCAACTGCTCAGAGCGTTGCCATGGATACGGGTGTTGTGTGGAATGTCTGAAGATACAGTACAACACACAAAGTTTGCTAGACAAGAGTCTGTTCACACAGTGCTGTCCTTGTGAAGAGGTTACACCACTGTAAACAAGACAAACTCACCACCACGGCTGTGAGATAGTGCAGCATCCGGGCATTATTGTACACGCCTTCAAATACCTTAAAAGGGACCATAGAAGCAAAGTCAGAAAATAGTATTTACATGCCTAGAGAGACAAAATGACAGATCCATTTGCAGACACCCATACAAAACATTTTTGTGTGAGGACTGCATTTTCATACTAGGCCTTCATGTGCTTGAGGAAACCGTAAACAATGATGAGATGTAAACATGTATTTTGCAGCACTTATACATGCAGATTAAATTAAAAAATGAACCTAAGAGAGCATTTTAAGCATATTTAAAATGGCATCAGGCTGAAAAGTTAAACAGCATAAACAATACCAATTCACATTTGTACAAGTAAATATTTACATAAAAGAACCTCTTGCAAAACTCATAAATGTGCATTACATAAACTGAACTAAATTTCCTGGGGATGGAAAAGCATATAAATTTGATTTGTTAATGTATCTAATGTGAAATAAACTAAACTTTCATGTTAAACAGCTTGTACAGGAAAGGCGCTGGTAAGCTTAGGTTTAAATATGTCGCTTCTTTTTCAGTCAGTCTGAATACCCAGCAAGCCTTTAAAAATGAGGGCAGCAGCTTCAATGGGGAGGCTCACTGTCACAAGTAATGCATATACATAATCTGAAGGGCATGGCCTTTAGTCACCTGCCTTCTTCTAAAAGCACCTTAAAAAAATACCAATTTAGGTAATAAATATAGTTTTGCAAAACTCAATTCTACCTTCCATGCAATGAAAAAAAAGTCACTAGCAATACTGAAGGGTAAGAAAAAAAAAATAACTTTGGAACATTACGTAACATAAAGGTCTACCTTGGCATCATTACTGGTAACGTTACCTTTAAGATTCAAGATTCAATTTGTCATTGCCATTGTACATGACAGTACAACGAACCTGGGATAGCAGCTCCAGAGTAGTGAAAGTATAATGAAAGACAGGACAAGAGATACAACATTTGTACCTTGGGTATATGCTATAAAGGCTATAGGGTACTAGGGGACACATTGCTCTCGAATTGACCGTGGTCATTCTAGTGATTTTAATCTCTATAGTACATTACATTCATCCATTTATTCCATTCAAGCAAAATCTTTACAATTAAATGGTAAGTAGAAATGGAAAGTGCCACCTTGGGATGCAACAAGGTTGCTTAGTTTCCTGCATCAAATTCTCAAGATTAATCAAAACAAAAAAAAAAAAATACAAAACAGATAGTAAGATAGTAAGGAGTCATTGTCATTTAATAGTCCACAGAGTATTGCACAAAGATTACCATTCATTACTTTCAGTAAACTGGGAAATACTGTAGAATATCATGCATGATGTCTCAATAGAGCAGGGGTCAGCAACCTTTTTGAAACTGAGAGCTAGTTCACGGGTACTGAGCCATACGAAGGGCTACCAGTCTGAAACGCCCTCCTAAGCTTATCTAAACTTCATGTATAATAAACATGTTTTAAATGCTTTTTTGTAAGATATTGTCATTTTCAAATCTTTACAAATGCAAATGTGACTAAAGAAAAATAGCAACAGGATAAAATTTAATTTTAGATGCTGCTCACTGGTGAGTTGTACCATTTTTAGAATAGGTTCGCGGGTGACTCGTGGTCCTTGGGGGCATCCTGGTGCCCATGGGCACCATGTTGGTGACCCTTGCAATAGAGCATCTTTTGTTCAGCTTCATGAGGCAGTGCTGACATGAAAGGTAGTATTACGTTAGATATTTGACCAAGTGGTGCCACAAGCCCAAGAACCGATAGTCTGTGAACTGTTAGGTAGGTAACTTCTAAACTGTAGAATTTTGCAGATAATTTTCTAAGCAGGTTACCTTTTTTGCCAGATGTCTGTTCTACTTCAGAAATTTACAAATTTGCTTTGTTATATGATACATCCTGAAATCAGTAATAAGCCAACAGTTAATAAGCTATGCTGTCCTTTACATGTTCTAATACTGCAACTATCAGCACATTTCTCAGTTCTGAACGTGAACATTAATGCTCTCCACAAGTCCCTCATCAGTGCCACAATCTCAGGCTGAGAAACACGTGCCTGGCTTGCCTCACAATATCACTTGTTTTCTATCCACCCGTAAGATCATCGAAGTCAGTTGTAGTCCTCTAATAAGCTGGACACTTTTCTCCCACATACTGTCTGTACACAACCCGCAGGTACTTGGCCAGTCATTCCAAAACACTGTACCACCTGTTAAGCAGCTATAATTTATAAAATAAAGCAGGTAAAACTAGATACATTCCTGCAGTCTAAATAAAACAATTGAATCACATTCAGAGGCTCGCTATGTTAACACTCCATGGGCATCTTATATTAAAAGGCTTGTGTTAATTTAGTCCCCATTAGACAAATCAGAAATTAACACTGAAATAATGTAAGACCAAACTGGTATCATGTCGATAAAAATAAAGACTTATCGGTAAAAATAAATAAATTATCTCATTAACCAAGCTTAACACTCCACTTTAAGATAGTCGACTTATAACAATTATTTCCAACATATATTTTCAACAGCAGGGGGGTGGGGGTTTAAAAGCAACTTAATACGCCATTAAAAAAAATTCAGTGGGACTGTATTGTGACCAAACAAGATTAATATAAAACAGCACTGTACACAATTATAGAATGTAAGACTGCACGAGACAGCGCTTGGCAAACTAAAAAACTTTTAGCGCAGTTCAACTTAGTTTTTTACCTTTGAACAAGAAGGTATAAAAAACGGCAACTTCACTGGTATTTGAGTGCATATGAACATAAAGCACAACTGTCAGTAAATCAGTATGAACGCTGGGGATTAACGATTAGAATTTAAATAATGCAACAAAAAGCACGGACACACATGACAGGGCAAAGCAAGAAACACGTTTCACGTTTGACTTACTACAGAGGACTGGGGAGTGGGCTTCACCGAGTTACGGCTCCTGGAGGGAAGAAGCGACAGATCGGCATGTTAAAACTGAACACGCAGCATACACAGAACCAGATTTCAGTAACGTGTGTTGTAACACAACGACGACCTAAGCGATCACAGTTACAGACATATAAAACAGGCAACAGCTCAACACCATAAGCAGGTATTTCTAGCAGTAACTGTCACCACCCATCCACTCTCAAAAACCATTCATCCAGTCAGTACCACATTATATATAATGATGATTGCTTCATTAGTTTTATCTAGTAACAAAAAAGGCTAATTTTACATGTGAGAGATCACCTGAAACCGGTACGCCGTGATGACTAATCTACGTTGTAACCAAAGCACGCGGACACACAGAAAACGACCACGATCTCGCTAATCATACATGATAAAATAATTCATCTTAAGCGGACTGGTCTCTGCGCTTTGCAATATCCCCCTCTGGCGCAGATGGCTCGGGTAGGCCTTGTAAAACTCGGATGACTGATGTATGTAGAGGAGCAGCTCAGTAGCTAAGAGGATGCACGCCCGCACACTAACTTCATAAACGATGGTGCGCATAGCGTGACGCAACACCAGTACGGTAACCGCACACGGCCGCGTTCATGTGTGGTCTCCTGGTCTCCTTTAAAAACCCCACTGTTCATCTTATGCTAATATTCCAGTGTTTCACGGTACGCAACGATGTTAACATTTAATGTATTTAAGCTCTCAGACAAAACAACCCGTTAGTTTTAGAGACAGAAGTCGGCGCTTACATTGGATTAGAAGTCCTTGTTAATGAACTCCTTCGCCATTTTACCGATTTACCATAAATTACGCCGGGCTCAATTACACTCTTCTTATTGGCAGACACGCCCAATCAATCAAAGCTCAGATGGGCCGATAGGACGAGACACAGGAGCCGATCCTCCCCCTTACACGACACGCCCACTTAGATTCCTCGCGTTGACCGGTAGGCCCCGACACACTGAGAAAATCCCCGGCCTCGCTTGATCAGCTCAAATCGGCTCTCACTTACCTTCCACTGACTGTTCGGCTGTTGATCCCAGAAGCCGTGGAAGACATGTTGCCCTGGCCCAAAATCCCATTCGAGGTTTTTCGCCCGCTAGAGCCCGACTGTTGTGGCTTCAACATGGCCGAGTTATATTAGCTACCTCCGTCTCGATGGAGTCAAACCCCCCAAAATCCTCTGTCCGCTAGCTTGCTATCGATAGTTACAGTTACCGACGCTAGGTAGCTAAGCTAGGTATAGTTCAGATGATAAAAGTATGTAGCTATAGCTACAAACTTGTAAATGAAAAGCGATCTTTCTACAAAAACCAAGCAATAAATCCCCCTGTTACTAATGACAATATAAGACCAAGAGTCCAGTTGAATCGGCAGAACTGCAGAAATTGTTGTCAGCTAGCGAATTAGCTAGCTAGTTGCCCTCTTCTTTCTTGTCTGAAACCTTTCATTAGATACTGTAACGATTCCGATCTTATAATCCGACGTATTCCGTTAGTATTAATGTCACGAGCGAAAAAAAGAGCAGTATGTTCGCATTTCGAGGTGACCGCCGTCACCAGATACCAAGGTACGACTCGCTCTCAGCCCGCGCGCCACTGAAAGTGAAAAGAGGGGGCTCGAGAGGCGTCTACGTGCGTGCGTACGCAAAGCGGCGCATATTCAAGGGCCATTACTGCATGCTGCTTTATGGACGCTCGTGTCTTTGGCTCTCTTCTTTAGAGTAATTGACATGCCAATTAAATTTCATCTTAAACTTTGACTGGTACAAAGTTAAAGAAATAAACAAATAATAATAATAATAATATAAAGTTGTGACAATGACCCTTTCCCTTAAACGAATCATAACTTGTTTCTTTGAAAATTAAGGTTATACTCGGTGGACACTGAAACACGCGTGATTTCACTGTTTTTTTTTTTATAGAGTAGCTAGCTTTAAACTTTGAAGAAGTAGTGATCCCAAACATTTACACATTCATTGTTCTTTTTGAATCTTCTATGGTCATCATAGCATTCATGTTCAGTGTTAATCCTCATTTTCTTATTGTATAGGTCAATACTACTGAATTTGCATCCTCCATCTGTGGTTGTATATGTGTGTATGTGTATATATATGAAAGTATTAACAATTATTAATCATCCTTAATAACCTTTCCCACCATATATCCACACCTTGCCACCTCAAAATTCTCTGCAGCACTTTTTCAGTCTCCTCGACCCTGTACTGGAGAACTAGCTGGAAAATGGATGGTCATTTAAAACAATTCTTCTTTCCATCTTTGATGATTAATTCCTATGTGTCTCTTCTTTCATCTAGTGTAAGTCACAGTGACAAGAGTAGAAACTGGTCAAACGTACCATGAAGCCCTTTCTCTCTATTGGCGTACTTTGGAATTATATGCCTACCTATTACCTTCCAATCATCATTCCATCTATCATAAAAAAGCTCTTATCCAGTCATAGGGCCGGTGATCTCCATTTGACACTATGAAGCATAAGATTGGAATATATCATTGGCTGCAAAAGATTTTCCTTTTAATAAAGTATCAAGTTATATCTTATGAAAACTAATTAAGATTAATGCCATAATTACTAAAATTTGCAAAGTATCTTCTAGTGTCTTCACACTGTATGTGACAAGAACATACCCATTAATATTTAAATAAATGATATATATTTATAAGTCTAATTTTTAAAATTATATTTTTAAAAGCTGCAGACACATGGCTTACAGATTTCTATGTTTAAAACTCTGTACTAAGGCTGCATGATCTCTGTCTATTTGTGCAGGCTATTTCTCAAAATCAAATGCTTCCATGCCCTAGTGGATTACGGAAAAAGAAGAGAATAAGAGATCAATGAATTTAAACATATATTTTTAAAGTATAAAATATTTTATGAATTACTAGAAAAGAGATTAAAATGTATTTAGTTTCAGATACCTAAATGATAATATGAGCAGATTTAGACCATGAAAGTGATGACCAGAAGCTTTTAAGTAAAGGCTATTGTATTTTATAGATAATTGCATTACTAGAAGACAGTTGGCATCCACTGGGAGAAACTGCTGAGGGGGAACAAAGCCAAAGCCTTTGTGAAGCTCAGTGACCTGTCAGGTTACAGGTCAGTACTTTATAGGTCATCAGTGTTATCTTACAAGTACAATTCCTGTGATGGCTGTTATTTGCTCCCCAGTTCTGCTGTGCAGCATTATGTTGATTATTAATTCACAGAAGAATTTTTGGCATCCCCCAGTACAACTGATTTTAAAAATCCAGAATTCATGCTGATTTTTTAGGGGCTGTTAGCATGGGGATGTTATGTGGAGGAAGACCTAATGAATCTTTCATATTTAGGCAGATCATCTGGGTGTCATATGCACAGTAGTAATGTCCAAGACCTTGACGTCTATAATCATGTCTAATTTGATTCTGGGAATCTTCTTGCCTGGAACATATGGTGTACAGGTGTCAAGAGAAATTGGGTGTTCCTTTAGAAAAGTTACAACCTGAAAGGCTGTGCCAGTTAGCTCGTTTGCACAGTTAATGTATTGCATTGTATATTATTTTGTATTGTGTAGTTTCTTATATTGTTGAGTTCTATCTCAGTTGGTCATCGTTGGCGGTGCATATTTTTGTAATTGTCAAATTGTTGAACTTCCAAACATTTGTCGTTTTTAGTTTGTAATCTGTTTGTAACTTGCATACATATAATGAAAAGAAAGTCAAGGTCACCCTCTGTAATCGATGGGATGGTATTTTGGAAGGGATCTTATTACCTACTCATACACTATATTGGCAAAAGTATCGGGACACCTGCCTTTACACACACATGAACTTTAATGACATCCCATTCTTAACAAATACGCTTTAATATGGGGCTGGCCCACCCTTTGTAGCTATAACAGCTTCAAATCTTCTGGGAAGAATGTCCACAAGGTTTAGGAGTGTGTTTATAGGAATTTTTGAATTCTTCCAGGACAGCATTTGTGAGATCAGGCACTGATGTTGGACGAGAAGGCCTGGCTCGCAGTCTCTGCTCTAATTCATTCCAAAGGTGTTCTATCGGGTTGAGGTCAGGGCTATGTGCAGGACAGTCAAGTTCCTCCATGCCAGAATCGATCATCCATGTCCTTATGGACCTTGCTTTGTGCACTGGTGTGCAGTCATGTTGGAACAGGAAGGGGCCATCCCCAAACCGTTCCCACAAAGTTGGGAGCATGAAATTATCCAAAATGGCTTCAAATGCTACAGCATTAAAAGTTCTTTTCACTGGAAGTAAGGGGCCAAGCCCAACCCCTGAAAAACAACCCCACACCATAATCCCCTCCAAACATAATCCACCAAACTTTTCTCCTGGCAACTGCCAAACCCAGACTCGTCCATCGGATTGCTAGACAGAGAAGCAAGACATCGTCACTCCAGAGAACACATCTCCACTGCTCTAGAGTCCAGTGGTGGCGTGCTTTACACCACTGCATCCGACACTTTGCATTGCACTTGGTGATGTAAGACTTGGATGCAGCTGCTCAGCCATGGAAACCCTTTCCATGAAGTTCTCTACACACTGTTCTTGAGCTAATCTGAATGCCACATGAAGTTTGGAGGTCTGTAACTATTGACTCTGCAGACAGTTGGCGAATTCTGTACACTGTGCGCCTCAGCATGCGTTGTCCCTGCTCTGGGATTTTACGTAGCCTACAACTTTGTGGTTCATTTGCTGTTGTTCACAATTGCTTCCACTTTGTTATAATTCCACTAACAGTTGACCATGGAATATTTAGTAGCGAGGACAAATGGACATATTGCACAGGTGGCTTCCTATCAGGGTACCACGCTTGAATTCACTGAGCTCCTGAGAGCGATCCATTATTTCAGAAATGTTTGTAGAAGCAGTCTGCATGCCTAGTTACTTGATTTTATACACCTGTGCCTATGGAAGTAATTGGAACACCTGAATTCAATAATTTGGAGCGGTGTCCCAATACTTTTGGCAATATAGTGTACTTTTTAGAAATGTATTGTGTTTTTCAGTAACAGTGCTTAAATCCCCTTTATCAGACAGAAATATGTGAACCACCATTACATTCCACTATACAACTAAGGTACCATTTCTACAAATAATTAAGGTACATGTTAAAAGAAGTTGAATCATATCGAGATGACAATACGTTTAAACAAATGTACATCTGATTCCAAGCACTATGGCCATCAATGGGGTACTGAAGGGCATTGCTAACACTGCATTATGAATGATCTGGTTGGCTTGGACTTTATTTAAAGAACCGATGGGCTGAACTGAATGGCTCACTAACATGTATTTTAATAAACCAAGTATTTTTGTATGTGAAGCATAAAAATACTTCATGAAAATGTGATATGATTAACTACACAGAGTATGGTTTCAACCGCTATTCTAAGCACAGACAGCAATATAGAACATTTATTTTCAATATAGATCTTTTTTTTTGCCAACAAATGGCTCATTGACTGGTAAGGTTCACCTAAAAAATAACTGTAACTCTCCACCAACACTATGGAACTTGTATTCTATGTAGGAATGAAACAGATAAAAATAGGTGCACCACATACTGAGGGTGTGTTAATGGCGGATACAGACAGTAGGAATTAGGACCTCCTACTGTCATCTCATGTTTGCCGCGAGATGCTTTAACTAAGCATCCACTTGGTGCATTATCGGCTTCCTGCAAAAAAACCCACAGAAGCATCTTAGAGCCTATATTTTTTTAACAATGGGACTGTGTATGACCACATATAGGACATGATGTTCATGATCTGTAGCTACTACAAAGGATTCATAAGAATTTTAAGAGCTATAGTTAATTAAACAGAATAACTAGAGGACTTAATCCTGAGGAAAGAAATCTCTCATTTAGTGTTTATACTTTATACTATCATATAAATGATGTAGAGCAGGGGTCACCAACCTGTCATTTAATAGTCCACAGAGTATGTATAATTGGTGTCTGTATTGCACAAAGATTACCATTCATTACTAGTAAACTGGGAAATACTGTAGAATATCATGCATGATGTCTCAATAGAGCAGGGGTCACCAACTTTTTTGAAACTGAGAGCTACTTCACGGGTACTGAGCCATACGAAGGGCTACCAGGTTTAAATGCCCTCCAAAACGTATCTAAACTTCATGTAAAATAAACATGTTTTAAATGCTTTTTATTTTTTTAGATATTGTCATTTTCAAATCTATATAAATGCAAATGTGATTAAAGAATAATAGCAACAGGATAAAATTAAATTTTAAACGCTGCTCACTGGTGAGTTGTGCTATTTTTAGAAAAGGTTCGCGGGCAACTCATGTGGTCCTTGGGGGCATCCTGTTGCCCATGGGCACCATGTTGGTGACCCCTGATATAGAGTGTTAGTTTTAAATGCAGTCTGCTCAAGCTTATGGAGATGGGCTTACTGCAGAAAGACTGTGTACTTCCTAGGTTCCAGCGGAATGACATTATGGTAATATGGGAGCCAAACCCAGAGCTGAGAAATGCTGAAAATATTTGAACAACGGGCTGATGATGAATTCAACGAAGAAGGTGCTCAGTTAGACTCAAAGCAAAGAGGGCAGACATCCATGATAAAATATGGGAAACTTTTGATGCACCAGATGTATTTTTATAGATCCCACAGAATTCTCATGGTTTTGATTTCTGATCTTGTATTGGTTTTATTTATTTTTATAATGTTATATTTCAATACTTCCAGTAGCAGGTAACAGCCATTTGGCCAGGCACATTTTGGAAAGACACTGACAAAAAAGCAGGGAGTATGTCCCTCTGAGAAGATCGCTTTCACAAATCCGGACACTAAAACAATACGTTTTTCTGTTGAGGGTTCATAAAGCACCAGGTGCAATCCAGCACCCCACAAACTCCTACTGTACTGGTGCGTTTGTGAACTTCGCTGTCTTCCACAGTTACAATTAAGAGGCTCGCCCAGTTAATCATTTCAGAATGAAATACAATGAACTTTGTTCATTTAACTAACAGTGCTGCAGTGTGCTCCATGTCTTCCCATTAACATTCACACGGCCTGCACCCAGTGACATTAGCTATTACCAGCTCGGTTTCCAAAGCAGATCTTTGTAGCTTTGGGAGTCAAAAAGCATAAAGTAACCTGAGTCTGAGATCAAGTTTCTGCCAGCCTGCCAAACCAGCATCAGATGCCATGACTAACTCAGCCATGGGGGATCCGCATCATCTCTGATACCTGCTGATAGCGATGCAAGGCATTGCAAATATTCCTGAAAACGAAATATTTTGCTTTTATGTTGTGTCAATGATATATACTGAACACAACATAGAATTAATTGTGCATAGAGAACCATAAAAAGTATGAGGCTAAATACAGATTGCTAATCAAATATTAGATTGGTTGCATGCATCATTATTAAATATTATTAAATATATGGCTTCTTATATGGAAAAGTCCCCATCACAGTACAAATCGGTTAAGCCACCTCCAGTAATAATGCGTGTGAACATTTCCTGTACTGACTGATCAGCTACTGTCAAGGAGCACTGCAGAGGAATTCCGATGATTCATGATTAATCTCAGACTTTATCAGTTTTATAAGCATGAACTATATAAGGCTTGTAGACTTGCACAATCGTTAATCCATGGAAAGATTCAATAAAAATTAAAACCTTTCTCAATTTCGAAAATATAGCTCTGACTATGGTCCAATGAAGTCCCAGAGCCTTAGAGATGACTTTTGTAATACTGTCAGAACAGACAGGCATCAGCATTTTCCCTGGATGTCTTCATTTCATCATGGGATGATGCACCTGTAGAATCTGTACCTCTGGAGCTGCATTTACTCCATTGTTACACGTTTTACTGTAAGGGAGTATCAAACAAACTGCACTGACTGACATTTTGGCACCCACATGCAATTTGCATTCTTTAAAACTATAACAACTAGCTCTATACTCATTTACTCATTAACTCCAAACATGCGCATTCTTGTCTGAATATAAAAAAATATGTTCTTTGCCAATACCAATAAATCATACATACACATACGGTCTCATAACATGGTCACACAGTAATGTCTTACACATCATTTAAAACCTCTTTCCTTGGTCAAACATTCAGATGTTAAAAAAATGTGCAAAAAGGATTAAGGGCCTTTAATAAACACGCTAACAAAAAGCAGTACTTCCAGAGATAACTGTGGAGTAAAAAAAAGGGGGGGGTGTGATTAATGTGATTAATGTAATGTGATTAATAATATGTTTCAAATGGTAGTATTTGTATTTTTTGGAAGATGAAACAAATACATGAGTGATCTTGGAACAAAGAAATGCATGACAAACTAGTCATAGGAACCACACATTTTTAAACATAACATCTTGGTTTTGATAGTTGAAACCATTCATTTGCATGGGAACCGTGCCCGCGTGCTTCCTTTATCTTTTAATTTTGCATTGCAACTTCATTCCTTCCATTTTTGAACAAACAAAAAACATGTGTCGGATCATTTGTGTGAATTAAACAAATGTTTTTAGTTCAAAAGTTAATCTTTTATGTAAAATCTTATTTTCAGCAAATACGATCCATACAATTTTAAGCTATTTTATGACATGTATTTTGAGAAACACAAGTTAAATAAAACAATTCCTTTGTAGTGTTATACTTGCAAAAGTCTCCTAATGATATCAAGAAACCCTAAAAGAACAACCTAGTTACCAACAGTTTGTAATTGTTTTTTCCTTTTAAGGCCAAGTTTTTACAATAGTGATCAAAATTAGAAAACAAGGGACATATTGCGATTTACGAAGTTACTGCTTTTCCAAATTCACAATTATTCATGAGTCGATGTATTTTTATCATGAAAACTCTCTCACATCACAAAATAAAAGGTTGAAACTCCCCAGTCAGTGTAAATAGAATCAAGATTTGCTTGTTTTTGAGTCAAATTGGGTTTTTTCCACTTGTTTTCATGACCCATATCGACTATCGGATTATCGTGTTATCATTAGGTTCGTAGCCAGAGTTTGAAAAAAATAGTGAGGTCCACATTACTGATACCGTTCCCTTCATAAGCTGTTTTTTGATTAATTAGTCATGCGAAACAGTCTAATTTTTTTACTGAAGTGAATACTTACCTTCAAATTTTATTTTTTAGCTCTTAAATTACCGAGGTCCCGACCTCAATGATCTCATAGCTGGCTACGGCCCTGGTTATCATATTAATAGTACTATTTGCAAATGGATGGGTGATCAGGACTGGTTCGTGACTCAGACGCTGGACTTTTCTTTTTATTCCACTAACAAAGCTCTAAAATCATATTTAGTTTCTACCAATATATAAGTAATACAATACATATACATACACACACACACACACACACATATATATATATACAGTATATGAGAAAATAGACCGTTCGAGGCTTCTGGGGTGTTTATGTGTCACTGAGTTTTTTTTCTAAGATGAATTTGGTGATATTTCTTATATCCTGAAGGTGGGTTGCCACCATAAGGGGGTTAAGTCGCATTAAAAATAAACTATTATGTTAAGGTTTCCAGATTAATCACAAGCTTTAACACATTAATGTTGATAGCACTACTAAACAAATTATTTATTTGGAATCTATTCATTTTCATTTGGTGGCAAATAAACCAGAAATAAAAGCTGCCCATCTCATACAAAGAAACAACAATGTGACATGAGGTATAAAGATGTACACATCATCAAAATTCCAGTAATTCACACAGGTGTTCATACAAGTGCTTTAATACTGACACTTCATGCACAAGCAGTATGTCATATCAAGGCCCAGTTGATGCAGCCTGTGCATCTTTCCATCATTTCGCAGAAAGCAGTCATTCATGTTTCAAGTTTTTTTTGGTGCCACCTGCCTGCTTTGTTACCCACACAGGTAGCTATATAATAAAATGGTCTGAAGATACAGGTTAGTTCCAAGCACACACAAATTCATACCAGTTAGAATATGTGATTCTGTTTTTGTATAAGTCATATACACACACAATGGCACAGTCATATATTATGTGCACACACAATGCTATATGCAAAATCACAAAATGACTTGCTCACACAAATACCACAGCACAGGAGCTGTAAACCTGAATGTTCATGCCTGCATACTGGCAAGCTCAGCCATGCATGCAAATCCCATACATACATGCACCATCACACATGATTAGCAGCTTTCCAGACACTGGCAATGGGCGCTATGGCTGTGTGCCACGCAGGCTGCCCACGGGCATATCTGCTCCTGGACTGGCACCCCTGAAGAAGCCCAGTCTTACACCAGGGCCTCACAGGGGTGCACCTTGCGGTTTTTGTACCGTAGGTCTGAGGCGGTGAGGTTCCCCAAACCAATATATACAGACTGCCTCCATGACTGTGGGTAATTTGTTGAAACCAAGCCAAGAAAATGATTTGACTGGTCAGAAGAACGACAATGTTATTTAAGTTTCCAGCATAATCATAAGCACACATATATATTTCACATTCATTGTTCAGAAATGGTCCAATCCTGATTACGAAGAGCAGGAACCGATTTCAGAAAAACAAAGTGCATGAAACAAGGAACAAAATGTTGCCTTGGTCTAAATCACTGCTTGGGAAAGAAATGGGAGGAAAAAAAAAAGCTAACTCAATATCACATTTGTGAAACATCATAACTCAAAGCAACAGAAACATTTAAGGAATGTTCAGACTCACTGTATGAGTACTTGTATAACTGCAGACTGGTTTAGGTCATTTGATATGTGCATATAGTGCATTTGGGCAGCTGTTTAGGTCCCAGTTTGGACACCAGACATGCCGCTTCACTTGAGCCCCAACGCACTACACAGGTTGCATGGGCCAGCGAGTGCTGGGCCATGTCAGGCATCAGGTACATCCAGGTGAAAACAGTTGCCATTTGATCTTCCAGCACAGTATGATTGCTTTCGCATGTGCCCTTACAGGTGTACATCTCACTGCCAAATCAGCACTCACTAGTTCATGTCATCGTCGATGCCGGCTGTTGGGATTGTGGGATGTTTGCTTTTCTTCCTGTGGTTAGAGGGGCCCAGACCTCCATGCAAGGCTCCAAACCCTCCCCCCATGGTTCGGCCTTGCCCAGCACTGCTCATGCTCAAAGAGGGCTTCTTTTTCTTGGGCTTCTTGGAGACTGAGTTGTTGGTACCTGAAGTATGGGGCGTGGGTACAGTTATAAAAATTAAAACTTTAATTTCTATGGGCAAATCCCTAATCCTAGCTAGGACACCCTTAACCCCTAACCCAGGCCTAACCTTAACCATAAGTAACCAAACAAAATACAAGACTTTAGGCATTTTTAGATTGTTTCAGATTTTTTGATTGCAGTCACAGATTTTCATAAACCTGAGGTTTATATTGTGGGGACCAGAAAAAATGTTCCCACAAGTAAATGTCCAGATATTTAGTCTGAAACCTTCCACTGGGAATCGTCCCGGGGTGCGTTTCCCTAAACCGTCGTTGCTAACCCCTGATTAGCCTCTGTTTTACGGATTGTTACTCCCCATTACTAGTGCCCAGCTTTGTGTAGGGATGGGAGAACAGCACTGAGACAGAATCAATAACACTAAGCCGACTGTCGACAATGAGCCAGTAGCATCACAGAATCTAGGAGCATTAATTTTAACCTATGCTTCAATTCTGCATTTAGTCCGACGACAAGGAATCCATCTTACCATAGAACTCACTGGCTTTAGAGGAGGGTGAGTCAGAGGGGGAGACGTCTGACGACCCACCCCAATGTAACCAGCCAATCGGCACCTGCTGCCTGTCGGTAGCTTCGTAGCCATCGCTCTCCACTACCGCGTCTCCATCTGGCAGCGCCGGGCTGGCAAGATCAATGAGGAATATTGCCAGTACAGCAGAGAAAGAGGCCAAGGGCTTTTGGGAAATGTGTCAGTGAGGCTCAGCACATAGCGGAGTGAGAAACAGGCTGTGATGTTAGCCGGGAAAACACAAAGCAAGGTGACAGACGTGTCTGTGCGTGTACTCTTGCAGATGAACGTTATGGTGACAGTGTGACAGCCATGCTCACACTGGACAGTCCAGCACAATTTTGCCTCCCCAGTGAGAAATGCTTTTACAAGAATGCTCAGCAAGACTGCAGGCGGCGCATAACATGCAAAGATCAATGAACGAGCAGCTAATATTACACATGGCATGGTGGAGATAATAATTAATGCAAAGCTCACATGTGAGGGGAAATGGGGGTCAGTGAAGCGTTCGACTGTCAATTCCATTCCACTGAAGGGGGACATCCAAGATTTGACTGGACAGATTACTGCATATTTTGGACTGACCCTAGGTAGGTGTGTGTGTGTGTGTGTGTGGGGGGGGGCACTCACGCAGCTGGCCCCAAGAGGGAGAGCCGGACAGCCCTCCTCTGTTCATCTGTGTGCTGGGGGCACTTCAGAGACCTGGTGCAACAGAGATTAATGTGAAATGCCCCCAAGACCCCACAAAACCACTTCACCTGCAACAACAGACCATTCTCCAATGCTGTTTTTCAGTCCAAATACAGTTCACATTCATGCAAGATGGATAAAAGCAGCAACTTATCACATTCATGGAAATACCACACAAACTAAGCTATGGTCAGATGTTAACTGAAAACCCTTAGCTGTGAGATAATATTACCCACTGAGTAACTGTACTGTCCTTTTCAAAATGAAATTTGCAGGTACATGTCAAGCTCGCCTGCTAGGCAGAGTCTTCATGGAAAATGGGGTAAATCCTTGTTTCATACCGTGTGCACATCCGCTTGGTGTGCTCTGATACCACCCCACATTGCTAGAGAGAAAACAGAAAACCACCATCAACCAAAGGCCAGAAAACAAGCATCTTAACCATTTATAAAAGGGCAAGTGGTTTGAAGATGGATGGAGTTTTGGACAAGTAAAGGGACTGGGCATTTTAATTAAGCATAACATAATGAAGCACAAATGATTTCACTCAGTCCATTTAAAAAATTAAAAAATAAGAGAAAGGTGAGTGTGAGTATCCAAATTACTCACAAAAAATTCCCAGCTCATCAAGGAACAGATGTTTAGACATAATATAGACAACACCAAATGCATGAAATTAAATTGTTGTTAATGATAAATATTTCCACAACAGAAAAGAGAAAGGAAAAATCATCTTACCATCATTAACAGTGATCTCAGCTCATCTGGTCCCAAAGTCTCATAATTTATTCCAGAGTTACAATGGTACTGTGAGAGGGGGTGGGAAACTTACAAGATAGCAGTTTACAGACTGGATTACTGTGATCTAGGGCTGGGCGATAAACTATATAAAATTGACTTACTGCAATATAAAATTTAAACAATAAAAAAAAAAAAAAAAATCTGATTAAATGTCAATGAGGAGCACAATAAGGAATGCAATTCCAACCAATCATATGGTAGGCCACTGGTGGGTGGCAGTCCTTTTTGCAGTTTAAAGTCCAACACAAAACAGACTGGCACTGTGTAATGTTCTCCGTTTCCACTTTCAATCAGATGCCTATTACTATTAATAGCATTCAAGATGATGTTGAAACAAGTTCACATTTAATTAAAATGGAGAGCAGACAGAGAGTAGGGAAACCGTACCCTGTACTGATCAGCACTGAAATGGCTATCAAGTTCTCCTGAAAAGAGAAGAAAATAGAAAGTTAAGCTTTCTGTGGCCGACACTCTGTATCCTGGCACAGCTATTTACACAGGGAGACAGCTTTTAAAAACTCAAACCTCTCCTACCTCATCTAACATGACAAACATGCAGTGGTACTCAATGGTAGTTTGACCTTGGTGCAAATTAAAAGAAGGCATGAACTGAATCAGGCTGATGAATTATAACAAACAATACAACTCAAACATCAATAGCGGGTAAGATGAGGAGAAAAGTATTTCTATAGTACTGTACAACTCAACTACGGAGAATGAAATAGGAGAAAGAGAAGAAAGACCCTCCCCCATCTGACACACCGACCAAATACCTGACCAAGCTTAGCAGCACTAAATTCATGTAACCACAGAAAACGCCTCACAGTAGAAGACCAAGTGTCTAGATGTATCAAGTGGCTTTAATTTCCTTCAGGGAGAGTCAACCCTGGTTTTACTTTATAGTGGAATCTGGGAGGTGGGGAGGCTGGTGGAAAAGATGATCAGCTTATAAAAGGAAAAATGTGCCGATCTCCCAGCAAACGTGCTGTATAAATTATCTTCAGTTACACACAGCGACCAGTAAGCAACAAGACAACACCCCTGCACGGCTTTTGTGCTTTTCAGCAATAGTAAAATCCACTATCCTACCCCACCACGTTTATCAGAATCAGCTGTATTCACCAAGTGTGCTGGGGTACACAAGGAATTTGCTTCCGGCTGCTTGAGACTCCCTAGTACACAGACAATAAATGACACTATACAAACAATAAATTACACTACACAAGAAATAAAATTTGAAATATATACACATGGGTAACCCACTGTACAAAGCATAAGGTGCGAGGTTGAGTGCAAACAGAGTTTAAGGGGGGAAAATTGGTTTATGGAATAAAACCTGGAATAAAAACATGAAATAAAATTCCATGGTTTATGGAATAAAACATGAAATATACATTAACAAAATTAATAAAGAAAATGTCCTTTATTACTTTAAAAAAAAAGAGATATAATGATAAAAAAAGAGCTACTGTGACATGAGCAACTCCAATGAAATCTTTAAAATACTCCTTTGAGTGTTAGCAAAACTGTATTGGTGCATGTATGCAAGCCTACACATAATACAGAAACAAACAGTAATATTTGTGACTGATATTGAATCTCTCATAAACTGCAGTTTGTTTATGCACCATGACTGGAAACATACTTCCTAGGGCTGCCTCATGCTACACAGAGCTTCACCCCACATCATCCCTCCCCACCGTGCCCCATTTGCTTAGTTTTAACTCTACATCAATGGCTCTTTTAAACACCACTAACTCCAAAAAAGATTTTTTAGTTTAATTAAAGGAACACACAGAAGAAACACCATCTGGTGTGACTGCTATCAAGGATAGGGGTGATGTAAATTCAGTGACTGTTGGTTACAACTTTACAATAAGAAGAATCTTTGTATGCATAGCAGCAAATTGATATGTGCTTTTCAAGTCCTGCTCAAAGGCCTGCCTGTGAGAATTAAGCACAGAGAACCCTGTCCAAACTGCAGATAACATCAAAAATGCTTAGTTACAGTACAGCAAGAAAACAGGATTTGCACATTAACATACTATTAGATATCAGACAGACTGACAACCAGATGGACTTGGCCCATTCTGATTACCCAGCCATCCCTGACCCCTGGGCACCAGCAACAGCCTGGGTTACAGACTGGGGTCAAAGAAATGACCACCTGCACACTAGTGACCAGTTCAAACCAATTACGTTTTCGGCTTTAAACATCCTGCCATTCTGGATAAGGTGCTCATTAGTAGGCACTCAATAGACAGACATACCAAAATTCCTAATAGTGGAATATCAGCACAGGACCCATTTCACATTGAAGCTAAACTGGATTCATTTTATAGCAATGAATTCTCTACTTTACTTGGTTGTTCTGGAATTATCAAGCACCAAAAGATTCCTGCCAACATCACTTGAAGAAAATGTCAGAACTTAACAGCCTTACCAAAGTATAGGGCATGCACTGTATATCAGGCTACTCTGGTTAGTCACTTGGAACCCTTCAAAAACACCCTTTATTAACAACTGGGGTGACTTTTTTGGAATGGCCTGATTATTTTAAGGACAGGCTGCATTCTAGCTAGAGGGGATCATTAGTGTTACTGAAGAACGTTGCAGACTAGTCAAGAGCACCACCCAGGCCTCAATGATGCCATCGTAAACAAAGGCTAAATATCCTTAAGTTTGTTTTTGGCAATAACTTGGGATCTTTATAATGGGGAATCCGTTTAAGTAGCACAGTCATTCACATACTAGTATAACTGAGTACCAACAAAAAAGAGCAACCATATTAAGATCTAGATTATGTGTCAGATGCACTACTAAGCTCCCATGTAAATAACTCCCATTACATTATATAATTAAGACCAACATGTCACACCTAAAGCTGAAATCTCACCTGTCAATTTAACATACTGTATATAATGAAAGCCCAAAGCTCAAGGTGTTCTAGGAGGGAGAAGAATCTAACACCGAATAAATATCCCTCATCTGACGCACAGATGTTCCAGATCAAATCCGATTTGCCCACATTTATCTTTTAAGGGCCAAACCACAAGACCACACTCACTCTTGAATATGTTTGGTGTGGTCCTCTTTAAAACAGATTTGTTAAGGAAAAAAAAAAAAATCGAAATTAGGTGATTTTCACAAACATATGGGAGGAAGTAAGGTTAACAGTCATGGTGCAAATTGTTTGAATAAGTTGCAGTCTATGGGATATTCGATATCAGTCACAAATATTGCCATTTTTGTTTCTTCTTTCAGCATACTTGGTAAAAGTTTTCTGTCTGAATTTAGAATGTGCGCCAAATCACAGGAGGCAGGCCTTCCTTAGGAATGTCGGTGGTAAAGTCTTAAGGCAAAAGGCTCTAAGTCTGTGGAGTACTCTGGCAAAAAAGGGATACCTCACTCGCAGTATTTAAACAGTTAATACAGTTAGAGTAAATGTCAGAGTGTGCGATGATCTGTGGCTGCTAACAGTACCCCTCTGCATGTCTGCCTAAAACAGATAAAAATGCTAGTCTTATTTCAGCTGCTCCATTCCTATAAATAGCTAGAAGCCTATATTTCTGTTTAAAACACAGAATGATTAATAATACTGAAGAATGCCATTTTTAGGTAATTGTATAATCTCGGTACATTACAAATTTCCCCTGCAGTTCAGCTGTAATTAGCATTAAGTGATTGATTAGAGAATCTCAAACTCCGCCCTCCCCCAGGCCCCAGTGCACGCATCCAGCATCTACTCATAGTATAATGTGGTAGCATCCCCGAATCCTTGACCATACACATTACACACATACGCATATTATTTATATTATATATATATACACACACACACACGTTTTTTTTATTTAT
>JAODLD010000101.1:33035480-33045795 GCA_026781065.1 Mormyrops boulengeri | reverse complement strand
CACATTACCATAAAACCAGGCCATCTTCTTAACACTTGAACATGTTAAACTTACTTAAACTTACTAATGAAAGCATTGCACTACCAGTACCTACCGAAAAGCTTCTTGCTCTACTGTGGTGAAAGGATGCAAACCTTTCACCACGAACTTTGTCACAGCCCGGTGGCACTCGTTCACCCTCTCCTCATTAAATTTCGTTGCCTGGTAAGCTACCGTGAACGGGTTTTGTTTTTCTGGGCATGACGCGATTGCAGCCTCAGAGGAGTTATCGCTGCCACCCTGCATGTCATCTTCTAAAATGGATGAAACAAATGTACTACATAATTCGCTTATGTTTCAAAAAACGTGCCTGTAGTTTAAGGCACCGTAGTTAAAGTTACCTGAGACTATGGCGACCACGGAGCTTGCGCTTGACGGAGTGGCGAACACATGGCAATTTTTAAATGTAATGCCATGTTGACAGCTTAAATGCTTAAGCATATTACCAGTGTTACCACCCTTAGAGGTGACAACGGCTTTGCACACTGCACAGTGGTCGTCATTCTTTGTAAAAAGCAGCCATGCCCTGGACCGCTTCCTGCGTTCCATCATATGGACTCCAAGTCGCGGCATGTGACGTAATTTCGCGCGACACGAAAAGTCCGGATGAATCGTTAGAGGAATCGGAGGTGTACGATTCTGGTTCTTTGCAACAAAAACAACCGGTTCCGGTGGGAACCTATTCTCGATTCCCATCCCTAAACATGACTATCATAATAATCTAAAATATTATTACACTTGATAATAATAGTAGACAGCAAATATATCCTTGTTGATATTTTATACTAATTGGAAAATTAATGGCAGAAACAAACCTGAATTTTCCCATGTTCTGTTCAAATAACTCCTTTTCTTTCTGAAAGTCTTCCATGTACTTTGCCTGTATTAAAAGAAACAAACACAGGTTAAAAATTCATCACCAGCAGCTATTTCATAGCAAATATGTTGCACAGCAGGTTTACACACCCTCATTCAAACCAAGAAATGCTCCAACCACCCATCTCAGGGTCTGCTTGTTCCTTCTGGCCTCTAGATGGCAGCAGAGGACCATATACAATGCCACAGAGCAGGCAAGAGAAAGCGAGACCATGCGCCATCTGATTTTAGCAGGGCAAAAATCTCTTTGCCCATTTAAAGAGACAGTGTACACTTTGTTATGGAGTGTACCAGGCTAACTCATTATTATGTTTAACTTACATTTATCAATAAACTATTTCATCCATGACAAGCATGGAGTCATGGATAAATAAGGATCTCCGTTGTGCTTACCTTCTTGCGGTCAGGGAGCTCCCGGTACTTCTTTGAAAGGATCTTGGTGAGATCCAGATTGCTCATTTCAGGGTGCAGCTTGGCATACTTTGCCCTTTTCTCCATGAAGAACCGGAAGTATGGCGTGAGAGGCTTCTTTGGGAAATCTGGATGTTTCTGTTTAGAACAAAATACAAAATTAGTTTGATTAGAAAAAAACATATTTACATTCTTAATGCAGCAGGTTAATCTAACAAGTACAATTAATAGCTCTACTGCCATTCTGCAGTCTTTTTGGATTTTTGCAATTAAGGTCACGTTTGGTTTCATGAAAATGAAATTGTTTGTACCCAACCCAGGGCATTGTGCTTTGATGCAAAAGCATACCTTCAGATTCTTTCCCTTGTATGGGTTCTTGATATAGTCCTGGGCATCTACAATCAACTCAGATAATGTACGAAACTTGCGTACCTGAAATCATGGAAAAGTAAAAAAATGCTACAATGACCAAAAGACAAATGGGACCAAAACACTGATAATGATAGTGCAGCCTTAGGTAAATCCCCATGTCAA
The DNA here is from genome assembly GCA_026781065.1 of Mormyrops boulengeri. Lineage (NCBI taxonomy): Eukaryota > Metazoa > Chordata > Actinopteri > Osteoglossiformes > Mormyridae > Mormyrops > Mormyrops boulengeri. The sequence goes on along the minus strand of JAODLD010000101.1, from coordinate 33,043,935 downwards.
TTACATCAGTCAAAGGCATAATGCTGCATTCCAACTGAACTCGTAAGGCGGACATTTCTGAGTGCCTAGTCAGAAATTTCAACTGGAACTCCCCCTGTAGTCAGAATTCCGACTCAGAAAGTCGGAGGAACCTCTGCAAGCCCGAACCCAGAATTCAAGATGGCCGCGGCTTTCATCAGCAGGAGTGAAAGCTCTAATTATATACTGTTTATTACACTTATGCCTGTCTGTACTGTCTGGCTGCTATCTGTGGACATGTTGCTATGGTGTTTGTATGCGCAAAATACTGCGTAATGCATTGTTACCCACTGATACAACTATCAATGGCTAACAACGAACCTAGCTAAAACTGGGGTCTGATTCATAAAGCAGGATTTCTTGCTTAGCTGCATAACTTGTCAGATTTAAGGTATTCTGTGCTAAACACGAGTGAATGAAGATAAAGGCCATTAACTGGGGTACCTTAAATCCAGCTAAGAAAGATACCCTGCTTTTTGAAAAAGGTCCCTGATATTGCTAAATGACTTTCTGACTGAACTGGAATCCTGTTAACTCGGGTGTGATGTCATTCCCAGCTCCGACCTCCGAGGTATATGGAACGCAGCATTACGCCATAACACTGCCGTTGCTGCGGCACTGGCCCACCTCACGGGACACCTCCAGCCACTTCTGCTTGCACATCTCTGCAGAATAGTGATTGAAGGCCACTTTCTCCCAATCCAGGTGTGACTCTGCAGTTTTGTATTTACTGATGTCATTCTGTGGGAGATTTCCCTTCATGCCATCCAACAACTTCAGCAAATCATCCTTGCCCCAGCCTACATTAGATTAAAATGTAATATTAAAATAAGACATATAAACATCAGATGAGCAATACATACCATCTGGATCTGATGACTAACACAAAGCCCCCAAAAACGTACCAAATTCCCTAAAATCTAGTCTTCAGTTTACTATTGCATCACTGAGATGCTTAAAATTTAAAGGAAAAAGTCAAAAATCACCTGCCTTTAAAGGATAATATGCAAGGAAACTAATAACGGTATAAAGCTAAGGAAGCACATCAGCCGAATCATATACATGCTGCATTTCCCAGTTCATGTTTTAAAGACACAGGCTACAACTACAATTTTGATTTGCTTTTAATACACAGAAACAGGATTTTGCAGAGAAGGAAATGCAGCAGACCACAACAACACTGTATAAATCCTTCACCTTGATCTTTAGTGGATGTTTCCATTTCTCCATTCATTCTCTACAGCCTTGGTTGTCTCTAGAGGAAAGAAATAAGTAAATAAATAGTAACACTGTGAATGTAAAGAAATGGTAGTATTAGAGTTTAAGCACAATTAAGAATGATCTCATACTAAAATCACTGACTGCTTTAATCGTATGTTCAATATTTAAATCTCCTACAGAATACAAGACAGATTCTTTTCACACGTTTCTAAGCTTTATTTTTGACATCTTACATGGTCCCCACAAATGGGCGATAACCTAGCACATATTTCTTTAAGTATGGAAGTTTAGGTACCTGTACTGATTAAAAATTATTACATCATTTTTATCTCATACACAAAAGGTCAAAAACGTCAAAATCCGACATGTGCCTTTCTATAATATTTACACGAGCGGCACAGATTTAACAGGAAATCTGAAAAAAGGAATGAGACCAAAAAAAAAAACGACGACGCGAGAACTCCGCTGTGGACTATGTAACAAAAAGGTGGCGAGAGACGGACAGGAAACCGCAGGAGTTCAAGTCTGCAGCGCGTTTATTTTTCAACTAAATGAGGATACACAATCGAATCATTGTTGGATAAGATTTTTTTCTTAAAAAAAAAAAAAACAAAAAAAAACGATCCTATAGGTCACTTCAGCCTATACAATTCCTCGGGTTAAAATATCCAACCCAGGATGATGTTTAAATGCTCTTCATTACACCGCCCATTGGAGCGTATTGCACTACAGAAGACATGTTTATAGATTTGTGACGACTAAGGACCTCATAACACTCAGAGCACGGCGCCGCACCGCAGGAGGAAAACCGCTTCGGATAAACAAGCTTCATCGGCTGCGTTGTCGCCTTTTCTTGCTTTTATTTTCCTCCCCCCATAAGCGCATTTCGTGCCATATGCTTTTTCTCCGCGGCTCTTTTCCGCGACCTCATCCGTGACGGAGTCGGGGTTTTTTTTTTACAGGGACTGGCGCGGGTGGAGGAGGCGAGCACACAAAATGCATGACATGCGAGCAGCAGGCGGACCAGCTGACCACGGCGGATCTGCTTTCGGCTTCTGCTGCTGACGGGGGAAATGGTGCCGGGATCACTGGCTCGGCTGCAAAATGCCCGACTCGCCTCAGAGCGCACACCCACAGCGCTGCGGAGCCAGTTTACGCAATGCTGCTCAGCCGCCGACGTGCGCTTCGGGGGCAACCCGACACGGATTTATCCCCCCTAATTCAGGAATTTCGTCTCATTCTACTACATTTTAAAATTATACAACGTTAAAAGCTACGTTTTAACATTTTTTTACGGAAACCGCACGCAATGGCGTTCTCCAGTGGTCGTTACCGACTTTGAAACAAATGGCGGCCGTAACAAAAAGCCCCACAGCGCCCGAGTCTCGCTCTTCCTCTTCGCATGGACTGGAGACTTGGCGTCGTCACATTACTTCGCCAATAATGTATTCGTTATTTTACACGTTATGTGCCTCTAAAATGCTTTTACATACAGTCCACGCACTGAGCAAAACTGGGATTTTTTTTAAAAAAGACACATTTTCACATTTTATATCTAGTTTGCTTGGTGTGAGAACATACCCACCAAGAACCGATCAGCCAAACATAACATTACTGGTGTAAGAATATATCTACACAAAATAGTTTACATTTAGCATAGTTTAAGTCTAAATTGTTTTTTTAACGGGAAATGGAAAACTGTCTTTTTTATTGAAATTCGTTTTCAACTACCGTATAATATTTCGTTATATTAAGCTGAATTCTACCCTTACTGAAAATATTTCATTCCGTCCGCTAAATATTAAATTGCAAATATTAATGATGAATACATGCCACAAAAAGCCAGTGGGCTGATAATGTAGCCGGGCTAAAACGAGATGGCGATCCGTCTGTAGCGCCCGGTGCCTTGTTGACCTCTACGAATCTCAACCAGGATAAAAATTATAAAGCAAAAACATAGTTGAGCTGAAACACACCAGATGCCAGTGAACGATCGCGATTGCAGATCAACAGACTGCACATTGTGTATAAAGCACGTACTTACCTATTTTTAAAGATGTCCTAGGGAACCCGGTGAGTAGGGCTGGAAGGCAGGGGGTTCAGTCGCGGTATGGCGGCAGAAATATGGTCTTCAAAGGCTGGCGAGTCAGAACAAAAAGTGAAATTTACCGGCCACGGCACTATACACTAAAAGCACGGATTTAAATACGTGGGCCCTTTCCGTCTTCAGAAATGTCCCTCGGTTGTGGCTGCTGTTATTATTTTTAACGCAGTTCTAACAGAAAATGTAGCATCCGAGACGGTAAGGCTGGGGCGGTAGAATGGCGACGCAGCAAGAACTAGCGCCGCCATGCTCGGCGCCTCTGGACACCCTAAGCGCTTTGCTGCACATGCAAGGCAGGGTGGAGAAAAACACGAAAATCAACTCTAAATAAAACAAGCACCGTATAAGCTGGCTACTAACCCGTCCGGGACTGCCAAATGCTGCGGGACAGCGGCTTGCGGCAAGCGGTGCACGATGTGAACGCCGAGGAACGTGGTTCAGGCGCTCCTGCTCCAGCCGAGACTCAAGCCCGCACGGTGAGAAATTAAACTACGATCCCAGATGGCTAACCAGAGAGGCGGCGGGTTATCCCTGCAGCCACCGCGTGGAGCTCCCTGGTGGAGGTAAAACCCCCGTTCTGCTTTTGCACAAAGGAGATGCATGCTTGTAGGATCGCTTTTAATCGCACCTGAACGAGCAGGGCGCTGAATAAACGGCGGACTTTGTGCATTAAAAGCGGCCGCTCGTCATCCACCTTCTAGCCGAGACACTGGAGCAGTCAATCGGCATGGCGACCTCGAAACGCACCCTTCCCTTCGGCTCCGCGCTACAGCTAGCAAGAAATAGCTAGCTAAAATAGTGCGCTTATTTTGTCATTTTTTTGCATATGGGATTTTTGTGAAATTTAACCAACAGCGATGGGGGGCGATTTTGTGGATTTTCGACCGTTTTACCGCCAAATGTTAATAAATCGTGTTGCATTTGAAGCGGCTGGTTCCCTTACCTGTCTCAATGCGTGTGTCGAGCTCGTTGTGGAAGGGTTGGGTTGAATGTTAGCCAGCACTGCGCTGCTGGTCCAGGGCAGAGACACTCCAGTCCCCGCAGAGATGGGAACTTCCCCCGCCTCCATCTCACTTGCTCTCTCCCTCTCTGTCTCTTCCAGTCAGCGCTCGGCACTCGCAAACCAGCCATTTCTCTTACAACAGCCGAGACATCCACAACTTTGCTCTTCTCTTGCTCAGCTACGGCTGTGGTTCGTGTTGATCGCTTTTTCCCCCTGTATAACTTCTTTTTCCCCGCTGTTTTTGTGTAACTATAAACTTTATGCCTAGCGATTAGTATCTATTTAATAAAAATTTAATCAGATTGGGGAAAATGTAAAGTTAAAATAAGTGTATTAAAGTTATAAATCTGATGTCGTGCTGTCTGTGATTATCATGCTCCAGTGTAAGGCGCACTATTTCCGCAGGAGAAACGCACAGCAAGCAGTTTCATTGATAATCTTCTGCCTTGTGCATTTCTCCTTTGCATAGTCTATTTGGCAGCTTCATTTTTAATTTAATTTTTTCTCAACTCCACCTTGCCTGTTTGTGGGCGGGTCCCGAGGCAGCCAATCGAAAATGCAGGATCTTCGGAAATTGAATGGCATTCCTGTAAGCGCGCAGCCTCATGAAACTTCAATGGAGCGGCAACCTGTCTCCGCGTCAAAGTGTACAGGCTCCGGAACTGGCCGCTGCTGCACTGCGCGCATGGGCCGTCCGCGCAGCACTGCGAGAGGGCTTCGGACGGGCACATCGGATGCGCGTTGACTATTGATTTAAAGTATTTCGAAATCACTGTAAGTCGCTGAAAAATTATGCAATATTATACTGTACCATCGCACGTCCGTTTTTAGTATTCGAAATAATGATATTTGCTACGTCAGAAATGTTACAGAATAAGGTTTGAACATGAGCAGACAAAATGCGACAGTGGTTTCTGGCAATACTGTTGCAATTATGTTTAATTGTATTTAGTTGGACATAAAACAGTATTTTTTCCATCGTTATGTTAAAGAATGTTCTCGTATTTATCCAGATGTTCACCCAGACCTTTACATATTCTTGTTATACATTTAGAGTCAGTAATATTCAGTTTAACATAATCTAAAGACCGTTGTTGTTAAAGTGCCTTGCCACCAGGAAAATGTAAAATGCAGTTATATTTATGGCTGTTTAGTCCATGCCCATCAATCATCTGAAATTTGTAATAAGTTTGCTTTTTAAAAAAATACAAGCAGTGGGATCATTTTAAATGATCTTAATCTCTTGTTTTCCTCAATCTAATCACTTTGTATAAATAGATATTATTCAATAATATACTGACCCAAAGAAGATGTAAAATTTGGTTTAGGATATTGTTTTGTTATGTAGTAATGTCAAAATATATTTGCAAAGGAATGCCAAAATAACATTTAAATACCAGTTTGTAATTCTGAATGTTTTACTGTAAATATGCCACTTTTCTCCAACCCCTTATTTTGAACATGGTGCAGCAGGGGTGGTGTCAGACATTTCCTTTTGCTGGTGGTATGGGGTTGCTTCACTTTTCAGTGAGGGTGGTCTGAAATTTAGGGTTTCCGGTCACCACAGTTTTTACTGCAACACCCCGACACATGTACACAAACAGGCACGCACATATGCAGTACTCACCCCGTGATAGTTACAATGACATTCAGTATTAAACACAAGGCCAGATGTAAAATTATAGTATTCACATAAAAAATAAAAAAATTCTACATAAACAACAGGAATTTGTTGGGGGGGCGGTGCTATGGGGATCATAGGGGAAGTTACAGCATCCCCAAGTCCCTCCCTGGCACTGCCCCTGAGTTTCAGGGAGCCATGAGCTCATCTCAGACCGCTAGGGCACAGGGCTGGGGTATGCCTTGGGTGGGATGCCAGTCGATCACAGGGCTGGGGTATGCCCTGGGCGGGATGTCAGTCCATCGCAGAGCACAGGGCTGGGGTACGCCCTGGATGGGATGTCAGTCCATCACAGAGCACAGGGCTGGGGTACACCCTGTATGGGATGCCAGTCCATCGCAGGGCACAGGGCTGGGGTACACCCTGGGCGGGATGCCAGTCCATCACAGGGCAAGGGTACACCCTGGACGGGATGCCAGTCCATCACAGGGCTGGGGTACGCCCTGGACGGGATGCCAGTCCATCACAGGGCACAGGGCTGGGGTATGCCCTGGACAGGATGCCAGTCCATCACAGGGTTGGGGTACACCCTGGGCGGGATGCCAGTCCATCGCAGAGGATATATAAGCAATTTAGGATGCCAGTGAGCAATAAGGGGGTAAATGCACTCCAGAGAGAGTGGAGGCAGTATTAGCCTAATATATATATCTAAATACTCAAAACACATAAGAATTCTGAGACAGAGAAATATCTATACACAATATTTTTTGAGCTTTGATCATATTAAAGCATTTCCCTGACACATCTAAAGTGAATTTAGGCGGTACAATCCAGATGTCTATAGTGGCATCTGGGATTCACTGTACACATCATGTCCTGGCTCCTCCTCAAATATGACCTTGGCATCATCAGCATCCAGCTGAAACACAACAGTCAGTTATAATAGAGACATTTTTTTTTAACAGATTCATAGTTGTATGTAGACAATCTCCCTACAGGGCTCATTAAATTGGCAGTGCCTACAACTCTACCACATTAAAAGACAATGTTAAGCCTTTAAAAACAGCTCTGGCGTATCTTAATAATGTGTTTTGTGTTAAGGAACTGGGATTTTAGGAAAAGTTTTTTTATGTCATTCAGCAGTACTTACACATTTCATTTCCAGCTCAGTGAAGAGGTGGCCTCTCATTAACATGCGCAGGGGAATGGTGAGGATGAGGATGAAGGGCAGAGCCAGGGAGATGGGGCTGGATTTCACTATCCACAGCACCACCAAGCAAGCTACTTGGACCATTGTAAACATGTGCATCTTATTGGTCTTCACCTGAGTCAGAGTGTCAGAGAGGCAGTCAGTGATGTTACTTAACATATCTGAATATATCTATGTGTATAAACACACTAATTATGAAATTTAAACTACATCATCAATCAAAATAAAGAAATACAATAATAATACCTAACCATTGTAATATACCCAAGGGTCCTAAGAAAGAGAGTTATGAGTGGGACTCCATTATGGAATGGCAAATTGTTTTTAGTATTATGTAATAAAATGAAGTAATACGATACCAGGATAAAATCTGTCATAAAATTGTGTATCTGTACCTTGGTGGCATATGGTTCCTGAGGATGATACTTTTTGGGTATAAAAAGCAGCAGTATGCGGTCCCAAAGCTGCACTCCACTGAGGGAGGTAATACCCATGTAGAGAAAAATCCCAAACAGAGCTGTTATGGGGATCATTTTTAAAATAGGCTCCATTAAAATAGATAGACCTGAAAATGACAAGAGAAGATCAGGCACCTGAAATTTTCTATCAGGATAAATAAGGAATTCCAAACTGACAGCGTGGAAAGTCAATAGTTAAAAACAGGAGGGCTGTTTATTGTACTCACCGACCAACAGAGCTACCAATATGCCGCTTACTCTCTGCTCCAGGACTTTTTCAATCACTGGTTTTGGTCCTTTGCTCATGACAGTCAGAGCATTGGCATGAGTGACTGAACGGACAGTGGCAGCACTCAACCAGGGCAACCCTAACATGGCACCAAGGCCACCCATGCTGACTAGAATTAGCAGGTCGAGGTGGAACCCCGAGCCTTTCACCATCTTCCGCTCTGGCTTGCTCACAATCAGCCTGCCAAGAGGTCATCATAAATCATGTAATCAATACATGCACTTGCTAAGCCTTGTACTAAGCATTGAATCAGCAGTGTATGCCCTGGATGGAGACAGCCTTGTGCTGTTACAGAGCGCCAAGATTACAGTGCACACACAAACATTTACCCAAGTGCTGCAGTTTTACAGAAGTCTGCTGTTAGGCCTTCACAAACACAGGAAGGACAGCCAAGCCATGTAAACTATGGAGTTGTGCGGTCACAATGTCATCCTATTGAAGTAAGTCTGTCATCCATCCACGCATCCATCCATCCATCCATTTTCTAAACACTTATCCTGGTCAGGCTCATGGGGGGGGGGGGGGGGGGGG
>JAODLD010000101.1:32994119-33032371 GCA_026781065.1 Mormyrops boulengeri | reverse complement strand
CCCCCCCCCCCCCCCCCCCCCCCCCCCCCCCCCCCCCCCCCCCCCCCCCCCCCCCCCCCCCCCCCCCCGCCCGGGCCAGGCAGCACAGGACACAAGGTTCAGGTATACCCTGGACAGTGCCAGTCCTCCACAGGGCACATACCTGCTCAGTTGTACTCTATAGGCAATTTAGAAACACCAATTAATGTATCTGCATGTCTTTGGACTATGAGAGGAATCCTCCACAACTCAGCAAGAACATGCAAATTCCACAAACACACATGGAGGAGGTGGAACCCCCAACCCTGGAGGTGTGATGCAACAGCACTTCCCACCAAGTCATGGTGCCAATTAGACAGCATTGTTTCATTCATTCTAGTGAGATTGACAGCGAATAATTTGGCTACGACAGAATGTGTCAACTCACGTAGTGATCTGAGACTCTAGGAATATGAGGATAAAGACAAGCATCGCTGGGATGACACTGGCTATCATCATCCAGACAGGGAAAGCTTTCTTTATCCCCATTGGGTTGATGACCCACCCCCTTGCACTGGGGTTGGACACTGTCAGACCTTTGGGCACCACAAGTTTCTGTTGACGCAAGCAGAGGATATATTTAAGTGTTAATGCATTCCATATTCTTGTAGTAAACAACTCCTATTTTTGGTATATTAATGTTTAAAATTATGTGTCTTGGGATCTGAGCTCACCTTTTGTACAGCATCTATTTCAACCTTTGCCTTCACAGAGTAACCAGTATGATCAAAGACCACACACACCACTATAATCATCTGTGTAACTTCTTGCCATCAGGCAGACTACATGCACGCAGTAGTGGCCAGAAGTCGTATTAGGAGGAATTGGCACGCAGAAAAAAAAGAAGATGTTGTGGACAGGAAACGGGAGCCCAACAAACACAATTTGGACTTACAGTCCTCTTCGTTCGTATGTCTGAAAGTTCGTAAGTTGAAAGTTCGTAAGTACTGTAGAGGAGCGTCTGTACTTCATATTTTTATTTATTTTTTCAGTTTTTCTCCTGCATTGTTGCTGGACTGGCATGCCAAATATCACTGTATACTGTACGATGATAGCAAAGGTATTCTATTCTATTCTTTTCTAGTCTATTCCATTCTATTGTAGTCTAGTCTAGTCAATAAAGCTACGAGAGAAAAGTCTCCCTGTACTGCTCAGGAAAATGTAATTTTCTTCTTTGCTAAGTAATAGATTAGCAACCTATATACTTATAAATTTTTCTATAGTTATACATTTTGTGTAATACTAGATATCTTTAATGGGGCAGAAACGTTCACCTGAGTGTAAACATCTTGAATGCTGATGTCCACAACAATCATTAAGAAAATGGCAATAGGGACACCAAAGTCTCCAATCAAGCGGCGGATCTGTAACATAACAGACACAAACCAGACGTGGTGACCAAAATATTGTTGTGCATCACCATGTGGACTCATATGACAGTTTCAGATGTATGATAGGGTAAATCTATTAAATCTACCATTATAAACTATTTACAGGCATATATATACTTTCTTATGTTTAAGCATTTTTGACTTCTGGTTTCCTGTGTGCTTTTGCTGGTTTTCTGCATACTGGATGTACTTCTTAACATATCTTTATTTTTTTGGTATTAATATACAGACAAAAAGTTTACCTTGCCTGGCAGGAAATGTCCATTTTTGAACTGTCTGAGGAAATACGCAATGAAGAAACACCCAAACATTAGGCACATGGAGAGCAAGGCAGTGTTGGGATATGCTTTTTCCTGGAGTGTAGCCAGGGTGGAGGTATTGCCAGAGTGTCGGCTAGGTACAGCGTAAAAGGGATTCCCCGCACTCGTGTTCAGATATTCATAGTTACGAGTTAGTGGATGCTGCTGAAAAACCTGGGCCAAAAAAAGGAAATTACAAATATGGTGAAAAGGTTATTTTAAACTAAAGAAGATATTGAACAAGGAAAATTATGGAGTAAAAAAAAAACAATGAAAGATATTGAAAATAATGGACAGGTTAAATCAGTGTTTCCCTAACCAGTCCTCAGGGCAAACTGGACAGATCCACATTTTTGTTTCATCCCAGTTCCCAGCACGCCTTTAAGGTATTTAGAGTTCCTGACTGCTTGGGTCAGGTGTTCTGGGAACTGGGAAAAACAAAAAATGGCAATCTGTCCAGTGTGCCCCGAGGACTGGTTTGGGAAACACTGAGTTAAATTAAAGAGAAGGGAAGATAAAACATTTATACTATTTTGCATTTATTTGTACACAGATTTCAATATGAACACGATATAGTGTAACAGAAAGAGGTGGGGAACATAATGGCCTGTTCTGTGGTGTATGTTTAAATCAGGAATCTTAGATTACACAGGGACTTATTGTGTGCGTGTGTCAGTATCTCATGATAGGCTGACTCATCTCACATCATGCTTCAAGATATGGGCTCCGAGTCAAAGTATATATTTGGAAGGGATATTTTACTGTGCCTCATACTTCAACATTTGAGTGAAAGATGCTTGTGTCACTTGGCAAATAAAACAAAACTAAAATGAAAAGGAAGGAGGAGATACAGATCAGTAATAAAATTGAGGGTTCGAGATTATTTAAGGTCTTCCAAATAGAAAATGTTGGAGCTGAGGGAGAGATGAGGATGAGGAGCACATACCCTGATGAGTTTGGCAAAGGTCTCATAGATGAAGATGAGGGATATCAAGATGGAGAAGATCTCTTGTGTGAAGCGTGAAATGAACCTGACCAGAAAGCTGCCCTCGAATGCCACCATTAATACCACGATAAACACCAGCCAAAAGCCAATCCACACTCGGCCCACAATGTACTCGATCTCTTGTGAATTGCAGAACTAAAACAGACATTGCTCAGTCATTATAATGCATACACCCTTTTTTTTGGCAAAAATTTCAACTTTGATACATAATGTAGCTTTACTGAAATTAAATTATGTGCACATTATATAGCTAATACCCTAGATTTACATTTGGAAACTTGTTCTTTTCAAGGAATTACTTATAATATGCTGTACAGTATCAGACAAAAGTTTGAGTACACCTACTTCTTAGCCGTAGTCATCTGTGCTTTAAACAACATGCAATTATCTATTAACAGAATTGGAAGTTCACCTTACCGACTAATGAAATAACGACACTTTACTGATCCCCATGGGGAAATTCTCTTTTTGCCTACCCCATCTTGCCCTCCATGACACACAGTAGGTAAGAGGAAGCTTGGCAGTGAAGGGCAGCCACCTGTAGTGGTGTCCATGGAGCTAGGGGTTAAGGGCCTTGCTCAAGGGCCCACAGACATGACTATTCTGCAGAGGCTGGGCTTGAACTGGTGACTCTCCAGTCACTGGTGCAGACGCTTAGCCTACTGAGCCACACACTGCCCAATGTAGTGAATTAACATTTGAAATATTTTGGTTCAACCATGGTATAGAGAGGATGAGCACATGAGTTCAGCATTTGTGGTGTCAATGTCATGGTCTGGGGTTGCTGTGCTGGTGGCAGAGCTGGCAATCCCTAATCATTGGCAAAATCAACCAGCATGAGTACTGTGGAAATCTTCAAAGACACATAATTTCATCAGGATTTTGGTTGAGTAGGCAGTCATGCATGATTTAGCATGATAACCCAAAACAAAAATACACTATATGGCCAAAAGTATATGAACACCAGCTTGTCCAACATCTCATTCTGAAACCAAGGGGTTTAATATGAAATTTGTCCATCCTTGGGTCCTATAATAGCCTTTACTTTTTGGGAAGGCTTTCCATTAGATGTTGGGACATTGTTGGTAAGATTTGCTGCCAATCAGGTCCCATGCTGTAAGTTTGTATGGCCATATATTTGGAGTTTCTCCCAGACATTTTGGGCTTTACAATCACTTCAACTTGTAACTGATCAGGGGAGCTATAGCAGGACAGAAATGTAGTGAACTGACTTGTTGGAAAGGTGGTGTCCTATGATGGTGCCAAATTGAAAGTCACTAATCTCTTCTAGACAGCCATCCATTCTGTGTTGGTTCTGGAGATTGCATAGCAGTGTGCTTAATTATATCTGTGTCAGCAGAGGGCGTCGTTTAATTAGTCAATCTTTCTAGTTGCTAGATCTCACCCCCTGTATGGGATGAACTAGACCATGGCTGCTTCTTCCTGTTCCTGGAGATCTACCACCCTGCAGAGCTTAGGCGCAGCCCTAATCTAACACAACTGATATAGATAATCAGGCCCTTCAGTAGCCAGTTATGTGTTGTGCACACTCTGCGGAGCAGTAGATGGCCAGGAGCAGGAAAGAACAGCTCTGAATTAGATAGAAGAGGCAAAATAAGGCAACGTAGAAGCACCCTACATCCCTGGGAAATGTTACAAAAAAACCAGGGGAATCATGTCAGGTAATTTCCTGCTAAAACTGAGTGTCACATGTTTGTGAAGCTTTTATCAAAGCAAATTTTAAGGAAAGCAGGAACAGAACAGAGAATTTTTCAATTTTCTTGAATACTGCTTTGGTACTCAATATTTTATGTACAGAAAAATATACGATCTGATATAAAACACTGTGATAATACCTAAATTCCAGGATATGTACTGTACTCAAACTTCTGACTGATACCGTATCTCTGCGAGAAGTATCACTGTATGTCAGCCCCTCCAACATGTTTTCTAGAAGGTACTTACTGCAAAAAAGGCCTCCTCAAAGACCAACAAGGGTCCAGAAAAGCCGATGACCAGGATTGGCTGAGCAGCGATGAGACAGAAGATTATTCCCTGTAGAGCAGTAGACAGTAGCAGCTCGGACACGCCCATCATGTTATCTGTTTTATCAGCTGGGCAGATGAGAAATGTCAACTAAGTTAATTATTCACATACTAATCAGTCATCAATGTATGGAACCTCATTCAGTGTTATGACAGCAGAAAGGTGCACAGACTGTCACTCACCCAACAGACCTCCAAACGTGATGGCAGGAGACAGAGCAGCAAAGTAGATGAAGATGATGGCAGCCAGGACCTGGGCATTTAGGCCATCAGTGATGTCACTGACGTAGTGCTTGTAGCGCCTCTTAAAGTCCTTGATCATTCCACCAAATGGCCGGCCCGTGCGAGCCAGCGGGTCCTCTGCAGGAGGTCCCTCTGCTTTTGCAACTAGTGAATAAACAGGATGTGTGATGTCACATGAGGCTCAGAAGGATGCTAGGTAAATAGCTCAATATCATATTAAGTGAAAAAAATAGATTATATTACACAAAATATAAATTATAATAACAAATTCGAAGCTTTATGCTTTAAGCTCCTTGAAATAAAATTGAAAAAGCAGTATATGCAAAAACAGATTTCTGGCTCATCAGGTGAAGAACGTGGGGGCGAACTCTGCGTTGCCTCACCTCCGTGAGGCTTCAAGTCGAAGGAGACCTGGGGGCTGGATGGCCACAGGCGTCGGTGCAGGAGCTGTTTCTGAAAGCCAATGATGGAGCTCAGCACTGATTCATTCTGGATCTCAGTAGGTGGGATAACGATGCTGCAGTCCATGAATTCTGCAACAGCCTCCATCAAGTCACGATCGTTCTGAGCTTGGACAGCTGCTAAATTGAACACCTGGGAGAGAGAGAACATGGATTTAGCAAACCGATGTGTTATCACCCAGAAACCGCTAACTCTTCCATCTCCATCTCTCTGCTCACCCTTAAATCCCAGTCAAGCACAATTTCTCCTCAAAAGCTTCTCAGTTTCTCCCTCTGTGTTCCTGTGTGAATCCTTATGCTTCTCCCTTGCTTTCTGCAACCCCGCACCCAGCTTGGTTTCTCACCCTGTCAGCCATTAATGTGGCCATGGCCCGTCCAATTTCGTGGTAGTCCATGCTGTTGTCATTGGGTCCCACCAACACAAACACAAAGCGGACCGGCACCGGGGCCTTCAAAGCCGATTCCAACTCCGCCGGCTCCTTCAGCCTCACAAAAGCTACAGTGGGCTTCTCTAAAAAATCCAGGGCTCCTGTTGTACAACAAGACAAACGATGGTTTACTAACATACTGCTCACTGACATACAGTGTTTATTTAGGTACAGGGATGATACTGGTAATAAGAATAAAAATACAAATTTAAAAACAATTATTCAAATAGTCACAGAATTCGATCCTTGCAAAATCACAGTTTGTCAGCTCTATTTGCCTTGTACTTGGTAAAAATGGAAGCAAGGTATAGTGGGGAAAAAGCTGTTTATTCAGTAATCCTTTCTCCATAACAGTGCACTTTCTGGTGCATTAATTTCAGAAAGCAGTTTCCAAAACTCATGATTTCTCTTGACAAATTCTGTTTGAGAAAGCTCCCACTCTGACTGGACCACGGGTCGTCGCTTGTCAGCATTCAAACAGCTTGGACTACACTGTTAACAAATATCGCATCCTGTGTTTACAGAAGGTCCTGGAGTCTCCCCCTGTTTGATTAGGCTGTCCTCCCAGGAAGTTGTCCATTACAATATATAGTTTCCCATACTCTCCCGTCATATCATGAGCGGATCTTCCAATGCTGCTAGGGGATACAGCGTTAACTGAGTGAAATTCCTAATTAGCTGTTATGTATACAGTATACAGTATGTGGTGCATGGAGCTACGCCTCCATGTCTGTGATTGGAAGGGTGTCGCGTTGAGCCCTGACCTCGGCAGAGTAGACACACGCCCGAGGGCCCTTGAGCAAGGCCCTAAACCCCCAGCTACAGGGGCGCCCCATGCTGGCTGACCCTGTGCTCTGACCCCCAATCTTGCTGTCAGTGTGTCTCAAGGAGAAAAAAGAAAGTTTCCCCATGGGGATTAATGAATTATTTAGTTTTCTGCTTCTATGATGTTGCATATGGCCTCTACAAGCATTTTTGTTTAAAGCTGTTCTTCCTAAAACCACATTTATAAATTCAACAGAAATGTAACGAGCTCTTGGCAGTGTACAGTATATGTTTGTGTTTTGCCATTGCAGATTAGAGCTGAGCTGTGTGAGAAATTCTTTGTTCTTAATAGCTCCTTTTATACCATTAATTTGATTGTGTTTCCATCCAGACATCTGCCACATTCTAATATGCTCTCTAGTTGTTTCTTTCTATTTTGACTGTAAATACATGGAATAAATAAATAGATGGAAACACTGTAAGTAAAAAGATGACTGACACAGGATATGAACTTAGAATGAATATTAATATACTAATCCATAACAAAAGAAGCTGTAAAAAATATGTAAGTAAAAATACAGCAAAATAAATTGGGTCCAACTGGCTGTGTGCGAAAGTTGAAGGTTGAGGAACCTTTGGAAAAGTCTCAGATGGTGAAAGCAAAATGCCATTTTACTGGATACTAATCTGGTTCACACTTACCAACCAGAACCATTGAAGCTTCACTGGTGTCAGATACATCTTTCTGTAAGAGAAAACCAGCTCTTTCAGGAAGTGAATAGCATGTGATGGTACCTTCGGACTAATAGCAATGCTATGTTCAAGTTTTCTAGTCTCAGGTTTTCTCATATAAACAATCATCCACTGCACATCTGTGTAGTGAAAAGCTTTTCACCTGCTTCCAGTACTGTGCTTGAAAGGAAATATATGATACAAAGAAAAACAAAACAGAATTATTGATGAGAATGAATTATGTCCTGCCCACTATGTCTGTCTGACCCTCCTATCTTCTTCCTAGTGTGACCCTAATGAGCCACGCCTTGTTGCCCCTTGTTAGTCTTTGTATATAAGTACCTTTTTGTCTCGTCATCCCCAGTCCAGTCATTAAGATTCAAAGAACTTTATTAATCCCAAAGGGAAATTGCATTAAGGTCAACCTTTGCCTGTTGCCTGTGCCCTTCCCAGTCCTAGCATTCGCATTTCAACCCCTCACTGCCCTGTTTTTTTTCCGCTGCTCCTGTCTTGTTTAATAAGGCCCCTTTTGTTCTCTGGAGACCTGACCTTGAGTCCTTTGTTTCTCTTGATGTGACATAAATACGAATAAATGTAACTATAAAAAGAAAGTGACTGTAAAATTGTCAATAAAATAGATGTATTTTTTCTGTATTATTGTTCTGAAACAACACAGTCTTCTCAGTTCATTTCTATTAAATGTTATTGTCTCATGTAAATGTCTATTCTTTTTCTATTTCTTCTTCCTATTTGAAATGTGTGTCAGTAAAAGTCTTACCTTGCCTGACACTGAACATGTCATCTCCAAACCAGGGGCCAGAGTCTGGGTCTCTTTTGGGTCAGACTGACTGTGGAGAGTTCATACCTCAGGTCATACATTTACATCCACCCCATTTTGATAAACCTTCTGTTTGGCAAACAGACCTTTAGGACATGTAGATTGGCCAGCTTGCTGCCCTCCAAATCTTTAAGCACAGCAAATTGAGTGATTTACAAATCCAGTTTGGCTTGTCCCCCAACATAACCTCTATCTTGAAACACTGACACATTCTCTATGTTACAATGTTGTAAGAACTGCTTATTCAGTGTGAGATTGTAGTAAGTCGGGAGTCTGTGTCAGGTAGCTCAGAGAAGGGGATACCTTAGATGGGATGCAAGTCTTTCAGAGGGAACATGTTGACAGACTATGGACAAAATGGGGCAGCCAAAGCAAATCCGTGCAAACACGGGAGAACATGCAAAATCCAGAGCCAAGCTTAGAGTCAAATCTGAGACCTTTGGGGGTGTGAGACCACATGCATTTACAAAAGAAAATAAAAAAAATCTACCATTAGTGGCCTTGCCAATGTGTATGTGTTTACCACATCAGATTTATTACCAATATGTTTTCATGTTGAAATCATACATTATTTTAATCTAGGTACAGTTGTAGTTTGATTATGTTTACAGGACATGCATCCATAGTTTGCTGCAGTTTTTCTAAGAAAGGAAATTAAATTGTTCTGGTGAAATATCAAGATATAAATCATTTTGGGGGTGGGAGGGGGTGACAAAAATGGAGTGTCTAATTATACGACCACTAGTAAAAGCACAGTACAGAAAGTAGATATTATGCAGGTTAAGAAGTAAAAACTGATCCCAAGGCTTGGGGTTGATCCCTGAGTGGGATGATGTTTTACATCTGGCCTCTGCCCCCTATATAAAAATGCTGCTCCTTATGGATATGAAAAGGGTTACATGTCAGGCATACTGTACATGGGGGTGGGTGGGTATACCTGCGGTTCTGTAGCAAGGCTTTCAGGAGCTCCTCACGGTCACTGGGCCGGATCTCGTTTTTGTTCACAAGCTCATCTGCCAGCTTCTCAGCGATGCTGGCTAGGCTACGCTCCTCTTGGTCCAACATCACCGCACCTGGGTGCAGCCATCATGGTAGGTGCCCAGAAGGAGAGGGTTGTTTGGGGGAGGAGAAAGAGTGGGCAGGTGGAGAGGAAGAAAGAGGACGTGTCTCACCAGAAGGTCACATCCACTCAGATGGAGAGACGTGGCGTACAACCCAGCAATACGACTTAGCTTACATTTTAGACATGTCAGAAAAGCCTTGGGAGGGACGAGTGGTCATAGTCATAACATACCATTATTTACTTTCCTATGCACAATTAGCGAAATGCAAGCTTATATTTTTGGTCCGTTATGTAATGAAATGGTTCTGTTTATCCCAGCTCAGCTGTGGGCATATTGCATTGAATTCAGCTGAAACCAAGGTTAAAAGAGCAAGTGATAGTCTTCAACATGCACTGTTATAAAACATCAGTAGTAAATCACTTCGGAATGGCTGGCAGCCGGTTTGCGGAGCTGTTTATATATATACATACATTGAGGTCAAGTCAAACAAATAAAAAAAAATACAGCACTGCAATAATATGGAAGCATGTCTAAGGTGCTGAAGATATTGTTTTTCAATTCTGCATGATATTCTGTATCCATTAATATCTATAAAAAGGGTATTAGCTTCATTCTTTTTTGATTCTTTGCTTTTCGTGCAGGTACCAGGTTTGTAAAAGGCTGTTGCTATTAATATGAAAATGTATTCAAATATACTTTATTTCTTTTTGAACATATTAACAGTCTTCTTAGCCACTTATGCAATACAGTACAGGGTCTCGGTGACATGGGAAACATTGTTGCCAGGAATAGCCAGTAGGTGGCGATCAGACAACCTGCACGCCACTTGCATGTTTAATTAAAGGCATTTCATGCCCTACTGCTTTCTGCTTTCCATACTGGTAAACTACTAGGTACTATTCTTTTAATCTTTTATTCTTTTTAGAGATTTTTAAATTAACATCATATATTCCTTTTCCTCTACCCTTGTTCTGACATTAGATACAAAATCTTTTTCTGCAATGTTTAACTACTTCAAATGTGACAAATTTGCACTGGTATTTTTTAATATGCATGGACAAGAAGCCATTTTCCTTGTTTTCAAAACCCATTCATATTCATGTTTTTGAAAGCACATTAAAGTTATTACATTGGTAACATGGATGAGAAATGTTCCCACACACGGTGATGTCGTGGCTTAATGGATAGCCCTGTTGTCTGACACCTCTAGGATCGGGGGCGTGTGTGTAGCTTCCCTGGGGTACCACAGCTTCCACTCACAGTCCAAAGACATGCAATTAAGAACAGGCCTGTTTTATCCTGTTCCCCTGCTCAGGGACCCTGCTTTCTTTGGTAACACTTTACATTAACTTCACCTTCATAATGCTTTTATATTGCATTTGGTGCCCCTTCATAATGCGTCCATAATGCATTTAGAGAACATTCATAAGCAGCATGTAACATCCTAACATACCTTAACAGCTTTAATATACATTAATAACAAACATTTTATGATTGCAAGATATAGTATTTGTTATTGTTATTTGTTATTAATATACTTAGTATACTTAAAGTATACTTACATGCTGCTTATGAATGCAATATGAAGACACTGTGAAGGTGCAGTTAATGTAAAGCATTTCCTTTTACTCTCTGAACACATGTCTAATCTTTCTTACAGGTATGACTTACCGTAGTTGCTTTGTGAGCCTTGTTTATATTGTCTTGGACAAGAGCAGTCATTAAACAAATAAACAAAAGTGCTGTAGCTGGAAGTTTTGCCCTTGAATCTTCTACAGACAAGTTTGGATCATAGCTGAGGTATCCATGTACTTAAGGTACTCACATAATTTATTCACATTATCATCTCCGAAGAAAACTTTTGCAGCTCAGCCAAATTCAGTCTTAGAACAGCTCGCTTGGAATGAAATATTAAATATTGATTCACAACATAAACTGGCATAAAGTTGCATTTCAAATAATCACTAAAATGATCGGAAACACTTTACTTGATGGGGCACAAGTAACTAACTCAACTACTACTCAAGTACAAATCATGAAGAAATGTAGTAACTGCATGAAATACATGAACTGTTATGATTGATTAATGATATTAATGATTAATGAGTGTACTACTATATTATTTGTGCCCCCTCAAGTAAAGCACTACCAAATACTCTGATGAATCCTTTTTTTAAAAGAAGGACATTTAAAAGCAGCTGGCCTGGATTTCTTGTAAGCGTACATAAAGGACCCTCAAGACCTTACCTGTGCTCATGATCCTACTTAGCTGAACCAAGCTCTTTAAGGTCAGGTAGAAGATGTGAGAGGGACTCCAGCCCCCTGCCACAGGATCATAGCTTTCTTCATACCCTGCCCATCTCCCTGAGTCCTGCCAGTAGCACTGCTGGTTCTCGTCCTTCATGAGTTCTTTCAGCTCCACAAAAGCCTGTGGGGGAATGTCATACATGGACACAAGCCCAATGTGTTGCTTTACACATATATTTTTCTCCCAGTTCCCCTATTTCTGGTTCTCCTCAACATCCATCCTTCTAATGCAGCATAGCACCTCCTAGAATACATGTTCTGTCAACCAACCAGGAAGAGAACAGCATACACGTTATGCTAGTAGCAGTTTCTAAAGCCAACATTTCATGATCTTGAGCATTAGCACTCTCCACTTGGGGCACTACCGTACCATGAAGCATGAATAGCAAAGAGGCGTTCATTTTGAGAGCTTCTGTCGTGTCAGTTTTGTCACTTTACTCATGGAAGGAAAATGTATTGCTGCATGTGTTTATGTTCTATAAACATAAAAGGTCTAGCCCATGACAGTAAGCTTGGTGTCAGTGCTGCTGCAGACTGGGCTGCATGGAAACAATAAGGATCGATGTTTGAACTGTAAATATGCAGTGTGTGCGTGGCATGGGCATTAAAGCCCACAGGGAAAAGCAAGGGGGGTGAATGTAATTAATATGCTGATTGACAGCGGACTGATGTGAAATAGATGGTATGAAGTAATGGCTCCAAAAAATAAAAAGCAACTTCAGTAACATTCAATGATCAGTAATATCACTGTTACCAGTAATTTCAAATTTCACGTCCATTATGGTTTCACACATTTAATACAGAATATTACCTATCAATCCTCGGTGAATGTTCAGGATGGCTCAAATACAAGCAAGGCAATCGAGAAATAAGCCAACCAACAAATTATAAAAGACAAAGTCATAGCAAAAATCCACTTTGTGAATAAGGTTTTACCACAAAATTGAAACAGACTGTCAAGGTCTTTGAAATCACACCCTTTAATGTGCCTCAATATTAATTTATGTAGTGGAGCGCAAGAAGAGATGATTACTTCAAAGGCATAATTCATCTTCTTTGTACAGACATACAGGTTAAAGTCTGCTTTTTCTTAAAATTGCACGGCTAAAATTAATTTTACACAAAGGGTCTACCTACTTTCTGAAAGTTGTTGCTCATTGTGGAGCAACATACAAGAAATATAAAAAACGAAACCACACAACGAAAAGCAAAAGAAAACATGACTATGCTTCCTGTGGAAATAAAGTGTCTGAATTCCAAGATGTTTATGTTGGATGTTCTATGTTCTCAGTTATTTCTTTGTAGTTTTATGTGTTCTTGGTTTTCCTTTCTATGTTTATAATTTATGTCTGTTAAACTTATTTGTATAATAAAAGGAATAAAACAATACTGTTGGTGTTCCAGATTACTTGTTTCTATTAAATAAAAACAATTGCTGTTTCGCATGAATAAGAAAAAACACACTTACCTGTACCACTGTATTGGCCAACAACCAACTTTGAGATGCAACTGACCCCTCACCAAAAAAAGTGACCTAACTCCTGACTTTATACACTAACCCCCGACCCTTTAGTGCCCGGGGCCCTAAGACACAAAGACACACCCACCCCCCACCCACACACACACAAATGCTGCCACTCAGTGCAGTATGTTCTTGATTTCAACCACAATATATTGATAGTAAACAGCACTACTTGATAACCACAGACTGGTCAGGCTGTGTCATTGTGCTTGGCTGTGTTATCATCTTCACAGGCCTGTTTGGAATAAACAGAGGACAGGATTACTAAACCATGCTCACCTTCAAGATCTGGGTAAAGTATGATCCTCTGGAAATACGGGTTCCCCCCTAATCCAACTGGTACAGTTCCAGGTCATTGCTGTGCCTGTAGTCTGCAGACCTTAAAAAACAAGTTGAAAGACTCCCCTGGACCATTCTGGATCTCATCAGATTAACTGTCTTGTGCAACCTCCACTTCTAGACACAAGCTTTACCAACATTAAAAGAAGGAAAACCCTGTGTGTGAATCAGCCTGGTCAAGATGGGGAACAACCATGTTCTCCACTGGAACACAGTCATGTCTGTGAGAGTACCTAAAATCCCATATATCCCTGACATCTCCATTGCAGTGGCACCTGTTGTTTTGGAAACCTGGCATTTCTGAATTTTAATCTCTACTGAATAATTACTGTTAGCAAGGTACAATGCGATCCAAAATCTGGTGTAGGCTTGTTTTTTAAAGTGAGAGTTAAGAGTTATGCAAAAAATAAGCACCATGGTTCAGCATCCTGATCTGAAACTTGAATTTCCTTCGGGATCAATAAAGTTCTACTACTACTTCTTTGGTGGTATACTGAGTAATATGGTTCTTCTATCTCAGGGGTGTCAAACTCCAGTCCTGGAGGGCTGGAGCCCTGCACATTTTTTGGGTTTCCCCTCATTTAACACACCTGATTCAACTCTTTGCAACTCCTTGTGCTAATAACCACACAGCTCTTGAGCTGAATCATTTGTGGTGGATCAGGGAAAGAACTTGAGGACTGGAGTTTGACACCCCTGTTCTATCTGGTCCTGAAGAGCAAATATATCACACAGCTGTTGGAACTCTAGTGACAAGAAAGAAGTAGATTCATCACCAAATACATGACTGACTAGGAGAATAATGAACATGGTTTGGCAGGCATTCACAGTCAGAAGCACAAACGTAAGACAGACCATACAAGTTAGAGACAGCAATGTTTAGGTGACAAACTGCTTTGTAATGCCTCATTAAATATGTGATGTAAGCTTGCTCCACTTACTGCTCCAAATGAGTATTCGACAGCCATCAATGTGTTCAGGTTCTTCAGGAGCCTCCCTTTTCATCAACTCTTTTCATTTATAAAAACAAATATGTTATTATAGACATATAAACAACAATTGGAAGTTAATGCATAGCCATTTAGTTTTGATGTCATAGAGGGATTTCGCCACATTAATACTGTGACACCCCCTTTTCAGAAATTCATTCTGTCCATCCGTCTTCTAACCACTTTTCCTTTTCAGGGTCGCTGGGGTCCCTGGAGCGCATCCCAGGTAGTACAAGCAAAAGGTTGGGGTACACCCTGGAAGCCAGTCCACCACAGGGTAGATATACTCACACCCAGAGGAATGTATTATAATTCCTAACATAAAAATGCAGAAATGATCAATTGAATAACATTTTGGTCACATTCAAAACAATAAATACCAATAATAACAATAATATTACTACTACTAATAATAATAATAAGTAGAAGAAGAAAAAGAATAATAATAATAGCAATAATAATGGCACTGTTGCCTCAAAATGTATAATGCACAGCTTGTTGTGCATTAACCCTTACTTAATCAACTCTTATAATCTAATCTCATTTTTCTGGCGCTTCTCCAGGTTGTGATGCCAGCATACTGAGCAAGTCAGACCAGAGCTCTTGTAGAAAAACTTGCAACCTCGTCTTTTTGGTATTAGTTAGGTTCTCCCCAAACAAGCTTGATGGGCCGAATGGCCTCCTCTCATTTGTAAATTTCTCATGTTCTTATTACCCATGGCTCATGATCACAGATGACGATATGGGTGTAGATTGGCCATTTAACTGAAATCCTTATCTTATGTCTTAACTCCACCTCCTCAGTACCCACAAAACTACAATCACCAAAGCAATCCACTTGTCAATCTCATGTTCCCTCTTACCATCACTCTTAAATAAGATCACGCCAAGGTAAACATCTTCGCTAAGGGCAGAATCTTTGCCCTTATTTGAAAGGGCAATCCACTCTTTTCTGAGAGAGAACAATGGTGTCAGATTTTGTGGTGTTGAATCTAATCCCTGCCGCTTCACACTTGGCTTAAAATTGTTCAAGTATATCCTGGAGGTCCTGGCTGGACGAAGTCGAAAGCCCAGCATCTGCAGATAGCAGTGATGGGACTTTTAGACTCCCGTACCAGATGCCCTTCCATCCACAGATCACCTTGGTATCCTGCCCATAAAAATCAAAAACGGAACAAGAGAAAAGACTCAACCCTGCCAGCAGGAAATATCCACATTAAAAAGCTTTATTTTTGTGCCAGTGGAGACACACATAATATGAAGCAACATATCATTTACAATCATGTATTAAGTGTTTATTTCTGTCTGTCATATAAAGTCAGTAGATGTAGCATGAATATTCTTCCAAGTAGGTCATGTTGTGGAAACATGAACATAAATAGCTCGCCATGTCCAAAACAACAATGCATCCTGAAGATTTGACTTTCAGTTGTACTGGAATAGCAACTATTTAATTGCAACAAGTGTTAACAAGATAGACAATTTTTCATTTCCAGCTGTTTCTTAAGCATGCATCATACTTACATGACTAACCACCAATTACTACTGGTTCATTCTTCTTTCACATTCAGAAAAATTACCTCATATATCACAGTGCTCCCATATTCTGTTGCTCTGTGTAGTTACTTGATGTCACTTTGATCTGTAATGTGAGATGGGAGGAAAGACACATGCATGGTCTTGTGTTTGCCCCTTACTAAAATGAAGCCCCCTCCTCTTTTGAGCTTTGTACTATTTTGTTTGAGATCTACCCCCAGCCTTTTTGTGGGGCCATGGTGCTATAGGGAGGACCTTGTAGATTACATTTTTACGCAGGCCTAT
This sequence comes from Mormyrops boulengeri, assembly GCA_026781065.1. Lineage (NCBI taxonomy): Eukaryota > Metazoa > Chordata > Actinopteri > Osteoglossiformes > Mormyridae > Mormyrops > Mormyrops boulengeri. The sequence goes on along the minus strand of JAODLD010000101.1, from coordinate 33,016,103 downwards.
TTATTGATTTATTTATTGATTACTGATACAGGTAACTCTTCTTAAAAACAACATCTTGTCTACTATTTGTGTGTGATCATTTTGTCAGGGGGGCTACCTGGGAGATGTAGAGGTTGACAGATTCAATCATGTGCTTGGTGTGGGGGTTCGAGAGGAGTCAACAGTTAAAAGTCCTAAGTAGCCATCGGTGACAGTGGAGAATATGAATACGGTATATGTAAATTACTTTGGACATGAAGCTTATGGATAAATTGAACTCAACAAGTTAAAATCACTGAGATATAGAATAATCATCAGAGACTAGTGAAGGCTTTGATGCAATAATTGGAGAGGCTAGGGGATTGACCTGGATCATGTTAACTTCTACAATTACAATTTAGTGGTAGAACTTTATATAAGTGATTGTATTGTCTCTCATACATTTGCATGCCTCTCATCTACAGTATTTGATTCTGGTGAATTCTCATTTTTATTATTTATATCTTGATCTAAACTATTCATTTGTTCATTTAAAGAGCACTAAAAGATAATTTTTAGTTATTGAAATGAGTCATACCACACACCTATCACCACACATCTACTCTGGAAAAAAGGAAACCTTTTATTTGCCAGAATATTATGTCTACTATTTGTGGACATCTCAAAATGGATGGAAGCAGTGACAGCAATGTTAATGTGAAACTGTCACATATTAGCAGCAGTTAGCAAAGACTGTATAATGGCAGCGGCCAGATGACCAGGCAAATTCCTACAACATTCCCTGGGGATTTATTATTAATGTATTTGATGTCAAGTGGAGTTGAGTAAAAATGTCAATTAAGCAGATTCAAGTAATTCAAGACCAGGCCTTTTTCACATGCAGAGAAATAATTTTCCTTTTGCAATTTAGGATGAACTTACATAATAATCAGTGCTTGCAGTAAATTTATGTCTAAAAGATTTTCCTCCTTTAAATGCGTATGACTAAATAATTTGGTAAATTTGGAATTTAAAATAATATTTTCCACTGGGACACTGATACAGGGAGTCAGTGACACACTGGACCGATGTAAAAGAACAATAATGTCTCAGGTCTCAAGCACTGCCTTACGTCTGAGTGCCAGTGAGACGCCGGCAGCACGACCGCAAAGGCTGCATGTAGAACTGCAGCTCACATTTTATTCATTTATAGCAATGGATTTTTACTTAATCAATTTTGGATTAAGCATCTTGAGCAAGGAAGTCAAAAATACAATAGCATCTCCAATGAGACTGCGCCCTGCAGCTTTTAGGGGAGCATTACTATATTATACTATATTGTGCTCTATATTGGCAATTTAAGCTGAATGATATGTCGAGTATAACTGTAAAGCCTGAATATGGACCGACATGGCCCATAGACAGAGAAAAAACAAATTGGTTGCTTGGTTTGAATGTTACATAACATTCACTAAGACTCCGCCTCCCCATCAGGTAGATCGCACAATATTATTAGAAGTGTACTGAAAATGTGATTGTATTCACACAATTTCCAAAAACAGATCTTCAAATATCAACCTAAATGACATGATGTTCCATGGGGGTCAAAAAGAGGTCTTCCATGTCAATGAGCCCTATCAATGTTAAGTTACTAATATCATCATTTAAAATCATGTTGCCATATTGTGCACTGCATACCATATGGATTGTTCCTTGCCTTGTGCTGTGTACTTTTGTAAACAAGCTCCAAGCTGAGTACAACACTATGGGATGAGGTTATGGAAGTTAGGTGTTATGGATGATGGGTGGCTATTTGGATAACTTTTGCTTATTGCTCTCCTCTGGTGGACAACAAGTGAATTGCAAGGAAGAATATCTCAGGATTATACAATGGTGCCTTCGGCTCACGAACGCTGTGGTCTACGAACAATTTGGTTAGCGACCAAAAATTTCGTGGAAGAAAATTCATTGGTTCGCGTACAATATTTGGCAGCCGAACAGGTTCCTCGACCAGATTCCTTTTTTAAAACTAGTGTAGAACCGGCGGAGCCCATGTCCCAGCATGCCCCGCGTACAATTGTAAATAGAAGGACAACAGCCAGCACCCAACGGGGCTCGAACCCAAACACACAAACGGGAAACACAAGGTTGTAAGACACCGAACTGCAAGATGCACACATGGTGGAAGATTTACACACGCTAAATACACGCGAGGTACACACAGGACACGGGCAAACACACGTGCGACAACAGGGAAATGTAACCATTAACATTAATAACAACAATGCAAGGGTTAAGGACTGTTAATAAAGAACGTGATTTCCCCGGCAAGCAAGTCTTCATGTCTCTGCTTCCGCGATGCCTCGGTCCGCCCGTCGCCATACTATATTGTGTTTTTCTTTAAAGTTTTTACTATAAAACCAGAAAATTAATTAACAAAAATTATTTGGTTGGCTTGTGAACGAATTAAATCTAATTTCAATGCTTTCTTATGGGGAAAAATTCCCTTGGTTCGCGTACAAATTGTTTCACGACCACTTGCCTGGCACGGATTGCATTCGTGAACCCCAGGCACCACCGGACCTGTGCTGTGAGACTAATTGAGGCTTATAATACAATGTCCACAGTTTAATAATTTTCATATCAAAAAATTTAAGAGGCGAGCCAAATTCCTTTAAATACATTTACCCTTAAATAACTTTTAAGATTACAAAATGTTTTTAAAAGTATTTCGAATTAGTCTTGGCATGACTACAAACTCTCATTTTAATGCTAGGTCCAGCTGGTACAAATCAGCGTTTGTTTTTCCATTTTAACTACAAAGAACCACAAAACCTATGAAACAATCAAAAAACCAATTGATCCTACAATCCATCTTCATGTTTTTGTGGTAGAACATATACTACTTAAATGTTGTGACATTTAGAATGTATTCGATTTTTCAATGATTTTCTAGTATCACTTGCTGCTAATTGAAGCAGTTATTCACAACCCCATATAATTTTAATAACTTGCATTATTTCTAAAACTTTATAAGCATAGACTGCAACTCTACTACTATTTCCTGATCTACAAACTTAGAAAAGATTCACAAACATTTAGTTAGGCTACCACTGTAATTGTTGACATAAATACAGAAAATGGTTGGTGGTTTATATTTCAAGAACAAAATGAAAGAGTGGTGTAGCATGAAAGCCTCAACATTTCCAAATGTATGTGAATAAAATTTTTGCTGACTAGTTATGAAACAGAAAAAAGTATTCAAGTATGGAAAAAAGTATTTAATTTTTTTCCTCTACTGGACAATATAGTTCAACTCCAAAAGCAAAACCAGAGTCACTTTACTATAAATTAAATTATCTGTATTAAATTTTTGATACCAGATATATAGACATACTTTCCTGTGTAAGACCCCCCCCCCACCCCATAAACATACAAATGCAATGTGGCATTTTGCCACCCGTTATCCCAGGAACCATTTTTCCTTGACATATTAGACATATGTAATCAATCATGTGTCCCTGCCAAATAGTAAGAGCTGCATTTATTTCTACTGGAGATAAATCACTGACTAATGGCCATCTCACATTTGACCAAAATGCAGACGCTCACTTTGGGATACCTATTCAGTGTTACTTCTGGCATTACATAGCAGTTAAAGAAAAAAAAAAGAAGATATGGATCCAGAGGCATTTTCCCTGTAAAAATGTGTTTTCCCTCCAAACCCAGGAGTTACTGGATGGCTTTGAAATCACTCACTGTAAAAATTCTTCAACATTGTTCTTCCTGACTGAGGTTTACCTATAGAGAACAAAATAGCTCATAATGCAAGAAATTGCACACAACACATTTAGTACAGATATGCACACATCATTAAAACAGCAAGAAAGACTAAAGGTATCAATGAAGTAAGCTTGACTACTGATGGAGTTGCATAAAACATTTTACCCCATAGAGTTTGAGTTTCCATTCCGTGTCCAATCAGATTTATGCAAAGTATACCAAACACTGCATTTAGCACAGCTTCCAATGCAAAAATGTGGTCACCATGTCCACTCCCACCTCTGTTCCTGCACTTGCATTGTAAGGCATAGGGATGCAAGGGCTGTTTTGCTCATACCATAACCTTAGATTTTGGCTAAAGTAATCATTAAAGACCTCACATCCACATGGAACAAATAGGAAGAGTGAACTTACAATACTCCACAATAAAATAAAATGACTAAAACTACTGTGAATATTATGGTGGGATATAGTTTTAGGGGAGGAAATCAGGGGTGGGGTAGTGTGCAGTTCACAAAAAGGAGGTGGCAGTCTTCTGCTTCCATGGTTACAGGATAACACAAGGTGGGCGGCTCTTGGTGATCTTTTCCACTGGCTTTCCTTCCTGTGCTTTCTGGAGAGCTTCCATTATCTAGTACGAGAGAGAGAAAAAAAAAAAACAATTTAAAATACACAAAAAGCATTCCAACCATATTCACTAACTCCAATGTTCATCTTGACATAGATATGGCTGATACTATTGTTGCAGCCACAAAAAAACAAAAAACAAAAAAGGCCTCACATCATCTTCGTATGGGAAGCCGCCGGTTTCCAGCTTCGAGAAGATCAGCTGTCCATTGACCTCGATCTCGAAGCTACCTGAGAAAAGCAGCAGACACCGGTCAGCTGCGGCCGCAGAGAGGGCGAGTGACGGCAGTAAGGGCATTCCCGGTGTCTCCCCTTACCCTGCCTCCCCACGAAGCCTGACACCTCCGCATCAGGGAACTCGGCGATGACGACCCGCGCAAGCTCCTGATAGCGGGGCTCGTATCCTCATCCTCCACTGGAAAAGATGAAGAGTCGAAAGGAGGACTGGGGTGAGAATCAAACGGAAGCCACTAGGCACGGCGCTATGCGATGGCAAAGCGAGGGATTCACTGCGAACCGTACCGCTCCCACGCCATCAACCAGTGCAAATACTAACTACACACACACACACACACACACACACACTAAAACAACACAGGTCCCCCTAAACACAGGGCGGAATTAAAAAAAAAAAAATCACTCAATTTCGCAATTATGCAGGAAGCAGGTGGTTTAAAGTCACTGTCGCCTATTCAAGAATGATTTGGCACATTAATACGTAAGCTCGCTAACGACGATGCGCTCGGCCTAGCACATGTTATGAAAATCGCCCCAAATAGTTCTGAAACATGGGTAACATTGTATTAAATTTATGTTCGACACTACAAAACTTACCAGTATTCCACTTGGACTTTTACCTCCATGGTTTTGGATGATTCTAAATAGCTTAGCCAGCTAACAACCTGCCTTACTTCCGGTTCGTGTCTACAGAACTACTCACTGTGCCGCTTCCGCCCCCTTCCGGCGAAGTCATGCAGGGACCGTTTATAAACGCTGGCTGATGGCGGCTGGGGCGGTGCACAGTACATGGGTGGAGACTAGGGCGGTGCATGGGGGGAGGCAGAGTTTTGGCACTACGGTATAATATGACTTGAAAAGGTCAGTTCTAGGGCGGGGAATTTGTGTTTTTGTTAGGATGGAGGTAGACGAGGTGCTTTGTGTGTGGATAGCTACGCGCGTGAAGCGAAAAATAGCCCCTTAATACATATGCTTAACGAATACGATTTGATTGCACGACTGTTTCTTCATAAATTAATATTTAATAAATATTTATAAATATCAGCAAACAAACACAGTACTGTGCAAAAGTCTTAGGCAGTCAAAAGAAATGTTTAAAGCTATTTATCTGGGCAGTACGTGCACATTCGCACAGAACAAACAACACAATTTAACATTAGAACATATACAAATTAAGAGTAACACGATAAACATTAGTAAAAATTTCTTCTGCTCTCCGAAAAGTTACTCATATCTAGTCGGATGGCTAGATGAACATCGCTTCAGATCTCAAACCTCTCCTCAGGGGTACCTCAGCCATTCCATATATGTATTAAATTTCACCGCTAGCTCACTTAATCAATCAATTAATTAAATTAGTTTAAAAAAGTCAATGAAATATTGATTAGCTATACGAAGTGTGCTAGTGGTCAAGTAAAAAATACATAGGTGTATTGAATGGTGGCTGCAAATACTGGGGTAATTTTAGCAGAGGTTTTGAAATGGCTAAGCTAACACACTTTGACAGGCATAATAGCATAGTTTTACACCAGCATGAAGATCATTTAAATACCACTTACTTTGACTGCCTAAGACTTTTGCACAGTACTGTATATTCAATGTGTGCGCACTTAATGTTCAACAGCCCATCTGTCTTGGTTAAATTAAGTCACTGGCGGTGAATTAGTATAGAAATAGTATGAAAACACATAATATGAACACATGGTAGTATGCATTGTCCCCCATAGTTTCATACGTAAAACACACCTAACAGTACTGTCTGTATCGGTTTTTATTAGTCGATAAATAGGCCAAAATTCCATCTTTTGTATTTCAAACGGACACAGCACAGTTATTAATGTATTGCGAGATCTCCATGACCCCTCCCGGGCTCCGTACCATTCTGCACCCCCGGCGTTCTCCTAGTACTGACGAATCAGGTGACTCTTAATTTGTTTTCCTCCCCGCGGTTTCCCATTATGCCTCTTTGCACTCCATTCCTTAGATAAAGCCTATTGTCCTGTGACGGCGTCACACGGCCCTGTTCGCTGTGCCACCCATATAAATTTGGTTTTAGAATTTAGTTTACATTCCTATTACGCTAATATATTTCCGTTCCACTATTCCTATTGTATTATTTCTATTAACTTTTATTCGTATTTTTGTTTTGTACTGAAATGATTGTACGTTTAATATATTTTAATTATTTACGTCATGCATCCACAAAAATTATTCCTTGTACTTTTTTGTTGCTGGCGAATAACGATTCTGGTACTAAATCTAAACTGCGAGGAAACTGTAATTTGTCGCGACGTTTTCCACATTTTTGCTGTGTAAAATGTGTATAATAAGACGAAAGTGGTACATTTTATTTGTATTTTACTATTTAAAAACTTTTTTTTGTCAATGTGATGATTACAATTTATGGCGAGGACAGTTGGAAGATTTATGGATGGATGGACAATTTGGTACAGTGAATATTACTTTTATCGGTATGAATAAATGCGCTTATTACGCTTGTGCATTTGATGAACAAATTGACTGAGATATGTAGATAGACACATTTATAGCCTACAGGGGGCAGCATCCGCTAGCTGGAAATGATTATCTTTTTAAATGCAAGGCAGGTAACCCTGTTCTTGCAGTGTCAGAGAAGCTTGTGATTTCTGCTTCACCCAGAACTTTGAAAGTTTAATCAGGTCTGTTATATCAGATTAATGCAGATGTTTATGTAGTGCTCAATATTTCATTGTTTTGATGGTGAATTCCAAGGTCTCCTGTAATGAAATATAGAAACCACGTAAGTCCAAAAAAGCAATATGAAATGCATTATTTTCCTTTCTATATAATTGATATTTGTAACCACAGAACACATTTCAATAAATAATTTTACAGAAATTACATTATAATTTTGATGAATAGGCAATAAACTTATAAAAGATAGATGGAAGATCTTTTTGAGTCAGCATAATAACACGTACAAAGTATGTCAAAATGGTTGCGTACTTTAGAAATATTACACTAGCTAATTTAGTACTGAATCTTAAAAGAAATATTACTTGGAAGCAGATTGACGCTCCCTGTAACTTATGCTCCTCCCAGGCACATGCTATTGTCCTGAGGAATTCTAACAGAACAATCTCTCTTTTTGCACTCTCCTCTTTGCTGACCACAGAAGCAGATTTTAGTAGCTTTCCGCTGATGTCATTACTGACCAGAGCTCTATGTTGTTTGAACCTAGACTTTGGCAGGATGCTTTAAATGGGATGCTGTGTCTTATCAAAGGCCGGAGGTTGCTTGGGGCCACTCCAGCGACTCCGAAGGAGTGTTGCCTTGTGGGTAATCATGGGGTATTTGTCCTTGTTCCAGCTTTCCAGCCTTCCCTGTCTCTTCTCTTTCTTGGTTTATTCCGCACAGACAAGTACACAAATAAAGGTCTCCATTTCAAGTTTGGTCTGTTGTAATCCAACAATAATATCAAAGATAATCAAGATTAATTCTGTTTTTTAAACTAGCAGAAAATTATGAATTTCTGAAGAGCAAAAGCAGAAAAATGCTATATGCAGAGAACATTCATACAAGGGCATACTTCTGCAAAAAAGGGGCCTTGACCAACCATGAGTAATAAAATTGTAAACAGAGTTTTATGCAATCATCAAGCATCAAAAAGTGAAATGCTGTGTCCCATTTTGTACCCAATATGGTATATGATTTGTCCCACTTTTTTACGGCTGAACCAAAATACAATTTATTCCGGATTAATTATTCCCAACCCCCCACCACAGCCAATAACTACACCATGGTAACAAATAGAAGGGGGCCCTCTGACAACTGAAATAGTTCAGGGGCCTCTGAGCATGTTAATGTGCATCAGTCTGTGTCTATGTATGTTTGGATGCTGGAGGGTGTCTTAATGCCTGACAATGAGAAACAACATTAGTGGAGAAAAATGGCAAAAAATAAGGGAAGTACAATCAAATAGTATCAATGAGGAATGAAAATAAGCATTCTATCAAAATGGCCGTGTTTTTCAGCAAGTGCCGCATCATTCAGCTTCAGATGCCTGCTCCTCCCCCGAGGGCTCAGTCACCTGACCCCACCGCCCCTGAATAGAGATGAGTTCAGCGAGAGCAAGCATGCAGCACCAGCGAGAGCGGCTCCACGCTGATGTGTCATGGTGAATTTCAAAGTGACGGCTGTGAGGCACGCGGCAGGCCTGCAGTAAGCTCGCCTCGTGCCCCAGCTCGCTGTGGTACCCGGCGCCTTGGCTGAATGTCAGGCATGCTCTTTTGGCGACATGACCTTTCTGTGCTCCCAGCACTACAGGGGCAGAAATGGTCTGACACAGGGTGGCGTCTCTTCGTTTCTCTGGCCTTTCACACTTCTTTCTTTGTGACTTGGCTGTCTGAAAGTACCCACCAGTGGCAATCCTCCAGTTGGCCACTGCCTTCTCTAATCAGTACTCTGTATATCCCTGGAATGGTCACTGCAGAGCACGAACAGAGAAACAACAGTGAAATCCTTCAGCTTTTCCTGCTTTTCTTAATAGCGATGAATAGAAATGATTTGATCCCCCCCAGTGGCCATTGCAGGGGGAAGAAAAAAACTAAATAGGTTTCCTCTTCATATTACAGCGAGTGGCTCTTACCCTTAATAAGTGCGATACTGGCGTAAAGCCATTCCATCATTTCCTGTAAGGCCTGGGCTATACCTTGCATCATCCAGGTGTCAGTTACATAAAGATACAGAGAACATAAATGCCAGCCTGAGGTTTTATTTGGTTTGCAAATGATGGGTGAAGCAATTCAATATGAGATGGTGCTTTGTCTGCAAAGGTGTTCTGTTTGTCCAGATCGATCTATCTATCTATCTATCTATCTATCTATCTATCTATCTATCTATCTATCTATCCATCTGTCTGTCTGTCTGTCTGTCTGTCTATCTATCTATCTATAGGCCACTAATATTCTCATTAGCAATATGTACATATAATTACATGAAGAAAGAGAAGCAATCATTTTTTCATATTTATTTTTTAAATTCAGAAAAACGCTATTAATGTTGTGCTTGTTTTGTTTATTCAGTAGTGTGCCAAAGAATTAGACAGTCAAAGAAAATTGTTTAACTGATCTTATTTTGTGCGCTGATGGTGAAATTTAACAAATACATGGAATGGATGGGCTGCCCCTTAGGAGGGGTCTGGGAACTGGAGTGGTGTTCCTCTAGCCATCCAACAAGATGTCAGTAACTTTTTGGAAAATGGAAGAAATTTTTTTTTTTTTTTTATTGTCTTGATGTTAATTTGCATATGTTCTAATGTTATTGTTGTTCTAAAGAAATATACACTTTCTGCCCAGATAAATAGCTTTAAACCTTTTCGTTGACTGAGACTTTTGCCCAGTGCTGTACGTGTGTGCCCGCATTTGCATTTTTGTGTTTATGTACGTGTCTCCGTGTGCTTAACCACATGCTGATTGTTCCCCGTAGTTCCTGCTCTTTCCCTCGTCTTGTGCTGCTGCTCAATGTGGACGATTGTTCGCTGTGTGCCCTAAATATGCTCCTTTATTACCAGTGTCTGACTCAAGAGCCCCGATCTCTGGCAGCCCAGAACTGTACAGAATTCAGAAGCACAAAGCTACACATGTCCTGTTGTGTTCAGATGGGGAAAAGAGTGGGAAAGAGGGCAGCCTCCCCATCCTGCTGAACAGGCGTGTGATGCAGCCCCCTAAGACACATTCACTTCTACAGAGTGGCCCAGCTTACTGTACTGACCATCAGCACTGGAGTACCCCAAGGCTGCACACTCTCTCCGCGTCTCATCATAGATGAGCTAACATCACAGGAGAGCTCTATAAAAATTCTCAAATATCCAGAAGATACCACCATAATCTCTGACAACAATGAAACACAATATCACCTTGAGGTGGACAGAACAGTCACGTAGGGCACTGACAATGACCTCCAGCAAAACACATCCAGGACCTCTGAGAGTGTTGTGGACTTCACTGCACTTCACCCACTCCACTGTAGCAAGCTGTGCCAACACACATATCCAGTGGCCTTGGTCATGTGGCAGTAACAATTCTCATTCTTTTGCAGATCTGACTGGCCCAGTGATTCTCAACCCTTTGGGTAGCAGCAAGTTCTGAAAGGGTCATAAAGCAGAGTTGTAAATGTAAGCATTTTAAAACCAGCAAGCCCCTTGGCCGATACATCATCAGATTTCCCAGCCCCAGTCCTAGAATTAACCTATATACACGGGTCTTGGTTCTGTAAATGCTTAGCACAAAACAAGTGAACACCCAACCAATCTGAGACGCCAAATCACAGATGCTTAATTTAAAATTCACTGGGACATCCAATCTGATTTGTGCGATAAGCATTCATTGGCGTAAATCGCAGAGTGCACTGCGTGCTTGATCATAGCGTTACTTTAAACCTATGCATGATATAGGGTCGCGACTGAGCTAGCATGGTAAAAATAAATGGGTCGCAGTGCAAAAAAGGTTGAGAACCACTGGACCAGACCACAGCTTAAACCAGTACTCATAATTTTTTAAGTCAGGTTCACATGTCTTGTAAAAACTATACATTACTGTACATATTGGATTATTTGCCCAATTATTAGGTTTTTATAGCTTTTGCTTATCATTAGCCAAAATAACAATAAAGCTGGATATATTTATAGTGGAAAAACTATTTTTTTAAATATTCCATACAGAATGGTGGCGGGAGGGGGTGTTGTGGCAACCCCCCACCCTGGATTAGGGAGGTTATTGGTATTGATTTAGTCTGTCTGCCCTTTGCAGTTTGTATAAATGAGTATGCACTTTAATGCAGTGTGTGGTGTGGCTTAGTGGGCTAAGCCTCTGTGCTAGTGATCTGAAGGTTGCTGGTTTGAGCTTGGCCTCACTATGCTGGGGGGTCCTTAAGTAAAACTACCAGCTCCGTGGGTGCCATGACAGGTGGGTGCTCTTACCTTGAGAGAGAAAGCTGGGGAAAGCAAAAAGAACATTTCCCCACAGGGATCAATGAAGTGTTCGTTATTATGTGTCGCTTCTTGCAATCAGTAATAGACCAACTTGTTGATGCCAAGATCCCAAGGTGTGCAAGCTATCTGTTTTGTTCCTTCTCTATCCCCAAAGTAAATACATTTTTGCTTTCTTTTCATCCTGCTGCATGAGTTTTTTTCTTTAGGATTTTATTATTTTTGCCCAATGTTTCCAATTTATCACTGGAAAAGTTTCTAATAAACATATTGATTATTTTTGATTATATATTGATATATTTTGTTTGCCTTTCCAACCGCTGAACACTGTCAAATATGACCTTTTGATATCGTTCTGTTTCTCAGTCTAAACTCTTTAGTGAAACAATACAGTATGAAAGCTGTTGTCCTAATATTCCCTCACCCTAGGCAAAAGTCAAATCATTATTTAACAAGATAAAAAAGAAATGTGAAGCCTTGTTTTGGGGGCAGAATTATTTTAAACCTTTGTTTCACATTATATTTTGTTATAATTTATACATGTTTTTAATGTGTATGTAGCTTGTATATTGTCATTAAATTATATGTTCATTGTCTGTATATTGTCTGTCTAACTTGAAAGACATCATCAGCTGGAAACAAATTCGTTGTGTGACTTTAACGTACTTGGCCAATAAATCTGATTCTGATATTTGTTTACTAGACACATATATCCAAAGCAGCATGCTTTTTTAAGGAAGCTGGGTCAGACAGTCCCTGGGGTAACTGGGGTTAAAGGCCTTGCTCAAGGGCCCAATGGTGAAATCAACCAGCTGAACCTGGCATTTGAACCTGTGACCCTCCAATCACAGGCACAGCATCCAAACCCCCTGAGACACACAGTTCAGCACTTTTTACATATATTGACACTGACAATGACGCTGATGTTCTTTTGCTTAACATTTTACTTATTAGCATATAATTTTTTTTTAAAAGCACAGCAACCACTGTACAAACATCTGCAGATTTAAATGGAAACACTGGGATCACGGTGAAGCATTAAAATAAAAGTCTTTAAGAAGAAAATCTACAAGATGCTTCTCCTGCAAACATTTGGTAAGAATGAGCAGTATGTTCTGATAGCAGTATGTTGAGAACTGGCAGTGATATTGCCTGAATTCTCTATGTACAGAGGCTCACTCCCATCTGCTTTCTGTCATGGAGAAACTGCACTACCACTGACAGCTGCAGACACCAGACTTAGCAGATGAAACTCCCCTAATTGGCAGGAAGGTCAGAGTCATGCAGGTGCTAAACTGGACAAAAACAAGCAAAAACAAAAGCTATATGTTTCCTGTCTCATTTTTCTGAGTATTACGCGTTCACAGACTCAATTAATGGAGCAGCTCACATAAAGAGATAGAACAGTGTAGATGCAAGGAGATAGAGAGGAGTTTATATGATAGACTGACCCTCATGGACGGGCTCTGGGAAATAAACAGAGACACGACTCACAGGAAGTGAAAGGAAATGGATATGTTTAATGGCCGCTCATTACAAACTAGCTACCAGAGCACATCTGTTTCCAGAAACCTTTAAAAAAACAGAGATGCTCACTGCACTTGGATTGCATCTTAGATCCTTTCCACTGCAAGTATTTATTTCAGGTAGCCTGTCAGGAGATGAGTGATGGATAGATATTAATAACAACCTGGAACCGGATTTTTGACTCTTGCCTGATCACAAGCTAGGGGTCTCACAGAGGAGACAGTAATTTAGACAGCCTCCTTCATAAAACTCATTAAAGACAGAAAGGCCATATTGTCTTAGATTAGAGGCACGTCAGCCTTCAGCCAATTAACAGTGGTGGCAATGTGGTGTCACAGAAAAAAGGAGACTTATGGTAACTCAATCCTGACTCTCCCTAAAACATGGATAGATACTCATCTGAAAAAGGTCCCATTCATATAATGTGCAAGACAGATGAGGAATGGCAACATGCAGCAAGGTATTTTGTCCAGTAGTAAATCTGCAGATGCATGTTTCCCTTTTTCTGGGGGAACTTGAGCTTTTCATATCATGAATGAAGGTTAAATCGTTGCCACATGAGCCATAAGACAGTCCCTCTGAGCAAAGAGTTATGGAGATGTACTGTTAAACACTTTCCAGCACCAGACTGGTGCATGTGAAGATATAAAAAATACGACCAAACATCCAAGTAAACTCAAGAGAATGAGGAAGTGAAATGTCTGGCCTTTTTCTGCTTTCATCGACAGTTCTCTTGTGCTCTAGTGTTTTGTTTGTGTTCTACTTCACAGTTCTGGATGCTTGCATAAGAATATATGGTGTATAAGTGGGCTCCTGTCAGGGTCTGCACCCGTCTGTCCAAGTTTTTTGTGTCTTCTCCCCGTTTGGCCAGCAGGTGTCACTGGCCATCCTGTTCTCTCCATTGTCAGTCTTTATTGTTTCCCCTGCTTCCCAGATGGCTTTATAACTCAAAGAGCTGAGCATGTGGCTACCTATGGTCTCCTCTGTCATGTGCTCAAATCCTGTCTCCTCTGTTTTTGTATTTTTGTCCCGAGTCCATGACAGGCTCCCACCAGGAGGTACTTTGTGCAGTATAAAGAGACTAATCAGTGAAAGGACCTTCCTATGGATCAGCTCTTCTGCTAAGATATATATTGCGATAGCAATAATCAGTTTAGAAAGGCATTTTTGGGAGGGTAATGGGAAGATCAGGTTCATTCTGACCACTCTAAGTCACATCTGCTGCTCCAATCTCTGCCTCAGTCAGTATCAATCAATATTTATCTTTGTGGCCTCTTTGTTAAAGCCCACACTACTTTGCCTAGCAAACACACACCGCTTTTCTCCGTGGGAGTTCCTATGAAGTCTCCTGAAAGTTTGTCATCTGGAGATAATTATTAAAGAGGAAGGACATATCTAGGTTACCCCTATCACTATTCACTCCTGTTCAGTTTGCATGCTTGTCCATTCAGGTCAAGAACAAATCACTCAGCAGAATCAGGAAGGTTGCAATAGACCCACCCTTGAGAATGTATAACACAAGTTATCACCTTGCATAGTAAAGGAGAGTTGCATATTGGCTATGAGAACTTTCCAAACTGAAGGCAAAATTGCATTTAGGATACAAAAGTCACACAAATATAGGTGAATTTAAATGCCAGCATGCACACATTCAATAAAAAATTATGAAAAAGAATTTGATCACAGTTTTATTTAATGCTTGCATACGGAAATCTGTCATTCAAGGGCCTTGTTTATTTTTATATTCATTTGTAATTTATATATTTAAAACTGGAGTAGTCTTGATGTTTTAAAATGCTTAAAACGGTTTTTATATCTCAGTTTAAGTCACAGTTCAATTTGGCTAATTTCAGTAAACATCAGACGGCATGGTGACTTATTTAAAGTTACTCTAAGTAGCTTTGCCAGCATTGCCTCAACCACTTTTAACTTATTAGGATCTGCAGCATTTGAAAATGAACACTTTAGTGTATTATAGTACAGTGGTGCCTGCAGTTCACGAACACAACCCCTTCCAGGAAAGTGGTCGTGAACCAATTTCTACATAAACCAAGGGAATTTCTCCCATAAGAAAGCACTGAAATTCGATTAATTCGTTCACAAGCCTACCAAATAATTTTTCTTGTTAATTAATTTTCTGGTTTTTAGTAAAAACTTTACAGAAAAACACAATATAGTCTGGCGACGGGCGGACCGAGGTATCACAGGAGCAGAGAGAGACATGAAGACTTGCTGGGGAAATCGCTCTCTTTATTAACAGTCCTTAACCCTTGTACTGTTGTTGTTGTTAATGTTATTGTTAATGGTTGCATTTTCCTATAATTGCGCGTGTGTTTGCCCGGGTCTTGTGTGTACCCGGGCCGGTCCTCGCGTGTATTTAGTGTGTGTAAATCTGCCACTGTGTGTGCATCTTGCAGTTCGGTGTCTGACAACTATGTGTTTCATGTCTGTATATTTGGGTTCGGTGCTCGTTGGTTGCCGGTTGTGGTGCATCTATTTATGATTGCACGCGGGGCATGCTGGGACATGCGCCTCGCCGATGCTACATTAGTATAAAAAAAGGAATCTCGTCGAGGAATCTGTTCGGCGACCAAATTTTGTACGTGAACCAATGCATTTTTTTCACAAAATTTTTGGTTGCGAAACAAATTGTTTGTAGACCACAGCGTTCGTGAGCCGCAGGCACCATTGTGTATGATTTTGTCTGTCTGAAATCCATCCATCCATCCATTTCCCCTACCCTATGCATTCTGTGATACACTATGACCCCATGACCCTACTGCTACACGATGGGTGAATGGATGGCAATCATATCCAGTGACGCTAATGGGTCATTATCATCTGATATGATAAATATAGCAGCTCGTTGTAACATGTGAATGGAACACATCAGATGTAAATAGTTAAATATACTGATGTGCTGCTTTGCTGTGTATTTTTCTGTGGGTGATGAAGTGCCGCAGGACAGGTTACCCTCGATAGCAGGCCCACCACTCTAATTTCCAAAGGGTCTGTCAGCATTGGTAATGCAGCAGCCTTTCATAATCTCAGCCCATTTGCCGGCTGGGAGCATACACATTTTCTCCCAGTAAGGGGTGCATTGACATTTTAGTGAGATCCGAGGAATGAAAATGTTTTGGGTAGAGGCAGTTCCCTAATTAAGAACATCCGACTTATAGACAGCTTGTACAGTACTTTTGAATGGACTGCCACAAAGCCTATTATTTTAAGAATCTGCATTAAATATGTGTGTGTTCATAATAATGTTGCACGGCTTCAGCGGTTCATGAGCTCGAGGTACAGTATAGCACCATAAGTAGTCACTTTTATTATTACTGAATAATTATGATCATTATTTTGTCCTGTATTATTATTGTTCCAACCTACCTACAAATTCAGCTTAAAAACAGTCTTATGGAAAGGTCTCGGGCGTAACCTGGGCACTGCCTGCATATAATCTCATTATAAGCTGTATTTGCTCTGATTGTAATAAAGAGCAATAAACTGCCATTGAGCATGTTTATTGATGTGCGATCTCTACCTCCATTCTTTGAACTGTATTGCTGTATGAAATGCAACTCTTTGGTCAAATGGTGTTACTTCACCAAACTTAAATGCTACACACACTTCAGTCATGAATGCCAACTGCTATTGAACTGTTTTATATTGTCCCTTTTGGCAAAACAGGCATTCTGTGATACAGTGGCCTGTTTGAAGGGTGTCATTTATTATGGCATGACATCTAAACAAGGGTCAGTACTATTAAAATCTCTCTACAGCAGACCACTGACCCAGGTTTCACAAGTAGCTAATGTGACATCCATAGGCAACATCAAAATGGTCTTCAAGATTGTACAGAACCAATTTTAGACTATTATATATGCATATATACACATATAAGATTATATATGCAATTATGCTGTATATCTATTGTATAGCATTGGCTATAACCTAAAATGTTTTCAGCATCCATACTCCATTATCACCCTTACTAAAAGGGGATAGTTAATTGATGCCCCTGGCTATGTGTGCATGGAGTTTGCACCTTGTTCCCCAAACTCCAAAATCATGTGATCACTTGGTGTCTCTGGGTTGCTTGAGTGTGACTGTGTGTGACAGTGAGTCTGACATTTCACCCCGACTTGTGCTTCCTGCATTTGGCTCCAGCCTACCCAGAACCCTGGATTGGTTGAGTAGATATAGATGATGGATTGATAGATGGATGGAATACAGCAGCACAGAATAGACATATAACATTAATGTGTCTTTATTATTACCATGGTGGTGCAGTGGTTAGCACTGTCGCCTCAAACCTCTAGGACCAGGTTTCGAGTGTCCACCTTTGCTTTATCTGGAATCTGGAGTTTGCATGTTGTTCCTGTGGGGTTATATCCAAGTTCTCCATCTCCCCTCACCGTCCAAAAACATCCATTTTCTGAAACTGCATGTCCTATTCAGGGTCACAGGGGACCTGGAGCCTATCCCGGAACCTACAGATGTAAGGCAGGGAAAAACGCAGGATGGGGCACCAACCCATCGCAGGGCACACACACCTACAGGCAATTTAGTAACTCCAATTCAACTCAGTGTGTTTTTGGACTGTGTGAGGGGGGATACCTGGAGTACCCTGAGGAAACCCCAGAATGACACAGGGATAACATGCAAACTCCATCCACACGGAGCCACAGAGATACTTGCCAAATTGTTCATTAGCGTGTGCTCTGTGAAGGGTTGGTGCCCCATCCTAGGTTATTGCCTGCTTTGTGTCTGTAGCTTCCATGATAGGCTGCAACCCTGCATAGGACAAGTGGGTACAGAAGATGGATGGAGTTTATTGGAGTTAAGTATTATCATAAAAAATATTTTACATAAACTACTGAATGTGTTTTTTTATCTGTTCAGGTACCAGTTGTCTTAATTTGTATTTTATATTATTTAAGAATTCTGTAGAACAGTGCAAAACATAATAATGGAAATTAAATGCCTGTAAATTGATGGAAACAAACCATGATTTATTTACAGAAATGGTACTTTTTTGGGAAGCGTATACAGCACAGAAGAAATGAAGGAAGTCTAAACACAGGACACTCACCATTTTCAAACTAACATGACGCATTGCATTAATCATCAGATCCATTAGTCTGAGAGGTAATTAACACACCACAAATGCTCTGTACTGGCAAACCACACAAAAGGGGAGAGGGGAGTCTATTCACACAAACATACAGCAGTTTCTTTTAGGGCCTCTTCACCTGAATATACACTATATGGGAAAAAAGTATTGGGACACCTAGCCATTACATTCAGAGGAACTTTTATGACATTCCATTCTAAATCTATAGGTATCAATATGGAGTTGGTCCCCCATTTGCAGCTATAGTAACTGCCACTCTTCTGGGAAGGCTTTCCACAAGATTTTGGAGTGTGTCTGTGGGAATTTTTGCCCATTCATCCAGAAGAGCATTTGTGATGCCAGGTGCTGATGTTGGATGTGAAGGCCAGGTTTGCAATCTCCATTCTAGTTGGAGTTGAGGTCAGGGCAATGTGTGGGCCAGTCGAGTTCTTCCATGCAAAACTCACCCAACTATGTCTTTATGGACCTTGCTTGAGCACAGGGGCACAATCATGCTGGAAAAGAAAATGGCCTTCCCTAAATAGTTCCCACAAAGTTGGAAGCATAGAATTGTCCAGAGTCGTCTTGGTTTGCTGAAGCATAAAAAGTTCCCTTCACTGAAACTAAGGGGCCAAGCCCAACCCATGAAAAACAACCCTATACCATTATCCCCCCCTCACCAGTGCAGTCAGTTCTCCTGGCATCTGCCAAACCCAAACTTGTCCATCAGACTACTAGACAGAGAAGCATAATTTGTCACTCCACTGAACATGTTTCCACTGCTCCAGATTCTAGTGGTAGAGTGCTTTATACCACTCTATCTGATGCTTGCTGTTGCTCTTGGAGAAGTGAGGCTTGCATGCAGCTGCTCGGCCATGGAAGCCCATTCCATGAAGCTCTCGGTGCACAGTTTTTGTGCTGGACTTAATGTCAGAGGAAGTTTGAAACTCAGTTTGAAACAAGATCAGGAGCCGGTTGCACAAAACACCTTAGGTTAAGATTTTCCTTAAAGTCCGAGTTAAGGTCTCCTTAAAGTAAAGTCGGTTGTACAAAACACCCTTAAGTCTCCTCCTTAAGGTTCCTTAAAATTTTCTCTTAAGTATTTAAGTTTTTCTCCTTATCTTGGTCTTATACTTAAGGAATCCCTTAACAGTTGCACAAAAGACGTTAGCAACCTAACTAAGGAAAAAAAATTAAGGTACCTCTAACTGTACCTTAACTGCAACATGGCCGAGTTTATGATAATAAATAACGAAAATGAACGCATCCCAAATATTGCTCTGCGGTTTTATGCTACGGGCTCGTTCCAGGCTGTAATAGGCTATGTGTTTCATGTCCACAAGTCAATGGTGTGCCGCATCATTCACCGAATTTCAAACGCCATTGCCCGTCTGTTGAACACCATGGTGAAATTCCCCTCAAAACAAGAAGAGGATGAACTAGTGACACATGAGCAACTTATTTACGGAGATCTATTTCACTGTCAGCAACATAGACTAACATTAACAGTTCCCTCAAGTCATGTTAGTCATTTAACCTCTCTGAAGTTGTACTGTAAGTTAACGTCTACTGGTAAGAGTTATTGTCGTATTCTCTCCTGTAATTAGTGATCTCTTTTTTGGCCAGAACAGATAAGTTGTTGTATTTTTTGTACTTCTTGAATTAATTTTCATTGCAATTTCCTCCCACATTTGTTGTTTTCTGTTTGCTGTTATTTGCTGATCAAATTTACTTTTTAGTATGTTCTTTTATTGTATTCCTCCAAAAGTATAATCTTTTCATCCACTGACCAATTTGGCTTTCTTGTCTTCTTTTCTCCCATTTTTACTTTGTGAGTAACTTTGCGAGGCAATAACGGGCGCAAGTGCAAGCATATGAACGGTCTCCATGGAAACGGGACAATTTTACTGCTGTAAAACGCCTTTCAATGTTGTAAATCCCATAATGTTTTTCCTTAACTAAGGAAACCTTTGAAAGGGTTCTGTGCAACACCCTTAAATAAATCCCTTAGCTAAGGAGAAATTAAACCTTAAGTGTCATACTTAAGGGGAAAACTTAAGGTATTTTGTGCAACCAGCCCCAGGAACTTAAATACAAAAACCTAACAAGAGAATGCAGGACAGGTGAAAACAATTAACAAGGGCTGGTAACAGGCAACAGGTGAAACTAATAAAACTAAAATCATGAAACTCAAACTAGGAAACAGAATCTAACACTAGGGGAATAACAGACAGGTAAAACACAACCACGGGCACAAAGCCAAAAACCAAAACCGAATACAAATCACAAAACACAGAAACTAGAAAACTGATACAAATGAAACAAAGGGGAACAAAATCTACAAAAACAGAGGATGCAGGAGTTGAACACACGACAGAGGAAACTACAGTTTGAAACTGCAGTTATTGAGTCAAAGAGCGTTGGTGACTTTTGCCCACTATGCGCCTCAGCACTCAGGGACCCTGCTCTGTTACTTTATGTGGTTTGCCACTTTGTGGCTGAGCTTCTGTTGTTCTTAAATGCTTGCACTTTGCAATAATACCACTTACAATTCACAGTGGAGTACCTAGCAGGAAAGAAATTTCACAAACTGCCTTATTGCAAAGGTGACATCCTATGACAGTACCACGCTTTAATTCACTGGGCTCTTCAGAACAACCCATTCTTTCACAAATGTTTCGAAGCCTAACTGCATGGCTAGGTGCTTGATTGTACAGTATATACCTGTGGCAGTAGGTCTGAACGAAACACCTGAATTCAATGATTGAGAGTTGTGTCCCAATACTTTTCTCCATATAGTGTGTGTAGTTCATTAACTGCACCTTCATAATGCATTCATAGAACATTCATAAGCAGCATGTAAGTATACCTTAACCTCCTAACATACTGTACCTTAACAGCTTTAATATACAATAATAACAAACATTATATGATTATCTGCTAAAATGCTTATTATTATTACTATACAAAATTTGACCCTAAGCATTTCCTTACTGCATAACAGCAATTATTCTAGCAAAACATTTTAACACTAACAAGGGGGCAGCACGGTGCTGCAGTGCTTGACACTGGTGCCTTGCGGGCAGTGGTGGCTTAATGGTTATGGATATGCACTTGTAATTAAAGGATTGTCGGTTTGAATCCCTGACCAAGCACTGCTGAATTAACTACCCCCTGCTATGCCACATACGGGTTAAATGCAGAGAAAACATTTTGTTGTTGTGTGTCAACAATGACAATTAATCACTAAATTCTAAATTCATACCTCTGGGATCTGGGTTTGAGCCTCCACCCATGTTCCATGTATGGAATTTGCATGTTCTCCTGTGTTGTTGTGGGGTTTCCTCTGGGTGCTCTGGTTTCCCTCCTCACTCCAAAATCATGCTGAGGCTCACTGGTGTTACCAAATTGGCCGAAGGTGTGCTTGTGTGAGTGAATGTGCCTTGTGATGGGTTGGCTCCCCATCCTGGGTTGTTATCTACCAGGCATGTGCAGGGGTGGAGGGGGCTTGAGCACCTGCCCCTTTCCTCTTGGGTACCCCAAGTGCCTTTTTCTTGAGGCATTTTTTTTTTTATGTGTGTGCGTGTGTGGAGTCCCGTCTGTGCCCCTCAACAATAACATTTAACTATAAATCACAATTTTGCTAAATAAAACGATCTGGCTTGCATCAGTCACATGATGACCATCAACCAATACTCACCCTTGACGGCAGAGCGCGCTGGTTACGAGCCGGGAACGAGCTCGCAAAGAGCACGCGCATTTTTTGCCGGCT
>JAODLD010000101.1:32975450-32991103 GCA_026781065.1 Mormyrops boulengeri | reverse complement strand
CTTTTGTTTTGCGCGCGTGCCCTCGCCCCCGCCCCCACCCCCCCGCCCCCGCCCCCTCCCCTCCCCCCCCCCCCCCCCCCCCCCCCCCGCCGCGGGCGCGGGCCCCCCCCCCAAGACTGTTCGCAGATCCATCCGTGTGTTAATGAGACACGAGCAAGGCTTGCTATCCATGTCTCTGGTCTTCGCCTTTCGTTATCTGCACGGACGGAAGAACTTGGCACAACAACCTGCCACGGCCGACATCATTCCTAGAAACGTCCTAAGCAACTCGACCCAAGTGCAGGGACTACATCTCATTCTTCTGAGGACCAGCTGAAACAGAAGCTTAAGACGTATTGGATAGACCACCTGAATATGTTTATTTATTTATTGTAATATATGAATCATTTTTAATATTTCTGTTCGCCCATTGAGACTATTAAAAACATCAGTAATTAGCGAAGTTACGCATTCATTATGGGATCCTCGATTTTAATGCTTCTGCTACTAGCGGTAAGTTTTCCGTAATTTGCAACCTTATTATACTTGACGCCAAATGTGCTAAAGAGACAGCAGTTTTGCGTGGCTCACATGTAAGCACTGTGACTGGCTACTGTGCTAGGAAATGTTTCTACAAATGTAGTGCTCCCCGGGTTGGAAATGCACGCAGGATTCAAACATTATCCTGCATTAAAGGGGAGTCATTACGACTCTAACAATGTGGTCTCCTGTATGATCTACTTTAATTCATGAATGTTTTCCAGCCGAAAAGTTTGAACTATCAGGTGTTTCAAGAGGACAACTTGCATTACTACTAGTAATAATAAGAATAACAACAAATGCAACACCTGGAAACACACGTAAATCTTTCTTTACACAATATCACATACAAGATTGTTGTAATGTAATTATATAAATGCATTGCAAAGAGTTAAAGTTTAATCAAACTCCTAGCCATACAACATCGGATATTTATCGTTTATTCCTAGACACAATAACACATCGTGGAATAGTGACTCCCACAAAACCATGCTTTCAGAAACCCGTGTGTACGCTCAAGTTTATGGCCAGTTGGATTTTTGACAGCTAGCACGGACCAAATGCTTCAAAAGTTTAGATGCAGCATAACTAACGAGAAATGGCAAAGGGGAAAATGTGTGTAGGATATGAGCTGGGGGGTGTTCTTAATCTAGAAAACGTCTTCTTAATTTCACTCTTAATGACTGTGCGGCATATAACGAGGGCGTGTTCGACTCTGCATGCGCGTCCGCCCGCCTTCACTGCAGGGACTGGTCGCAGGAAGTAATCTGTATCCGTGCCTTAAAAATGTATTTATCAGCATACAACAATTGAGCACGCCTATATTATGGTCTAATTACTGTAAATACCTATCTATTCATCTATCAGTCTTCCAGCCGCTTTTCTGGTCGTTTGATGTGTGCGATTTTTCTTTATTATTATCGCAGACATGCAAATTGCTATATATTATTGGTATTATTCTGAATACCTTGAGTTTCACCACACATTCACCGTTACGGATATGTAAAATTCTATAAATTAAGCACGTTAGTCAAGTTTCGTCTCACTAATAAACTCACCTTAGGTGAGCAGAAGTGCAAGGCGATGCACAGATCGCTACTTAATGCCTGCAAATTTGCAGCGATTAACACTAGGCCAGTGTACATTTGCCGTAGTTATTCATTGTACTTAGATTTAAAATTACAATAAATGTTCACTTAAGTGTTTTACTCAGGTTTAGATTGAGCAAATTCGTAGTGTTTTGCAAAGATTTTTAGATACCTGCTTACTTGATAACAATATTTATAATGATTACCATGATTATGCAGAACAACATTATGTGTGTAACTGAAAGCTTCAACAAAACACTTAAAATGGGAAATCCATGACTATGCACATAAGGTTTAGCCCTGATCACACTGTTCTAAAAACAGAAAGAGGCACTGACCTTCTTGTCATTGATAAGAAATAACCAGTGCTGACAAGCTAAGCACTCAGATACCGTCATGTGAATCAAAAAGTGTTAAGATCATCTGTTTGGTGATAATCAGGCACCTCAACGCTGGCAGAGCAAAGTAGGCATGAGTTCAACAAGCTGATTTTACAACCTCGTGATAAGAATGTGTTAAAAATTCCATTGCTGCAGGGTGTGATGGTTTCTTAAAAGTCAAGAAAAGTATTTACAAAATATAGCATTAACTCCAGCCTGAGGCTGACTAAAATCCAAACAAACAGCTGAACAATTGGGAAGGGGAAATTTCTGCCACTTGGCAGTGTTCTTGGTGATATGGGGGCAGATGTTCCTCATGTGCTGATTCTTTGATGAAGGCAACAAGAGTGCAGCAGGAGTTTTGCACAGAGAGAAAGAGAACATTTTATTTCTTACCAGGCAGGACTTTTCGGGTTGAATTATATAATGTATGAATGAGAGAAAAGAGAGATATAAACAAAAAGCGAATCCATCCATCTTCTGTATCTACTTGTCCTATGCAGGGTCACGGGAGTCTGGAGTCTATGGGCATAAGGCAGGGAACAACCCAGGGGTGCGTTTCCAAAAGGCTCCTATTAGCAACTTACACCTATTCAGTTGCATTGTTCCAACAATGTATGCAACTGTGTTTTTGGGAAACGCACTCCAGGATGGGGTGCCAACCAATGTCAGGGGACACGCTCCATTTGCACACACGGTCATACCTATGGACAACTTGGCAACTCCAGTTCCCGTTAGCGTACTTTTTCCAGGGTGGAGACTTGAACCCTGGTCCCAGAGGTGCCAGCCAATAGTGCAAACCACTGCAATGACACAGCCCCCCCGAACCCATTACATG
Source organism: Mormyrops boulengeri (assembly GCA_026781065.1). Classification (NCBI taxonomy): domain Eukaryota; kingdom Metazoa; phylum Chordata; class Actinopteri; order Osteoglossiformes; family Mormyridae; genus Mormyrops; species Mormyrops boulengeri. The sequence continues at coordinate 32,988,278 of JAODLD010000101.1, read as the reverse complement.
ATGAGTTAAACATAGGAATATGGGATGGATTAGACTGGAGCATAGCAGGAAACAGAGTGCAGTACAATTGCAGGTGCCTCATTTTGCCTCTCAGTCTAGCCACTGGAATTGTAGGCTTCCTAACCATACTGTGGCACCATTTAACACATTGCAACAGACTGATTGCATTGCACTATGTTAGGGAGCCAACTGCGCCAAGTTTTAGCAAGACAAATCACTAAGTGTCTATTCCATGGAAAAAGCACAGCTGAATCCGATTCTGATTTTGATTCTGATACAGGTAGCCTCCAGACTAAGGAATTAGTGCCACACAAAATTCAAACCGCGAAAGGGGAATGTAAAATACCTTGACATCCCAATGACAGTGTATTGAGTCTCTGAGCTCATTGGATATTCTTGGGGTCTGTCAAACATTAGTCCCTGATCTGAAGACATGGTAAGGAAGAATTAATCTCCAATGGCAGCAACATTAGTGGAATGCTGGCTATGTTAATTAAGGGGGGCAGAGGAAGGAAGTGGTGCTGATTCCACCTGACTGCGTGCTCAGGGGTGCCTAGGGAACGGCAGCTGTCTCCTGAGCAGAGTCACCTTCCACGAGCAGCATTCCAAGGACTTGAGTCAAATGAAGAGCTTGTTTGCATCTGACACTAGCCTGGGCTCCCGACGACTCTGCCTGCTGCGCACTGCTGACTGCGCTGGTGCTGCTGTGTTGGCATGGCCATTATTTCCTGCGTCTTTGTTCCATTATACCAAAGAAAAGGTATCAGCAGATTTAGGATGAAGATGGTTTGTGCGGTGAGCTGGAGATGGAACACTGGACCTAGGTCAACATAATCTGTATTATATCATCTGTTTTCCTTTATTATTTAATTAGCACAGCAGGTTTATATTACCTCAAAGTGCAAATATATGTCATGGATTGTTGATTTTGTGTGCTGTGTAATATCATCGTTTTAATTAAAAATGACTAATTCTGTTCATTGAGGTTACAAAAATACAGCCCCATAACCCATTTTTAAATTGTCACCTGCTGCCCCTTTTAGACATTTTTGCGACCTGTGTGGAATGGTAAGGGCACTGCATAGAGAGTACCGTGGTACAGTGTTTTCACAGGGTCTGTGGTGGCACTGTGGCAGCGAACTGGGTGCGGCGGCGTTTACAACGCTTTTAGAGAGCATTAGAGAGCGAGACGGCAGTACCCCGACGCAGCATACTCGCCTGTCAACACCTGCCAGGCCTTGAGAGTGTTAAAGCGTGGTGCTCAGGGTGGGGATTCAAGATGAGACAACCAAGGGGAAGAACCAGGCGTAGATTTTTGAACAGCCCCCAGATGCCTGCTAATGTATCTCTCCCTTCTTTTGTCTGTGGCCACCATGGCTTTCTGAGTTCTGGTGCGTGTCACAGTCTGCCACTATCTCTGTGAGTCCTCATATTCCTGTCACCGTCTCCTCTCTTACAGGCAGCGACGATCAAGCCCAGCGCTCACGCCCAGTCCTGTAATTCAGGCCAGTACACCAGCAGCGGGGAGTGTTGTCATCAGTGTCAGCCTGGTGAGGGCGTGGTGAAGCAATGTGGACGGCAGCAGACTGTCTGTTCACAGTGTCTGGACAGTAAGTATTCTACCTTTCATCATCCGAGTTTTATCCATGGGCTTCCCATGCAAGCATCATACTCAGAATCATCACTTCCTTGCCTACATTTCCCCACAGTACTGCCAACTCATGAGGATCCTTTCCTGCAAAGCTTGAGTACATGTCCATGTTTACTAAAATTGGTTAGTATAAGGCACCAGTAAATGCGAACAAGATGCTGAAGTGCAAGTCAGATAGAAAAAAAACCTGGACCTTCATGCGTTTCCCTCTCTAATACTAAATCACAACTGCGAAGTGTGGATGGAAATCAGGTCAAACTGATATCATCTCATTTTGACTAGTGCTGTTATTTTGACTTCACTATTCTAGGCCGCTTATTGCTTAGGTCCAGGTGTATGGTCATCACAAAGACCCATTTTTGGAACCTTCAGTCACTGGCTAATGCTTAGGAAATATGGAAAGAAGTTAGAAGATGTTGCAGTTATTTGACATTCTCAGGTAAACAAAGTTAGCCCTTGCTACCAGGCAGTTGGTATTTTTATTATTCGATCATGAAACTGGGGTGGTTCTGGTTTGGTTTAGTCTCTCTCTTCTTTTGTTCTTATGAAACCCACAAGCAAGTGTAAAAACAGAAGAAAAAATCTAGCAGAGTAACTTTTTGCAGCTAATGCAAAACACATACAGGCTTTTCTGTAGTGTATTCCCAAAAAACCTCGAGTTACACAAAATCTCTCAATAAAAATAACAGGACATGGGAAAAACACACTTGGGATCTTGAAAACCCAACCTGACCATTACATGTAATGTTAACATCTTTGAATGTTACAATTTTTCTTCTTTTTTTAATGACACTGAAGTAGATTTTGTGAAAATGGGTACAAGCCCGTGCCATGACACTGACCAAGATAAGCTGTTAGAAGGTGGATGGATGGATGGATGGATGGATGCCTGGATGCATAGAGTGCGTGGGCATCTCTCCCTCAGATGATATAGTACAAAAACACATCCAGTTAACCATGTAAAGATTCAGTATGACTTGATTCTGCTCTGGATATGATTTTGATTTATTTTTCAGTCTTTATGTGTCCTACTTCTGAAGTAAAATCATATTCAGAATGTTTTTTCAAAACATGTCACTGTTTATTTTGCACTACAAAAACGGTCTGAGGCTCTTGGTAAGTGATGTTGATCTCAGAATGAAAAAAACATTACTGTAATATTTAGTAATACTGACGCGACTGTTGAATCGATTTGTGGCAGCTTTATCGGTTTTTGGCCGATTTATTTCTAAATTTGAGCCGGATTGGGGGTCTTGAATCAATGCAGCCATTCTGTAGACCGGATTTCCAGATTGTATCAGTTTTTTGTTACATCCCTAAAAATGAGCACTTTCAAAGCAAAGCATGTGGGCTAACTGAGTATTCCTCCATGGAGAGACGGCACATTCAAGTGGGACTCTCCACTATGCAAAATATAAACATCTTGGGGACGAAGTTAGGTAACAGCTAGTGGAGATTCACGTTATACAGACATCTTTCCTCTACTCAACAGTTACATTTAGCAGATTTGTTTTTTGGAAACCTGTGTACTAGCATTACTGCCTGTACTGTGTTTTTACAAAGGCTAGTTTGAATAAGACAGTATAAGTGCATTTCATTTTGAAAATAAAAATATTCAAAGTGTGTTTTCTGGCCATAATTTAAAGTGACACACGTATTCTTTGCAAAAAGAGTTTCATGATATGCTAAACTCCACCCATGGCTCATAACCAGTTATTCGATTTGATATCTTGATGAACCTGCAGCCTATCCAATGTATCAATGGACATGAAGCTATGGATATCCTGGATGGGATCATAGGGCACATGCTCGCACAATATGGGCAATTTAGAGACATCAGTTCAAGTTACATGTCTTGGACTGAGGAAGCAAACCCATGTGAAGTTGAGGAGGACATGCAAACTCCACACACAGAGTTCTGGGGTCAACATCAAGCCTGAAACTTTAGAGGTGTGAGACCACAGTGCTGCCCACAAATTGGGCAATTTAGAGTCACCATAGTACCTAGACCACACATCTTCGGTGGCCACAGTGTTCCCCACCAAAACCACCAATTAAACACAATTATGGGCAATCACCAGAAAGCTTATAAAATGCCCCAAGATGATTACCAACCTTTTTAACTACTTCAGTAGCATGTCCTAAAGTAACAGAACAAGCGTCTCTTTTTAGGGAACAGGGTTTTAACTTCACTGTCAGCTCTGGAAGATTCTGCAATAGGCTTTCCAATGGCCATCGGGGCTAGGGTTAGAGGCTGACAAGAATGGTATTAGTTATGATTGAAAACAGATAAGCAAACAGAGGATACCAGTAATTTTAAGCAAATGCAGGAATTTTAGCACAGACAGGAAATGAACATTTGCCTTCATTTTCAAAGATATAAGGGGCTGAATTACAGTATTTCGGCTGGAATTGTCTTTAGCTGAGCTTGGCGCTCCTCCATGTCTCTCCATGTAGAGGCTGATCCCTGGACAATTCCTATCGGCTTTCCCACTCTCTGACTGCTTTGTAAGTGTGTTGTACAGCTCAGTCCATTTCAGCAGTAAACTGTATCTCGCTAAATCATCCGAGGTGAAAAATGCACGTTTGTGGGTGGCTGCGGCTTTTCGCTGCGCCGTTCCTACCACCGGCGCCATGTGAGCGGACAGTCACCCAGTGACGCAGTGCCACTTCCTGCACATATGCACCTTTGCAGTTAATTCAGACTGACATCAGCAGATCTCCCACAAGAAGCTGGCAGTGCTGGATTTTAGGCAAAAAATGCTGTTTCCTGTCAGACCAATAAGATATTTTCTGTCGGAATGTTGGGTGTGTATAGCACTGTGGGAGACTATTTTCTGCTGGGGGAAGCACATATGCATACTGCATGTGTATTGGCGTAGAATAATACCCAAATTAAATCAATGGGTAAGTAATATTTGCTACTTTAAGTTGTCATTATCGCGTAAGTGTACATCCAGCTATTTATATTTTATGCTGTAATGTGGAACTTTTATATGTCAATGCATTTTATTCTAGATAGATAATGTATTTTTTAGCAGATCAAGCTTATTAACTGCAGTCTGGCCTATTGGCCCATAGCCAGAAATAAATTTCAAGGGGGGTACGGCAGTTTTCGAGTAGGGTACAAACTCCTTATTTTACTACCTGGCTACATGCCTAGTTTTACTGTGCAGTTGTCTGCCTCCTTGCAATGCAAACAACAAGTTTTCGTCCATGCTATTCATAAATACAAGTTTGTCAATAAATAGAAGTTCTTCCACTGCTTTATTTACAAATTAGAATAGTATTTATTGTTTTTTTTAATTTTTTTACTAAAATGCGACTTATGTTTAATTTTATTAAATTTAATTAAACATTCATTAATATGCATAGCTGTATCCAGTGCTGATATTCACCTCTGGCATTTTCTCTGAGATTTTGACATGGGCAGACAATGAGGATTCTTATCTTAATTGAAAGTGATTATCTGGAATTAAAGGGATTGCATTCCTTGAGGAGATCCTTGGCCATTTTGTCCTGCTGACAGGTCAGATAGATAATAAGCCTTGCTTACCTGAATGCTATACCTAAGGCATGCTTTATAGATCCAAATAAAAATTGGCACAAAAGCACATAATATCATTAATTGTAGATTGATTCATTGATAATTTTAATATTTGCTATTAGGAAAAATCTACTGTAGTGTGTCGACACTCAAAATTAGTAGGAGAAATGTAAACAAACAACAGACAAGTCATTGATTTGTTTTGCTTTTACTTTGACATTATTGTCATAAATCACTCTTTGCACAAAACTAGACAAACCAGTCATCTGCCAAAAAAAAGTATGGCGAAATGTGCTGGTTCTTAGTTTGCTAAAAGCTACTGTATATGAAAAGGTTGGCGTGACTCAGAGGAGAAATACTTGTTCTGTGTAAATACATTATTAAAAATATTTCCTGTAGCTACCAACAAAATTCAGAATGGGTATTTGTGTGACTTCTATGAAATGAGCTTTGCCATAGACCCTGGAGAATGCAAATACAATATGTACAATATGTAGTACTATTGTTATACCGTACTGAACTATAGTGGCATCTGTATGAATGTTTATAATAGCAAACAAACATCTTCAAAGAAATGCGAAGCTTGCTGGCAGTCACAAGTAAGAGCTGTTCTTTACATTCTGTAATGGTGTGTCTTGTGCAATGTGTTGAACATTGTAGACTGTAGGTTAGATCCCATCAAAGTCCATTCAAAACCGAGGCCAAATCTGCTGTGTCAACCAGCTCAGAGAGCTATATCAAGCCTCAAGAAAGCTGCAGAGGCCAGTATACTGGTGGAATGACTCACATACACTTCAGAAGTAGAAGCAGAGTGAGGCAAAGAAAAGCTTCCTGAGAAAGAGGCTTCTGTCCGGCGATCAGACAATGAGAAATAAATAAGGCATATTTGAAACATTAACGGGATGGAGAAATTAGCCAGCTTTGCAGATGGGAGGAAAATAAGAGACAGTCACTTTGGACAAAATGGAGCCAGGCGAAATAACCAGATACCCAAGGCCTTTCAGGAGACAAGTCTCACCCTTATAGTGTATTCCAAACAATTTTGCAGTATGAAGTAACACTTTCTGGTAGATTTAGAAAAGAAACAAAAGTAAGCTCACATATTATACCTTGCCTAAAGAAGTCTGCTGCAGTGGTCATAAAAGATGCCATTAACAGCTCTGTATGGACTTTATTAATGTATTGACATGCATTATTAATGGGCAAAATTATGGTAATGGGCCAAAGATAAATGCTGTGGGGTGGACGTTTAAAGAGTGGGGGTCAGGGTAAGGAGGGGACAAAAAGGCTAAGTGGGTATATTTCCACTGCAGCAAATGCGTGCTCCCCCAGGACAGCCCTCCCCCAAACCTATTCCTGACACGTGGGTGGCTCTATTAAACCAGCAAATGGACTTATTTGGAAAGGAATGCATCCCTTTCCCATAGTATCCCATCTTCAGTTCTCCATGAACATCTAGGAAGAAGAACACTGGTCATGCTCACAGCGGTACAGATGTTTATCACATTGCAACGTCCAAATACAGGCTTGTAGAGACACATAAAATCCTTCTTAACAGGCAGGGCCATTAAAATGGGATGAAAATAATATATCATCTGCGCATTGTTAATTATTTTGAACAGTAATGCTGTATATGACAAATTTCATGGATTAGACGTACTGATGGGTGGGTGGTGGGGGACACGTGACTTCTTAGATTTCAGTTGATATGAATACTTATAAAACCCTACTGAGCAAGTGGGATGAGTGAGAAGCTTAATCTGAGTAAATCCTTTATAAAAATATCTTTATGTGTGTTTTCATCAGTTTATGCCCAGTCTGCCAACATGTCAGCACATCCTCATGAGCTGTTTAGTCTGTACTTCCTTTTAGCCACATTTTTAGCCCGCTTGCAGCTGTGTTGTTGCAGTACGGGGAGCAGTTATGTATTCCTCATCTTCTGCACTGCACACGCTTGTCTGCACAAGTCATTTTTATACTCGGCAACACTGGGGTCTGATCGCTCCCCTTTCATGATTTACAAGCCAAAATACCGGAGTCATTATCTGGAGAAGTCTGTGTTGTTTTGCTGATATGAATTAGTTTTTCATTGAGGGACAATAGCAAAAAGCATGACTTATGGGCAAAAAACTGAATGTTTTCTACAGTCTGCAATCATGGCTAAATGATTCCAGGAGTGGTTGAGTGTAGAGAAATAACAAGAAAGAGTGGGTGACTAATGACAGCTACGGGAAGTGAAGACCACACTGTCCTATTGGTTATACTATGTAGCGCATGCTGGAAATAATATTTAGGACTTATTTATATATATTTATTTAGGCATATGTGCTGTATGTGATGTGTGTTGCTGTATGTATCTTTACAGCATATAAATATAAAGCAATATACAATGAAATTTAACTCTACCCAGCTTGTTCTTGCTGAAAGACATAAAGCCTAATAATCCTTATGGTCATATTAAAGTCGGGAAAAGCATCTTTTGAAAAACTGACAGGTCTTTCATATAACCCATATGCTGTAATGTGCAGTAAAAACTGTGGCTGTCGAGCCTAAAAGAGTGGAAATGGCCTAGTTTCTGGCTGAGTACTGCGGGGCCACGTATGCTCTGGTACCCTAAGCGATAGCTCCCTGCAGACCCAGCTCTCTACTCGCCACTGCTCGGAGAAAGAGGCCTGCTGCATAATTTAGCATTTCCTATTATACCCAAACATAACTCCCTGCAAACATGAAATATTGATTACATATTTTCCATTATTTAACCCCTCCTCCCGACCCACCTCAGTGAATGACAGATTAGCTCAGGCAAAAACGTGTCTTATTTGTGGCCGCTGACCAAGCTCCCTGTCTCACGCAGTGTTTTCCTCTCCCCAGGCGAGACCTTCTCCGAGAACTACAGTCATACGGAGGTCTGCCAGCCCTGCACCAAGTGCACGGGCCTAATGCGCATGCAGACACCCTGCACCGATTCCAACGACGCCATCTGCGTGTGCGACTATGGCTACTTCATGAGTGAGATGACAGGAAAATGTGAGCCCTGCACGCTGTGCTCTGTGGGCATGGGCGTGCTGTTGCGGTGCGAGTATGATCGCGACACGATTTGCGAGGAATGTATCGATGAGACCTACTCGGACCAGGAAAGCTCTCTGGATCCCTGCCTGCCCTGCTCCATCTGTGACAGCACCCTGGATGTAGAGTTGCAACCCTGCAGCAAAGTTAAAGACACTGCGTGCCTAGGTGAGGCCGAGTCACTCCACGAGTCCATGCTGTCACCTATGTGTCAAAGCTTGTGATTTCACAGACACTACCTTAATGGGCTACCTTTTCACTTCCCATGACAGAGCATGACATTTAGCAGTTACCTGTTTGTCAGCCCCTGGTATCATCATCAGAATAGAAGATGAATGTCCAAGGCATTTATATTTCAATTGATCAAGAGAGGTTCTATGTTGGCAACTTGCAAGGTCAACAGAATGACCCTCCACACTATGTGATCATTGTAGATTTCTTTGCCCATTGCTCAGAATGTATACGCATTACTAGGAAAGCCGCTCTATTGAATTGTGTATGACAGGCCGAGGTCCCAGTCAAGTAGGAGAAAGAAGAAAAGAGGTTAAGAAGTAAAAGAGACTTTTGTCTTCCTCTTTGACTCACCAGTGCATCATGCCCTTGGGCGTGGAGGGCAGTGCAGTCATTAGAGGGCATGTATCCGTCTGGCAGAAAGAAGAATGCAGTGGATAGATTTTGCATATGGGCGCCGATGCACACGACAGAGCAGGTTTTGTACTTGTCAACGCATGTGTTTCTGTTCACTCGTGCATGCTCACACCAACGCACTGTACAAATAGGCCCTGGATTCAACGTTTCAGCCCCTGGGCAGGAAAAGGAATGACTTTTGTTTTGCGTTGATGGAGCGGAGAATGATAGACATGTTATACATGGCAGCAGAGCAGGGGTGACATTGTTAGGAACTTGCACCCAAATCCATAATGAAATCATTTTGACTTCATTCTCCCAAATAGTGGCAGTCAGTTTGAAAAAGGCATGCACATGACTTTAAATATTTTTTCCCAAATGGGTTGCAAAATACTACAAGAGGAGAAATAACTAGATATAGATATTCTTTGTATTTTTTTTATTATCAATTATGCTGAAGAGGATACATACATAGGCATACTGCATACTGTCTAAAACAACTATCGCATAAATTGCTGAAAAAGTTAATGTGGGCTATGATAGAAAGGTATCAGAACACACAGTGCATTGCAGTTTTTTGTGTATGGGGCTGTGTATCCTCAGTGTCACGTTCGGTCCGGAGAAGCAGGCGAAGGGAGCCGTGAATGCGAATAAACGGGGTTTATTCAGGGTAACGGGGAACCACACGGACCTAAAGCACGTAAATACAACAATGACAGATCTGGGGAATGAACTAGAACACAGACTGAAATACACAGGACAAACGCGCTCAAACAAGAAACAGCTGGTAACAAGCGGGATTTACACGAGGTAAACGAGGTAGGCGTGGTCCACATGAGGGCTGGACAATCAGCCGTGACACTCAGACTGATCAGATTGCCCACGCTGACCACCACCAAAAGTGTCTACGATGGTCACGTGAGTGTCAGCAATGGAAGAGGGTGGCATGATCTTAAAAGTCACCTTTTCTGTTACATCACATGGACAACTGGGTGTGTGTGTATATCCTCACCTGGGGAAGAGATGGCACCAGGATGCACCATGGGAATATGGCAAGCTGGCATAGGCAGGATGATGTTCTGGGCAATGTTTTGCTGGGAAACCTTGGATCCTGGCATTCATGTGGGTGTTACTTTGACATGTACCACCTAGTCAAACATTGTTGCAGACAAAGTATGCCACTTCATGGAAACGATAATCCTTTAATGAAAATCAATGACAACACCATCTAAACTCATGGGTGTACATTTATATGGGGGTGCAGAACATTTTGGCTAAAGCCCCGCAAGACAGGCCTAACAACACCCTTGTACTTACATAATATATACGGATGTGTGTGGTTGACATTCACATTACACTATTTAGAATTTTGGTGGTTTCAGTCTCTACTAGATGTGGAAAAATTTTCGGGAAGAGCCAGGCATGGGTGAAGGATGCCAACAATCCATATGTGTTTACAGGAATTTTATTAAGTAATACACAGGATACACTAAGGCCATCGGACAAGGAAGCCACTGCCAGAAATTTTGTTTGGCTTATTCCCCAAGGTGGCATATTATACAAAATATATGTCAATAAATTACTCTTGAGTCAGTGATGTTCACAATACTCAGTGTTTGTCATCAGTCTTGTGTGTGAAATAACAGCTCTTGGGAAGAAACTGCTCTTGAGTCTGTTTGTTTTGGTTTTGATTATCCTGTTTCGTTTTCGAGAGGGAAGGGCAGCAAACTGGCAGTGTCCAGTGTGTGTTGAGTTGTTGTTAATGACACTGGCCTTCTTTTGGAGTTGGCAAGTGTACACCAATCAGTTATAACATTAAAACCACCTTTGTAACGTTGTGTAGGTCCCCCACGTCCCACTAAAACAGCTCTGACCCATTGAAGCATCGATTCCACAAGACTTCTGAAGGTGTCTGTGGTATCTGGCACTATTAGCAGCAGATCCTTTAAATCTTGTAAGTTGCGAGGTGGGGCCTCCATGGATTGAACTTGTTTACCCAACACATCCCACAGATGCTCAATCAGATTGAAATCTGGGGAATTTGGAGGCTAAGTCAACACCTTGACCTCTATTTCATGTTCCTCACACTACTTCTGAGCAATTTTTGCAGCATGGCAGGGCACATTATCAGGGAATACTGTTGCCATAAAGGGGTGTATTTAGTCTGCAACAATGTTTGGGTAGGTGGTATGTGTCAAAGTAACATCCACATGAGTGTCAGGACCCAAGGTTTTCCAAAAGAACTTTGCCCAGAGCATAACACTGCATCTGCTGGCTTGCTATTTTCCTGTAGTGCATCCTGGTGCTACCTCATTCCCAGGTAAATGATGCAGACATATCTGGCCACCCACATGATATACCAGAAAACATGACTCATCAGAGCAGGGCACCTTATTTGCTCCATGGTCCAGTTCTGACCCTCACCTTCCCATTGTAGGTGCCTTCCATGGTGGACAGGGATCAGCATGTATACTCTGACCGGTCTGTGGCTACATAGCCCTATATGCAGCAGGCTGCGAAGTACTTTGTGTTCTGACACCTTTCTATCATAGCCAGCATTAATTTTTTCTGAAATCTGTGCTACAGATCTCCTGTGGGATCGGACCAGATGGGCTAGTCTTTGCTTCCTATGCGCATCAATGAGCCTTGGTCGCCCATGCCCCCATTGCTGGTTCCCTGGTTGGCCATCCTTGGACCATTTTTGGTAGATACTGACCAATGTATACCAGGAACACCCCACAAGACCTGTCATTTTGAAGATGCTCTGATTCAGTCGTCTAGCCATTACAATTTGGCCCTTGTCAGAGTCGTTCAGATCCTTATGCTTGCCCATTTTCCTGCTTCAAACACATCAACTGCAAGAACTGACTGTTCACTTGCCTAATATATAATGGCATCCTTGACAGGTGTCATTTGATGTTAATCAATGTTATTCACTTCACCTGTCAGTGGTTTTAATGTTTTGGAAATATCTTCTAGTGTTAGGAATGTAGTTACAATGACTTGCTGAGCTGTCTTTACCATGTGGTGTAATTCTGTCTTGTCTGCTGCAGTAAACCAACATCCCACACTGGATGCTCTCAATGGTGGCACAATAGAAATTTACCATTAACTGCTAAGGGAGGAGATGTTGTTTTAGCTTTCTGAAGAAGGACAGTCTTTGTTGGTCTTTCATCACTTGGTGAGAAGCATTCGCCAACCACTTGAGATGCACTGTGATGTAAACAACTAGGAATTTAAAGCTTTTTACCCTCTCTATCTCCTCCCCTTGTATGTAGAGGGCAGAATGCTTGCTTTTCCCTAGACCTTCAGAAGTCAAAAAAAGTCTCCTTAGTTTTTGGGGTGTTAAAGACCAGGTTGTTGTAGGAACAGCACTCTATAAGATAAAGATATTGCACCTTCTAGCTGTAGGCTGTTTGCACTAGGAGTAGGAATATTTATGGTTACATAGTCAAGAGTATAGTCAATGTGATCACCTGGTGCTTAACTAAACACCGAGAGAATTACATACTTAACAATCACTTTGCGAAAGTTGAAAAAGAGCACAATATATTGGTAATGTGTATGAATAAATTAAAACACTGTGGAATAATATGCTGCTTTACTCAGACATAATTCTGACCATATATATTTAGAGCTGAAAATTATTAGCATCACCAAGAAATTGTAAACTGAAAAATCTTAATCAATAAAATTCAACGCATGAATTTTAATAGGGTTGGATGGTATGACAAAATATTTTCTCAAGACATTTTTTTCGTATCGATATTGATAATTATCACGATATATTTCAAGCCTTTATTTCTTAATGGTAGACAGGAAAATGGTACATTACCTGGATTCAAATAACATTCTGAGGAATAGCCAACATGGATTTAGGAGAGGTAGATCCTGTTTAACTAATCTACTTGAGCTCTTGTAGCTTCCTCAAAGAAAA
>JAODLD010000101.1:32950386-32971610 GCA_026781065.1 Mormyrops boulengeri | reverse complement strand
CACATCATTACCACAGGATATGCAGAGTATGGTCTCAGTGGGGGTGGGGGCTGGGTGGCTATTCCATCTATCCATCCAACCTTCTTCCAACCTTCCAGTAAAGGGTCTGAAGGAGCCAGGAGCTTATCCTGGGAAGCATAGGACACCATGAAGCACAGAGACTATTATTCCAAGCCACGTGAACCCTAGCAAACTTCTCTCCCTGCATGCATAAAAACAGCATCACTTCTGTGGGAGCTGCAAGATTAATACTTTCAGGATACTTGGTTGGTAGACACTTTTATCCAGCAGGAACTGCATAGCTACCACTTTGATACTTCCACTTATGTACTGTTACATTTGTGTTACATTACAACATTAGATATGTAAAGGATACCATAAAACCACGTGGCAAGTATTTTTTTATATCTCCACATGTATCTTTCTGGTTGTATTTGCATTTGAATGTCCCTTTTCAGTTGATCTGTTTAACAATGACAGTGATAGAATGAGCACCACCTACACTGAGATGGGACTATTATTGTAAAGAGAATGAAGATAGCCCACATAGCAAAGATTCCACATATCAGTATCCCTGTGAGATCTTATAAATTCTGTAATACATACCTCACTGGCTTCAAGGGGCTCGGTATTAATGCTGCCCAATAATTCACTTCCATTCATCGCACACACCAAATATATAAGGATATGTTAGGAGTACAGTTTCAGGCTGGTCTTTAGAGTGTCAGTGGAGAGGTTTTGGCTTTCAGCATTGCAAGAAAAGAAGGAGAAAGAAGGAGAAAGAAGGTCGAAGCGAACGTGGAGGAGTGACAGACAGGGGGATTAGTAATAGAGGAGAGAGGAAGAAAATGGTGGGACCACAGGGGGAGACGGCAGCTGCTGAGAAGTGTTTCCGATCAATATGAGCGATGAAGTTTCTCCTCGCTCTGCTCAGGTTTCTCAGCTTCATCTCCGGGTGACCCCTGCAAGCGCTGATTATATTTTGCTGCAGAGCTCTGTCTGCTTGATAAGGGTCCCAGTTGCACCCCCCCCCCCCCACCCCCAAGCTCATCCTGTCCTCCCAGTATCTATGCCTGGCCCATGCTGCAGTACGCAGCTGGTCAGCAATCCGGGAGGGTGGGGGGGGGGGGTTCACCACACTGTCACAGGAAGTGCGAATTAAGCAAGCTTTTTCAAATTCAAATCAAATGAAATCAAAATTTAGTCACATAATCAGATATACGGAGAACAGTGGGTAGTGAACTGCTTATTTGCCTCCAAGGGACCATAAGTGTAAAAGGATCAAATGTTAAACAATACATATTAAACAATAATTATAAAGATCCATAGTGCAGTTAGCAGTAAAGCAGCAAGTGGTAGTGTTAAGGGCCTAAGGAATAAACAACTCAGTGTTTACACATGTAAGCTGTGCATGTATACACTGAGTAGGCTGCTGGAATACGCACAGGTCGTAGGCACTGTCCTCATTTAGGAAAGGAGAATCGCCAAGGGAAGAAAGCGCATCCTCTGCGTTTCTCTGCTAGCCTTTAGGCAGCAATAGCCACCGTTTTTCTTTTTTTTTTTTTTACCCTATTTAGCCTATTTTGAATGTTGTCATGCACCAAATTTGTATTGTGGGGAATCTTCATCAAATCTTGCAGGCTTTTTTTAATCACCCATCTCACTGGATCTAGCTTGACATTTGTGGGCAGTGTAAATTTTTATCTTAATGTCAATGATCGTAAGTCATGATGCTAGTCATATGAAAAGGGAACCAATTCAGTGGATCATTATAGAAAATTTACTTGTGTGATTTTACAGGGCCTTTAAACATTAGTCATTAATATGAGATTAAGAATTTTGTTTTGCAACATCACAGTTACTCGTAATTGGAAAAAAAAGTCACATAAGGAGCCCTGAAAAGGAAAAAATCATCTCCTATAAGCATGTTGCACATTAATGTGTTTCAGTAAAGCAGGGATGCCCAATTCCGGTCCTGGAGGGCTAGTTTGCAACACAGCTTGCAGATTTCCCTGCTCAGACACACTTACTAAACTTGGTAATTAGATGATTAAGATGTGTTTGAGTAATAACTAACAAACGCAACAGTTGAACAAATGAAAAAAGTAATGTTGCATACTTGCCAATAAATAATTGATATTTTTGAATCCTCCCCTGTTCATTTTCTCTTTCAAACAATTAATGACATATTTAGCAATTTTTAATGGGTTAGCATTAAATAAAATGTGAGAACATCATTAACTGTGACCTCATTGTCAGAGAGCTGCTCAGTTTATGTGTCTTTAAACTCTCAGGTGTAAAAATCATTGACTGAAATGTGCCACAATTAGCAGGGAGAGTTTTTTTTTACGAGCCTGCTAGCAAAGTGCTTGCTAAGCAGTATGTTGCAGCTGTATTTTATTGTATTATGAGGATCGAAAATGAGCCTTTAAAGGTGTGTATCAGCATACTGCTGTGGAAAAAGTCAGCTGTTGCGCTTAGCAAATCGCTTGCAGTTAGCTTGACAATGAGCTTTCAGTAAAAAAAGGAAGAGTGCATGCGATCATGCAGCTGCTGAGTTACATTAAGGTGTACACCAGCTGGATTCCTCTAGGTTCAAACAGCAAACTCAAAGCCCAGAGATGTTTGTTATGACCTTCCATTTGTGTGAACTGGCTCTCCTCTCCACATCACACACTCAGATCCTTCCTCTTTATAATTATAAGGCTAATCTTTCTGTGATGTACAAGGCATGCTTAGAATGAAAAGTATCTGGGGCTGATGTGCCACAGAAAAAACCGCCCATTTTGAAAGCCAAATTATATCTTGATTGTGGAAACACCCTGCAGGTACTTCATGTTGGCACCAAACATTATTTTTTCTTATGAATTATGACAAACCATAATAATAAGATGATAAATCCATTCTTCCAACTGTTTGTCTCGTTCAGGGTCTCGCGAACACCCCAAGCCCTCCTCAGGCAGCACAAGGCACAAGTCAGCGGTGCACCTGCATGTCATGTATAGCGTTTTAGAGATGCCAGTTAGCCTGACTGTGTGTCTTTACACTGTGGGGTGAAATCTGCATGACACAGGGAGAACATGCATACTGGGCCACTGTGTCCCCCAGCTGATAAATTTAAGCACATAAAGGCAAGTCACTCATATGCTGCAAAAATACTGACCTGGTTACTATGCAAAAGATACTGACCTGGTTACTGTGCTTGTATGTGCCTGATTCCAGTGGGTCATTTTTCTGTCTGTCAGAACCTGCTTTCAATGTCCTATCTATTTAGTACAACTAAATGATTATAGCCAGCAGACATACACATTGCCAAATGCAGTTTTAACAACAATACAAATTATCACACGTTTTCATATCTAGTTATACCTATTTATCTTAGAGGAGGACTTTTTGAAGGAGAAGAAAGTCCCATATGTATAGGGCAAACCTAGTCCAGAAATCCTTTGTCAGTATATTTTATAGCAGAGAAGTAAAGTACAAAACAGGACCAAATGAGAGGAAGCCAGCTGGCTCTCCCTGCAGCTTCTCAGCAGCTAGTTCCCTCGTGTACCCAGCGTACATTCCGACGTACGCCCAGTTCTTTTACCGCATCACAGCCACTCCCGTTAATGTGAGCACTCTGCTCACTCTCTTCCAGTGTTCCCAGATCACAGTGCCTCTGCCTCCGGTTTAGTCATCCAATGATGAAAGTGTGGGAGAACTGGGTGGCAGAACCAGAAAGACCTGATAAGAGACAGAGATGCAAAGAAGGAGCCCAATGAAGAGATCTAAAGATATTTATGAAAGCTGGGGCTGAATGAAAGAGAAATGATGAGTTATACGCTGAAGAAGTTGACCACGAGAGTAGCACTGAGAGAGAGCAACAGAGGAAGGGCCTTTATTCATGACAAAGAAACTCCCTGTCACTAATGAGCATCTGGTAGTAACCCCACACCAATCTCTTGTTGAGTGGCAGAAAGGGCCCTGGGCTAAGAGCTGCCTTGGCCGTATGGTTTGAGGACTGGGTCATGAAGCATGCAGTAACCGAGGGAAGCGGCTGTACATGTACTGTACACGAAGGTTAAGTGCAAACTCATGTGCACATTTATCTGGATCTTATCAAAACAAACACTGAAATGGACCTGCAAGGACCTTTAGAACTGAAAGAAACACATTTCATGGTTGGCTTCACTATGGAATTAATTGCAGCATGCATTTTTAATATACGGAAATTAGTCAAAATTGGAGAAAATGGAAGGGACAGTTTGGTTACATTTGAGGTGGTTTTTAGCCGGTGCTAGCTATTAATCAATGGAAAAAGCCACCTTCCCAGGAACATGTTAAGAATGTAAAACGCTGATTGTTTCCATCAGGCAGAGATTAGGCTTTTGATGTTTTCTTATATTTTTGAAGTCTGCGCACGAAGGATTTATGTACATTTAAATGCATTGCTGATTTTCACTGCATGATCTACTGATTGTTTTTGAAGTCTAGTAGTTATATGAGGCTGTAAGAAACTTGTAAAAAAAAGTTAGCTCCTATATCAGTTTATCTTGGAGAATAGCACAGTTTATCATGCTATTACAACTATACCCATGTGCACAAACACATTCAACAATTTCACAAAAAGCAGACATGACGCAGAGGGCAACAGTTTTATAGGCTAACTTCACCATTAACCACTTTTCGGGGAACACATTCTCCTATCTGATAATACATTTCCCACTGTATTCTCTGCTTTTGTTTTGTGTTCCTCATTATGCAAAGTAAACACATCCCGGTAATACAATTTTAATTACAGACATATCTTCCCAGCTGTTATATTAGCATTCAATGGTTAAATATCAAAAGGAGCCAATGGATTTTTATTTGTGTAAAAATGTAAACTGTTTAAAATGCATATTCAGCATTTGGGAAGGAGACATCTTTGCCTGAGGAGTATCGAGAAATAGTGAACATGGAAGAATAAGAAATGCCATCTGTGCGGATAGGACAGAGGCAGAGGAAGGTGCTTAAAGCCAGTTACATGTTTTGCTGAAACTCTGGCACTTTTAATGAAGGGCAGAAGTTGGTGATATTCTGCTTATAATACACGTTTAATACCGTGACTTTGAAATCTATAATCATATGTACATAAAACTCCTTTCCATAAGCACATACTATGGTCAGCTGTATCTATTGTACATTTTTGTTTTTCGCAAATAGTGAGTGTGTTTCTTTGATTTAGGCATGGTGTTGACCACATCCTTAGTGAATAGAATAAAACCTCCCAATAAGATCCAGAACTATGGTCTTTTTTCAAAAGCTTTTAAATACACCCAAATGATATGTTTGAAAGATGTGGTGGAGAAATGAGCAAGCCGTCTCTGTATTAATAATTACCATGCCTGCTATGTTGGCCACTTGTGCCCGCTCTAGTTTTCACCCTTGCTCCCAGTGTGCCCGTGCAGATTCCCTATAAACTCACATAATCATCTGCCATCCTCTGAGCGTGTCTCCAGCAAACTGCCCCCCTGCAGTCAGGGGGATGGGGAACTTTCCCTCATGAGGAGCCACAGGCAGAAAGTTCCGCAGATAAGCAACATGTTCCTCCATCTGCTATCACTGTTGTTGTAGCACCCTGCATGTCTTGAGGGCTGCTGCCAGTGAACTTGCATCCAACATGGCCATACGATTCCTTGAGGGTAACATTTTTTGTGTGGAAAAACCATGTTGAACACCAATCACTCATTTCACTGTAATTAACACCTATCTGCAATGATCTGACCTCTCTGTCAGAGAGAGACCATTAAATACCATAGTAACAATTAGATACAATAAACGTCTAAGGCATGAGGCATGAGCAGACTGAGGCATAAAGGTCAACATTTCTATAACCACATGTAAACTTGAGATTTATATTAATATGTATTTATTTTGTAATGTCTCTTCCACAGTCATAAATCCCGACTATTCATCAGCCTCACCAGAGCCATCGATGGTCCCCTACTTCTCGGAGAACCCTCTATCAGTGTCCCCCCCCGATGGTGCCACCACAGCCAGGCCTAGTTCCCCGAAGCCCTTCGGTCAGGGGCTGAACAAAAAGCTCATCCCCATCTACTGCTCCATCCTGGCTGCAGTGGTAGTGGGTCTGGTGGCCTTCATCGTCTTCAAGAAGTAAGCAAAATAGGCCACATGTGCCTAATGGCTTCTGGATTAGAAGGATGGCATTTAAATGAATGACAGTGCAGACGAGCAATGAGAATTAAGGTCTTATCTAGAGTCATTGCTTTTGACATAGGATATTGTATAATTAGCTAAGCAGGCATAAAAATAGATACTTTTCTTCCAAGGGGGTGACAGTGTTTCACTGAAAAGGAAAAAACTGAACGATTCTGAAAACAGAAACAGGATTGTTTTAAGAGCCATAATGTTGCAGTTATATAGTTAATCAAGTCATCTGTTTCTTTTTTGTCTGAATGCCTTTTGTTGTCTCTATTTGGGTCATTTAAAAAAGCATGTTGAAAAATGGTACGTAATCTCATTGGCTCATGCATAATATTGACAGATTGTTTTGTCTTTCCTTGTTTACAAAATGTTCACTCAACCCAAAGTTTGCTTGTGTTAATCAAACTGAAACAAACAACCCTGCAGATGGCTGGACAAACAATTCGGTCTACAGTCATGGGGATAATGAACTGAGGCTTAAATATTTAGTCACCTGACAGTCACACATTAACCCATTTTAACAAATCAACCTCACTACAGAAATATATCTCTACACATGACAAAACAATTGCACCACACTGGACTCAGGTATTGCCTGGTGATGTTTTACGGTGTAAAAAAATGAAACCATCTAGAATTCCCCAAAAGGGAATTTTTGTAATTATTTTTTCCCAAAAAGGAAAGTAAGAATGTTCCACTTTCTTCTGCCCTATTTGCATGTTGTAGGTGGAACAGCTGTAAGCAGAACAAGCAAGGGTCAAACAACTGTGCAGTGAGCCAGACCCCGTCACCTGAGGGGGAAAAACTGCACAGTGACAGTGGCATCTCGGTGGACAGCCAGAGCCTGCAGGAGCAGCAGCAGCAGCAGATGCAGGCGCATACAGGTGTGCATTTAAAGTGGGTGTAACTCTGAACTGCACCTTGTAACAACCTCCAAACATGCACACCTATGCTTCACAAATATTTACATTTGCATTTATTTATGTAGCAGGTGCATTGTTCAGTAGCCTTTTGGGGCTACAGTATTTTAACAGTGCAACCTGTTTTTGGGAATTGCTCCCTGCTGGGTGTCCATTCATTGCTAAGTTATTAGTAAGGAATAGCAACAAAGCAGAACATGATTATGGGTAATGGAGAAAGCATATGTGGCAAGGAGTCAAAAGGAATGTCTTGGCATGTCTGGATGATTGATGTCCTAGACTCAAAACTTTTTGCAGAACATTGCGGGGAAAGCCAGTGGACGCAATCTTTGCTTTTTTTTAATTGAAAGCCTTATTTTCCTAAAATGCTAACAACTTACTAGCTTCCATTTGTTCCTTCTACTACTTGTTCAATATCCTTCATGTCCTATCATGGTGACAGTAAATAGGGGCACCACTAGACATTTTAGGCCCCATGCAAGCATATCATATTCGGCCCCCAACCCTGAGCAATCCAATTATGTTTAAATTTTTTTAGTGATTTGTCACTCAAGGAGGCCTTGGACCCATAACAATTCCCCCCCCCCCCTTATGGCACCCCTGACAGTAAATATCTGAATATCTGTGGCACATATAAATGTTGTTTATTATGGTGGTTTCATCCGTCCTAAGTTCACGCAGTCACCTGTTCTAGACTGGGAATTATTTACATATAAATCAGTGTTTTATAGTTACTAAAAGAAGAATAGAAAGAAATAACCAATCAGATTGTAGAGGAGGTGAGTCAAAGCACCCAGAGGAGGCAGGACCAAAATATATGATTGGTTGGTATCACCTCCTCTAGTTGCTTGGACCCACCTCCTCTACAATCTGATTGGTTATTTCTCTGAACTAATCATTTTTCCTTCTGCCTGCAGAACATTTTGGTGTAAGTAAACCTCCAATGAGCTTCCAAAATGCTGCCAGTAGCCACCCAAAATGCTGCCATTTTCCTCCAGAAGTAATATAATATGGTATCATAAAAAACATACACATAACATGCATATAACATAGGAGGAGATGTAAGTAAAAAAGAGTTAATAAGTTGTAGTCGTCTGAAAGCTTGCTCATCTACAGTTATAGACCTTTATTAGAATGCAATGAGCTCAGAGTCATTTTTGGAACATACCTCATGACCTCAAATACACTCTCCATGTTTTCAGTAATTAATGTGATTATTTCACATTTCAGTAATCTAGCCAACGATACAGTGAAAGCACACCATCAATGTGATGTTGAATAACAGTGACTTCTTCACTGCACATAGCCTTGTGTATTTATTTTCTATTAAGACAACATATCAATATATCAGAGCATGACAGGCTTTCTGAGAGCCATTTCAACTCTCAGTCCTCCTTGCTTCCTGTCAGTTTATCCCTTTGCCATTTGGATCTATGCCAATATGGTGGCTTTTGGCATAAAGGGTCACTTGTTATTAATAATTCACATTGAAATCCTTCTTGTGGCTTGTGGAAAGGCTTACATGCCTGCAGGGCCTTAAATCAAAGATGTATGCTGCCTCTCCTGGGACAAATGCCTGGGTCATTTCAAGTTGGCTTTGAACATTACTCAAAAATTGTGCCCAAAAATTGCAAAAGAGAACATGGCACTCATTCCAGACATCCACCTCGACTGTGAACTATGATAACATGATTGCTTTGAAATGGAGAGGAGTTGCTCGTGAATAGTATCAGGCTGTGTCTGAGGGAAGTGCAAAAGAGGCATGTGACTTTGTCATTGTTGGAGAAGAAACGTGATTAACAGAAATGTTTCATGAATATGAGGATAATTATGTTCATGATGATGCTTTTGATGATAACTGTACTTGCAGTTTTTTTGTGGATTAGCAAACATGATTTGTTATGACCTCCAATGCCTTACAATTTCATTTTTATATAGCCAACAATAAATATGCAGTATTTATATTAAAAGACAGTTTGCTTAAGCCTCCTTTGGTTTCTAATCCTTAATTTCTTGTGAATACCTGGTGCTATGAAAGACTGAATATTTGTACACCAAGAATCACCATAATAAGAATCACCATAAATAATTTATGAAACTAGTTAGGGTCATTCCTACTATGCAATACCTTTTTCTGTCCCTGTCAAATATGTTCCTAATATATTGGTAATATGTTAAATTCTTTAATCAAATCACAAATAAAAGGTCAATATTATGTTGTGTCACCAATTTTGTTTTGAGGAAAATTCTGTCCTGTTAAGCACATTAAGTTAGTCATTGCTCAGGGAGGAATTAATAATGAGCCAACTTGAGTTTAATATTAAGGTAGTATTAATTTTTTTACAAGAATCTTTTGAAATCCTGATTTTGAGTCATTAATTTCTTGTGTAGAGGAATGACATTTAAAAGTAGAAATTATTTTTTTTATCTAAGAAAACAAAATCGGTGCAATTTTGGCTAGATAGTAGTGTAAACACAACAAATAGCATATAAAATAATAATTAACAGAGGGGGAAAAAATCCAGCCTAGGAATGTTTTAAATGCTGACAGAGCACTGTGGAATAACAACAGACATTTTGGGAAGTATTAATGATTACGATGCTTGCCTTGTCCAACCACTAAGCACATGCCACAATAGTTTTAATCACAGAATCTTACAATTAAAAACTGGATGTTACATTCCTCCGTCTTATAATTCCTGTGGGTCTATAAAATCAGATGCACACTACTTCAAAAAGAAGTTGGCAAGAGGATATCAAAACCAGAAACCACTGTAGGAAATCAAATGAAACCACAAACATTCCTGAAATCTGCGTACAATTATACAAAAGTTCTCCGTTTTCCATTATGAATGTAAGTGAAATACATGACTATGCAAGTAAAGATTTATAAATAACACCCAAAACTAATAATTTTCCACAACTTACACACACAGTGTGACAACATTTAATACAGCTATTAAAGAATACAACATGTGATGACCCTACATTTAACACATAGTAGCAGATTAAATGATCAATAGTAGTTATATGGATTCAGGTCAGGTGAGGTCATATATATTATACATATCATATACAGATTATTGTAGTTTAAATATTCTGTATACTGGTATATATAAACCGTATCATCAGTTATCAAATGAAACAAAGTATGTGTTAAATGTAGGATTTTGGAATTTGAGTCTGTTGAGGAAAAGGAAAACAGAAAAGCATTTATTCAGTCAGATATAAACTGCAAATTGTATTTTCTAACAGTTAAAAAATGAGAGGAGAATAGTTGAACACCGATTAAATCTGTTACGTCCTCTCAAAAAAAAATGCAATGTACATTTGAAGTTAGAAATGAATG
Source organism: Mormyrops boulengeri (assembly GCA_026781065.1). NCBI lineage: Eukaryota > Metazoa > Chordata > Actinopteri > Osteoglossiformes > Mormyridae > Mormyrops > Mormyrops boulengeri. Next base: position 32,961,152 of record JAODLD010000101.1, on the reverse strand, counting down.
AATGAATGAATCCCTGGCATCATAATTAAAAGGTGCAGACAATAAAATGGTGTCATTATAGTCAGCTCCCCCCTATTTTCTCATTTTCTGTAACTGTACTGAAATGGATGATCATGAAGTTCATCTCAAAATACTGTAACTTGTATTTTGAGCAAAATTGCTAAACAGTATCCCAAAACTTTATGGAGGCAGGAATTTTAAAGGGTGAAGGTGAATATGGCTCATTTTTAACCTTGAAGTGGTTTGAAGATCTGTGGGACATTTGGACTTAAGTAATAAGATAAAGAAAATGCCAGATAAAACTATTTTAAAATAAGCTGATCAAGGCATGCAGTAAGTTGACTCATTGCTGTCTCTTGCAATAAAAAGATTTGAGAAAATTGTGATTATTACACATGTTCTGGTTACAGACTCAAGCACAGGGAAGAAGCAGCCAGAATGAGGTTCTTCCAAGGGTTAATTATGTAGAAACCCTTTAGTAAGTACTTTTGACAGCAAGGACCATTGAGCCACAGCTTGAATAATGATCTTCCATTTGGCAGAGATCTGCTCACTACGTAGCAATTGGAACTGGAGGCACAGGCCTTAAATAGACCACCCCTAGGTGGGGATAATCGTTAGATCATTGATTAAACGACAGCACCCTCACTGCTCCACAGTAGCATGTCAGTGCTCCACACACTTTGCAGTCTTAACAAACATGAAATTACAAAGTGTAATTCCATAATTCTGCACAATGATTCAGCAAGAAATACCAAGGGGAATTCAGCAAGTAATTGGAAGGCACTTGTGAAAAGTGAACAAAAGAATCAGAAACTGTCTTCCAACAACAACAACAAAAAAAAAACTCTTCCTTCTTGATAGGGGGAATCAGCTGGTGATTCTCCTCCCTTGTCTTAGCTCTCAAAATCACATGATTTCACATGATTTCATTTCATGTTTTGATTTTTTTCTTTGGGCCTCAGTAACTGTGATATTTTGAAACCAGCTTATTTGTTATGTCATCCCTCCTGGATTTCCAGTACCACAGGAAATGGAAATTTACCTGTTGTTCATTGCTCAGTTGTCGCTTGCTGTTCTGTCCCAAAAATGGTTTCACATAAGTTAAGTCAAAGCCAGTACTGAGTTTACAGCTAAGTGATTGGACCCGAGGAAATTTCCATTATATGCATCTGTGCAGTTTTCTAAAAGTCACATCGAGTGAAATTGCTGTTGAATTTACTTATAATGAAGTAAAGCCTTTCTTTGAGCCAATTTTACAACAGTATAATTTTTTGCATCCTCTTTGAAAATAATATATATAGCATATTAAAAGAACTGTAGTGCTTAATTGTCATATCATGACCTGCCCTATCCTGCCTTGCCTGACCCTCCTGTCTCCTCCCAGGTGGGGCTCTAACAAGCCATGTCTGTTATGTGTTTGTGTTACCTCTTGTTCCAGCCCTCATGTGATTCGCTCCAGCCGCCTCTCATTGTGCTCCCTCATTAGTCCAGTATTGAAGCCCTTCTCAGGCTTGTGATCCCCAGTTCCATCACTGAAGTCATGTTATCCTGTCTTCTGTTCCCTAGCCCATTCTTTTGATCTTCAGCGATCCTGTTTATTTCTAGTTCCGTTTTGAAAGGTATCCAATGACGTGTAGTTGCAAAAATGATTTCCAACATAGCTACCCACAGCAAATGAATCTGGGACATGACATTTTGTCGCCGTCCAATGAAAAATACATATTTCCATAAATCCACTATTTTTAGGAGCGTGTAAAAATGCATTATCTGCTTTAGAAAATAAAACTAAAACAACATAATGAGACCTTAGCACCACAAATAGAAACCTGTTTTTACACATTAATTTGTGAACAGTTTAATCTTTTAAATTGACTTATGTGGATTATTTTCAGTGAGGCAAATATGCCAGTGTCAACTAGATACAAAATAATCTCGCTGTATATTTATAAGTTACAATGATGTTAGTTAGCTAACCATCTAATTATCAATGTCAGTTCTGCATACAAGTGCCTGTCATGAATACAAATGTTAACTAGTACAAACATAAATACTAGTTAAATATATAGCTTTAAAAAACTCTTTTTCATTTGTCAATTATAGGTTAAACGCTATCAGCAGATGAAAGAGAATAGGCATATTTCATCTATAGTAAAAAATCACCATCGTCAAAAAATGGTTTTCATCGGAGAGCAACAATTAGCTGCTGTATGCTAATGTGCCTCTGTGGTCCTCTTTTGACAGTGGTGAAGATAGATGGAGAGAGCAACCTTACAATACCGCCCTACAAGTGTGAAGAAGTAGAAAAACTGCTCAACCGAGGCTGTGGAGGTGAGGGCACAGGGGCAGAGGATGACACAGACTGGTGCAACCTGGCGGGGCTGCTGGGATACGAAGACAAGCACATCAACTCTTTTCGCCAAGAGGAACACCCAGTCCGAGCCTTGCTTTCTGATTGGGCCAGCAAGGACTGTGCCAGTTTAGATGCACTATGCTCAGCCCTGCGCAAGATCAACAGGCATGACGTTGCTCAAAGTCTCATCACAGCCTCCTCAGCGGTGTGATAGCCTGGCTTACCCTGTCATTTCCCTCAAAAAAATCCCAACCCTATAACGTTAACCCTCATCTTTCATGGAATTAGTTGCTTAAGTGGGTAAGTAAGAGGGCTAGATAACACCAAGAAAGGTTTTGGAGGTACAGTGAAAAGTGACGGAGAGACCTGGCAAAAAGCAAGTGTAACTAAACTTATTAGGGTAATGGTTTCAAAAGAAGGATTTCATGAAGACCCCCCTCCATTTCCCTTAAACAAACATCCATTGGGAAAGGTCTTGAGTGTCTACATTACCACTGGTTCAGGTCTTGTGTGATCTTTCCATTCCATTTCTTTTAGTTTCTTTACTCTCTCATGTGTATCACTTTCTGCCATTGCATTTCTATCAGTCAATGCACCATGACAATCCAGTACTACACCTTTTCCTCCTTCTTAAAAAGCCACTTGTTCTGTGCTGTTAGCATCTTGTTATAACCGCATCCACATCCATGATGGCATTTATATTCTCAGTTTCTTCCTTTAGTAGGAATACGAGCCATAATGCTGTCCAGCTGTACCTTTAGCTACAGCGATAGCAAACGCCTGTTCTTTTGCTCCTTCCTTCCTTAAAGTTTGGTCTCCCTTCTGAATCAGCTCAGGAAAGTAGCTTGCAGTATTTTCTGGGAATATCGATCAATTGACAGCTTGGTATTCCAGTTCTTCTGCCTTCTTTTTCTAAGTGTTTTTATTCTCCCTCAAGCAAAAACACAAAAGATGCGTTAACGTCAATGTACATTCTGTAAAGTACTCTAAGCCGTTGTTTGTGACTATGTACTAGGTGTCCGTGGCTTAAACCATACAGATGAATATCTGCTTTTCCCATTTACATGGACCATAAAGATTAACCAGACATGAACAACAAATTAGAAGGTCAAATGTTAAGCTACAGACTACAGAAATGTTAAGCTGAGTGGGTATAGCAATGGTTTTTACTGTCAGTGTTAAAAGATAGCAAAAACATGTATAAACAAAAGATTTATAATAGGCGACTGACTCAAATTCAAACATTTAGTTGGCTTACGTTATATTTTTATTTTATCAAATTTATATATGAGTCAGTGCAGATATTGAACAATGCAACAAGGCAGGTTTTGCTGGCAAGCTTAGTGTGAAAGTGTGGGGCTAACCTATACAGAGTAATTTGTCTGTATAACATAAGGCCCTGACTCGTTCATTTGGATACAAATACAACACACATGCAGGAAGAAGGAAACGATTTTTACAGAGTCACTGTACTGAAATTAGAAAAAAAAGAAAGACCGGCTATGGTAGATGGCAAAGGGTCCCCTTCTTTTTTCCCCATTCTTGGATTATACTCGTATAATCAATACCCTAAAGTGTGTCTGTAACAGTGAAGATACATGAAATATTGCGTACTATATATTCTAGGCACAGATTAATTTCTTTTTGTATGTGTTATAGATGGCATGTGAAAACTCATTATAGTATAGTATGTTGTTTACAGGAACTAATTAGAGATGCATATAACAACACTGTGGCCTTATCTGTATGTAAGACAGTATTTTATATAATGTACATTAATCGTAAACTATAGCAAACAAATTCATAGCTACAGTACTGCATTGCAACAGATTTTAATGCTTCAGGATCAACAGAACATCATTCCTCAGGGTCCCACACATGTGGCCTGACATTTGCTTGACATGCTTATTGTCTATGTTCCTATTGTATTGATAGTAAAAGTATGAACAGTCTCAATTATATACAGAATAGTGAGTAAAAGAATTTAGTGGGAAAGAGGTATTATTTAGAGGAAAGAGCTGTCTCTGTCAGAGGTGTCCAGAGTGACTGAGGATGCACACAAACTGCGGCAGTGTGATTAGTGCACCCCAGCATAAGGATTGTTCATTTCAGTTCATTTTCATTTTTCATTTCAGGCATAAGGTCAGAATAATAAAAGACAGAAACAAAAATTTTAGATGTGCACTATGGTTGAAAAACTTGCTCTAGTAACTTCAGGCTTTTTGGCTGAAACTGGGCTTGGGAGTCAGGGGAAGCTGGCTGGGGTGTCCTGGGCGGGGAATGGACTGCATAAAGCTTACATTGTCAGCAGAGAGAGGCGATGCTGTTGCTGCAATCTGAGGGCACAGTTCAAATAAGTGTTAGGTTTTCACATTCACAGTGGTGATCGCATTTCGAAACAAATGATCACATGCTAGAGAGGCTTAAGATACCCAGATACGAAATTGTAAATTTACATTTATACTCAGGGTAGAGAAACTTACTAAAATCTCATTAAAACCTATTTACACACCCCGACTACACACACACACACACACACACGCACACATACACACACACACAGAACTGTACTCATATCTTAGTGGAAACTGTCCATTCATTTCTATGGACAAAACCCTAATCCCAACCATGACAATCTTAACCCCTACCCAGCCCTAACCTTAACCATAAGTAACCAAACAATTTACAAGCCCTTTGGCATTTTTTGGTTTTTGATTGCAGTCACAGCTTTTTATAAAATTGAATTTCACCTTGTGGGGACCAAAAAATGGTTCCTACAACGGCAAAACAGCAGGTTTTTATAACATTGCGGGGACATTTGGGGATATATGTCTGACCCCCCTCCCAACCACACACACACACACACACACACACACACACACACACACACAAATGTTCTCTTCTGAGAATGACTTGACATTTTAGATGGTACTTGCTACCGTTTGGCTAATCTACTTTGAACAGCAGCTATGAGTAAATGGCTACAGCATTTGCTGCAGTGGGGTCAACCTGAGGGCTACCTGAATATTTCATTTCAACAAATGATATTAGAACAAATCATATTTAAACATGTACATTGTAGGCATAGTTTATGACTGAATTGTGGAGTGCCATTGCCCCTAGTGTCATTATGATGTCATTCTATTCTCAAGCATCTGTACAAATATGATTCTAAAACAGCAAGCTCCAGAAACTCAGTATAGCATAGCACAATGAAGAGTGTTCTGCCAAATCATAATTTTGTTCACGAGATGTCTTTTTTATTTGGCCCCATATAAGGATATTACATTTAATTCCTGGCCTTTGGTAGTTCATGGGAAAATATTTTTTTTCTCTCTGCTTTTAGTCCTAGTAGACCTATTAGGGTTTTGTTACATGCAAATCAGTCGAGCTTCATTGTGCCGTATTATATAGCTCAGTTAGTAACATGTGCAGGATCCCCTTTGGAGACCATTAAGCAACATTTAATATCTAGGACACAATGATGGCATGTAGTGAAATGTTGTGACATTGTGATATATGGTAAAATCTCCCCTTCACCAGAGTGTGTCTGAGTGTGTGCTACATTTTTTCACTCCATGTAATATAATGAATTCTTCTTCAATATATGTTCTTCACTTCTTTTTCTTACTACCACAGGGGAGCTTATTACATGAGTCCAGGTTTAATTTTCACAGTAACACATTGTTACATTCATGAACTGGTGTGAAGTTACTTCCCCTAAGTGAAGGTGAATGTTCCAAACTTATGAATGTTTATGTTCCATAATTTTATATTGTGTCATTATCATTTTGTTGTAAAAGTATTATGTTCTAAAATATGACATTTGACTCGCTTGTAGCACTTACAAATGTAAATATGTATTCTACATCACAAGTGCCTGGGAGTTTCAGCAGGTCTTCTTTGATGTGTTCTTTTCCTTCTTTATTGCTTTGCTGTAATATGATTTGTTATGTTTTTTGTCACATGTAGCCTGTTGCACAGGTCTATGGTGTAGCCCTACTAGTAGGCCATGTCAGGGTGACACTGCACTCACCGGCTTCCCTCTCACTGTGTCTCAGGAGTGAATGACAACACTGTCAGGCTGTCTGTACAGCCCCACACTGCAGAGTGCTAACAGCTCCTTGGCGCGCTTGAAAACCAATTGGCCAATGAGCTACTTCTTCGGTAAAGATAATGGAATTACAACAGAATCTCTCTACAATTTGGAAAAAGAGAAACTGACTTGCTTTGCTTGAAATGCCATCAGTTCTCCGCTGTTGTATCAAACTATACTGCATAATTGGTGACACCCTTCACCAAATGCGTGACATTTTGGTAACGGAGTTACCTCTGCTGTAGACTTGCCCAATTTGAGTGGTGCCTTTGGCTAATATAATTTCCCCCCTCAGTCTATCATATGTCTCTGTTGCGTCCTTGATTGATAAGACTGTAGAGGGCATGAATTTATTGTATCTTGCCACTGACAAAATGGGATACGCTCGCACACTGGTGTGCTTTATTCCCACAAATGTGACATGAGGGGACCAAAAAAATGTATGTATGTATCATAACAATTGATGTAGATGTATCATGACAATTGATTTGCTGAAGATTGAGCATGGTCAGCATGAAGGGCAACATAAAATCCATGACTTTGTGGCCCTTTGTCTTTAACGAGGAGGTGAGGTGTGAAGTCACTCTGCTCACTCTGCTGTGACCCCATGGTGACCTGAAGGACAAAATTTCAGCAATGCAAAGGCTGGTTCTTCAGGTCCTTGAGGTGCTGGGAGGCAATGCAGGCTGGGACTATGAGCAGTCGAGAAGACATGGTTAAAACTGAAAAATGCTGAATGTTCTCTGTACTTACTAATAATGTACACTGTATTATGTAAATGTGAATTTGTTAGAATTCTTACAGCAGTTACTCTTCAACTCTCAAAACAGACAAATAAAATAATCAAAAGCATAAACATTGCTTTGGTCTCTTGAAGTTATTTAAAAATGAAATCAAAATAAAATTCAGGATAGAGTATGATTTTACTTATCATTTGCAGCAACAACACTCATCTGTGAAAACGGGTTTTGGAAAAAATGGCTAAACCAGTTGGGTGTCTCTCTCCTACAGAAACATATGGGTTAATTTATTACCTTGGGCTTTGTAGTCACATAAATTGTTTTCAGATATGAATGTGGTTAAAATTTAGAGGATCACTCAACATGTAATAATTCCAGGGTGTAATGAAGTTATAAACCTGCCTAAGTCAATTTAGTCTGCTCCACTTCACAGTATGCGTTTGCAGATGGTATAATGGTTATGGTCCAGGTGTCTTGTTCTGGTACAGTTTGGAGGTCTGTTGTCACTCTTAGCTGAGTACATGAACTTTCCGCCTGCTTAAAGTTACAAGCTCCTTTTAGCAGAAGTTCAAACAGCAAAAATTCTGTCAAAAAATACAAGAAACAGTTTCCCACTGTATCCTCAGACAAATTAATCGATTGCTGTCTGGTTAGAATAATTTTCTCGTTTTGGGTCCATACATTCAAGCCGGTCATATGCAAGTGGCTCAAAAATATGTTGGGTGTAAATGGTACTTGATTAATAACCTATGAAAGGGTTGGAGGTACGTAGTCTGGCAAAGAATCCAATGTTGTCATGATGATGCTGAAAAATATATGATTCAAATACTCTTTCAGTTTTAGTTGCTTTTTTGGTCCATATGATTTTTTAATGATCTAATCTGTGACATGGTACCTGGTGAAGCAAATTTATGTCTGATGTAAAGCAAGAATGCACTTTGCAGGCGCATGCCATAGATGCCGTAAAACTCAGAAACAGCTTAATGCAGCCTGGAAATCTTATTCCACGTGCCAGACAAATGGCCAAACCATGTGGAAATTTGAGTGGTGTACTTAAAAGACTGGGGATGACAACAGCAGAGGTGTGGGGGGAGGGCAAATTATCCTTAGTGGGGAGGGGCTAAATGTGCGAATACACAGGGCCACAGGCACAAGCATGCACACACACACAGATGTCTTGGATAGGAACCTGCATAAGGTTTCAAGGCATCTCAGGACAAGCTAACGTAGTTAGTGTCCTTCCACTCATGAGACAGCTGAATGACTATTCAATACGAAGCCTGTTTCTCCATCAACTTTATCTACAACCCCTTGGAGACACATACAGACTAGCAACTGGGGCAGCAAAGTTTTGGTTTCCTTTTAGGTGCTGCCAGCTGCTCAGACTCTGGCCATCATCGCTGAGAACAGGCCTAAATTGTTGTGACACACAACTTAATCCAGATTATGCAGATTGATTGCCAGTTGTGATTCATGTGAACACTCTGGGAGGAGACTGAATGAATGCTGGTTGAGTGCAGCTGTGCATTTTACTACTGCTCAGCACTTCCCTGCAAGAAGCGATCTAAAAAAATTGGGAAAAAATGGAGACATTAATGACAATTTTTTTACCAAAATATGTTTTTTTCCCTCAGGAAATCTTATAATCCCACCTGAAACACTTAATCATGACAAACACAAGGGAAGTATGAAATCTAATATTCATTTTGTTTTTGTTTTCTCAAAATAAATACTGTATATTACTATTAATCTGCTTTACACAGAATGGCACGCTCAGTGGAATGAGAAGCTAAAAACCAACAAATAAAATGCCACATAAGTCACGGCTCACAAAACGAAAAGCAACAAAAGTCTTGCATCTCTCAAGGTCTACTCCAGTAATCCCAAACAGTCCATCAAATTCCAAACAGATGTATGCGCATCCACGCTCCATTTGGCATTACCACTTTATACAACCAGTGCCCAGTATCCAGCCAGGCCTGGCACCAGCTTTGAAATATTAGGTGGGTCAGAGAATTATGTAGAAGGAGTGTTGTGGAGGGGGTGAATCTAACCCTAGCTGCACAATGGTATTCGCTACGTAGAAATGTTCAAAGGGTCCAGTGTTCTTGATGTCCCCAGAACATTATCCACTACTTCACTATACTACACTACAATATGCTCCGTATATTAGACTAATAACATTAGACTACAATTAAGATTATGTTACAAGAATGTTCAGGTAATAATGTTATCGAGCTAATATCGACAGGACCTTCGTTAAAACACAAAAACAGGACTCCAATACAAACCACAACGGTAGTTAGTATACAGTGCTCCTTGAACTTTTTCACATTTTGTCGCCATACAACCACAAAATGTTTTTTATTGAGATTTTATGTGCTAGACCAACACAAAGAAGCACATAATTGTGAAGTGGAATGTAAAAGATACATGGTTATCAAAAATGTAAGCAAAGAAAAATCTGAAAAGTGTGCCGTGCATTTGTATTCAGCCTCCCTGTGTCAATACTTTGTAGAGCCACCTTTTCGCTGCAATTACAGCTGCAGTTCTTTTGGGGTATATCTCTACCAGCTTTGCACATCTACAGACTGAAACCATTCTTCATTGCAAAATAGCTCAAGCTCAGCCAGGTTGGATGGAGAGCGTCTGTGGACAGCAATTTTCAAGTCTTGCCACAGATGCTCAATGGCATGTTGGTCTGGACTTTGACTGGGCCATTCTAACACATGAATATTCTTTGACCTAAACCATTCCATTGTGGCTCTTGCTGTATGTTTAGAGTCATTGTCTTGCTGGAAGGTGAATCTCCTTCCAAGCCTCAAGTCTTTTGTAGCCTCCAACAGGTTTTCTTCCAGGATTGCCATGTATTTAGCTCCATCCATCTGCCCATCAACTCTGACCAGCTTCCCTGTCCCTGCTGAAGAAAAGCATCCCCACAGCATGATGATGCCACCTCCATGTTTCACAGTGGGGACGGTGTGCTCAGGGTGATGAGCAGTGTTACGTTTCCGCCACACATACAGTAGCGCTTTGCATTTAGGCCAAAAAGTTCAACTTTGGTCTCATCTGACCAGAGCACCTTCTTCCAGATGTTTGCTGTGTCCCCTACATGGCTTGTGGCAAACTGCAAACGGGACTTATGTCTTTCCTTCATCAATGGCTTTCTTCTTGCCACTCTTCCATATAGGCCAAATTTGTGAAATACACAACTTATTGTTGTCCTGTGGACGGATTCTCCCATCTGAGCTGTGGATTTCTGCAGCTCCTCCAGAGTGACCATGGGCCTCTTGGCAGCTTCTCTGATCAGTGCTCTCCGTGCTCGGTCTGTCAGTTTAGGTGGACGGCCATGTCTTGGTAGATTTGCAGTTGTAGCATACTTTTTCCATTTTTGGATGATGGATTGAGCAGTGCTCCTTGAGATGTTCAAAGCTTGGGATATTTTTTAATAACCTAACCCTGCTTTAAACTTCAACACAACTTTATGTCTGACCTGTTTTGTGAGTTCCTTGGTCTTCATGATATCGTTGGTTCACTACTGTTCTCTAACTAACCACTGAGGCCTTCACAGAACAGG
>JAODLD010000101.1:32914592-32931749 GCA_026781065.1 Mormyrops boulengeri | reverse complement strand
TAGGTTCTCCCCAAACGAGCTTGATGGGCCGAATGGCCTCCTCTCGTTTGTAAATTTCTTATGTTCTTATGTTCTTTTCCCCAGCTGTCTTATTCCTGACAATATAAGTGACAAAGACAAACGAACTCAAGTTCAGATGGGAGCTAGCAGGCAAGCAGGGATGTTTTGTAATAATTACAAAATGAAATCAAAGGTAATAGATTGGTCAGACACATATAATCAAAGCATAAATACAAAGAATTAACCAGCTTTCTACATTTAAGTCTTGAATAGCATGTTCCTTCCAAGTTCAAACTACTTATCCTGTAGGTCACACAGGGGAGGGGCAATATAGGGTATAAGACAGGGCTTCCCCCTGGGCAGGATGACAGTCCTAAGCATATGTATGACATTTGCATACACAGTCACACACTATAGGCAATATAGAAATGCCAATTAGCCCAGCTGCATGGCTGTGTTTGGACTGCAGAAGGAAACCCGCAAAATACAAACTAGGTATGTGTGAAACAGGGGCAAGGTTCAGACCACTAACCCTAGATGTCTGTAGCACCAGTGCTATCCACTGACCCAACTCACACAACAGGAGTTTAAATATCAGTCAAATGCAAATAAAAAAAGTATTCAATTGTCCCTTGATACTGCATACTTTGTTCATATATTGTAATAGTTTGATTGAGTCTCTTTCACTTCTCTACAGCAGTGTTTCCCAACCCAGTCCTTGCGGACCTCCTGACAGTCCACGTTTCTGCTTTCTTCGAATTCCCTGCCAGACAGTCCACATTGTTGCTCCCTCCCAGGGTACAAAAATTCTGTCTAGGAATACTGTCTAGGAGTCCCTGAGGACCTGTTTGGGAAACACTGCTGTATGAGACTAATTGAAAAACCCCTTATTTTTATTTGTGTACTCCCACTTCTTGTGGAAACACATTTAGCAGTTCAGAGAGTATTCAATTCAAAGTTTCCATTTCAAAGATATACCTGTTGCTGGCAAGGGGGGAGATGGGGTCCTGCTTTCAAAGATGACTGTTTCACAAAGTACGGCAGTTTGCAGAAGAGCTTTTAACTGCCGGTGAATAAATGCTTTGGCATTTTCCCTGTACCCCTCTTCCCCCATCATCTTTCGCTCTTGTTTTGTGAGTGCAACTCTGGATGCTACGGACACAATTAAGCGCTGCATGATGAAATTATATCCCTGACACCGGTAAATGGAAAAGTGAGTTGGAGGGGGTAGGAGGAGAGAGTCCATTCGCCACTCTCTAGGGTCTCAGGAAATTCTATTAGATCAAGACCAGATCATAATAGGCAGGCACATTTTTGCATCTCTATCCCTGTCTCTCTTCCTTTCTCATCCACAGTACTGCTGTAGGGACAAAGCAGATTTTATAATTTAATGAAGACAATATTACAAATATTAGGTGCTTTCACACAACTGGAACTTTTTTCTGGAACCAGAAAATTTTTCTGGAACCACTGCAGGGACTCGGCCCAATTGTAAGTTTTCAGAGGCAGTACCAGAACCTTTTTTTTAGTACCTACTCCAAACTAAGTACTTTCATTCAAACACAAGCTATTGGGGAGGCGCATACAGCAATAGCTTGCTGACTGGTTGACCACATGCACCAATGCTAACATGGAAGTTACGCAAAGTACAGAAAAAGAGATGTAGCGGACCATAAATTGAGCAGATGGAATTATTTTGGACCCTAGTTACATTTAATGCATACATGAATGCATTTTTTTTTTGAGTCTCCATACTTCTGAATTGGAAAATTCGATCGCTAACCAATGTATTTTTGTCTAACATCGCCGGTGCCAGCGCTTATTAGCAGGATTATGTTGCATGATTTTTTTTATTCTATTGAAAACGAAAGATCGATCTGCTGGCCAGATTTAATAAGAATAATAAATATGTAGCGGGTCATATAAGTAAAATATAAATAAAAAGTTGCGTCCCATTTTGATCACGATCAATCCCTCCAATAACTACTGGTGTAGTTTCGTATGAAGTTAAGTGCGAAGTTTAATGCACATTTTGCATCTTCCATGCTTATTTACCATAAAAGTCAGTTCCTGTTGTGTGGTGTGAAAACAACACATAAAAGGGGCCAGGAGCTACAAAAGTTCCAGACCGAGACAGCCCGGGGGCTTTCTAAACAGAGACCAGGTTCTGGAACTTTGGCCTGAAAGTGTCTTGTATATTTTATTGAGAACTTTTGAGAAAGTTGTGTGAAAATTTCCTCCTGCTGTCCTCCTCCAGGTGACCCCCTGCTCCACCTGCCTAGGGCCCTGTGCTACCTGAGTTGCCTCTGTACTGGGGAAATTCAAGAGGTGCAAATAGAACACTTTATTGCCAGTATGCACACCAGAATTGAAATGAAACTATGACACTTCAGTGATCCCTGTGGGAATTTCTCTTTTCACCTACCCCATGGTCTCCATAGGAGACAGAAGCTTGGCAGTGAAGGGCAGCCACCTGCAGCAGCACCCATTGAGCTAAGAGTTAAAGGCCTTGCTTAAGGGTCCACAGATGTGGCTATTCTGCCAAGGCTGGGTTTGAACAGGCAGCCTTCCAATCACAGGCACAGCCCTCTGAGCCGCATCCTGCCCCCTTGGTTGTGGTTTCGTGCCAAATCTGAAGTATGAGACAATATTACAAGACACTTAGGAGAAACACTTCACAGTACAATAAACACAAAACTAAAAATACAATAGAAACTAGAAAGGGGGCCTGTTGGTACAACAGCACTGTATTCCCCAGACAGCCCCGCCACTTGCCCTGCCCATCCGTTCTGTATTCATCCCACATTAACCAAACGACACAATTTCTAGAAGTACTGGATGGATCAACAGCAAATTAGTTAATAAATTTAATAAACAGACTAATAAATAATAAATGTTAATAAATGTGCTTTTACCAAAATGTGTCATAACAGAAGGAACTAAGGACTCGAGGGCAGGCATTGTGGCGAAACAAAAAGGAGGCTCACTGAACTTAATGAACAGAGACGGGAAATAAACAGGATCATGGGGGATCGAAATGGGACGACTGGCACAGGTAACAAGAAGGTTCAGTGTCAATGACAGGACTGGGGATGACGAGCCAGACAGGTACTTAAGTACAAAAGACTAACAAGGGGCTAACGAGAGGCAGCTGAGAGTGACATATACACAAGGCTTAGGAACGAGAAGCAAGACAAGAGGGGTAAACGAGTAACAGGCATGTCTTGTTAGGGCTATGACAGGGAAGAGACAGGTAGGGATACGGCAAAATGTCCTTGTTGTGACATGTAACTGAAACAATGCCTGTTCACTTATTGCACATTCCACTTATATGACAATTTGCACAATGTTTCCCAGCCAATTAGGTGGTTACTTGTATTTCTTTATTTCTCTTGTCTTAATGTTTATGTCTTAACATGTCATTCATGTTATTTATTTAATTGTAACAGACACATCAAAGATATCTATGGAGCCCAGGAGAGGCCACAGATTTTTTTTTTTTGTTTTTTTTTTTTGCATATGGTGAATTAAATTGTGAACTTAATTTAATGTTCCGACAAAATGCTAAATAAAGGCCATGATATCCCTAAAATGTGCACTTGATTACATGTTTTGCCTCTCAATTTGCCATTTTGAGCCCTTGAATTAATTAATGTTTAATATAAAAGTTTTGGTTATTGTGTTCTTGCCTACAGAAAACGTGACCACAAAGCCAGAAGCTGAGAGAAGAATTTAATTTAACCTTCCCACAAAATACTAAATCATGCTCACGAAGTCCCTAAAATGTGCACATAATTAAATTTTTTTGTGTCTCAATTTGCCATTTTGAGCCCTTGAATTAATTAATGTTTAATGTAATTAAATTTAAAGCTTGGGTTATTGTGCTCTTGCATACAGAAAACATAACCAAAAAGCCAGCAGCTGAGAGAAGAAGCCACAGAAGTGACATGTACAAAGACTATGGGATTCACGTCACAGGATTGACCCCCCTATCTTTAAAATAAGGCACGGGAGTGGACTTACTATAAGGCAAGTGTAGGCAGGGCCGCCAAAAACTAGGGGTCCTACGAAGACAGAATTTCTAAAAATGACATTTATAGATATAAGATGATATGATAATTTAAATTATAGCAACCTGTCTGTTATTTGCATTTTTAGCAACAGTTTTCAGGATAGACAGAGTTGCACCCGATCCCATCTGAAATGGACTATTCCTACTTTGAGACTTCACACTAGTCAGCTTTCTTTTCAAACTGGAGTCTAGTGGTACCATTTGTTTCACTGCTAAGCAAATGGCATAAAATAGCTTAATAGAAGAAGAAAACAACAAAAATATAACATTACATCTCCCATGTCTTTGATACTATCCTATTAGAGTGGTAGAAAAATTGTGAAAAGACATGGAGAGAACACAATTAAACAAACGTGTGCATAAATTCAAGCCTAACCATAGCTTCGGGGGTGGAGTAATCCATAGGCTATCCTAGGCTACAGCCTAGGGCCACAACAAAAGAGGGAATGTCAAACTTCTCAAATCTGCCACCGACATGATACCCCCCTCCTCTTAATTGGTGAATGTTAACGACAGCACTCCTGCCCCCACCCTGATCAGTAAGTTTTACCGTTGGCACCCGCACTTTCATTAGCAGATTATCGATGTTCACTGTCTTTAATTTCCTAAAATTTCTGTTTTGGCTCCAAAACATTGCACAAATGGGGGTCCCCTACCAATGTCAGCCTAGGGCCCCCAGAGATGATAATGCATAGTATGTCGCTTTATGTTAATTTAGTTATCATTTACATATTTATGTATCAGGTCATTTTTTTATGACTTTGTCTTTTATTTAAATGAGGCGGTTACACAGCTTTCCATTACTGTTTTACTGTACATTACATAGCAAGACAAATGTCACACAGCATGTGATGTTCTACTGCCAGCACAGCTTTTCTCCACTGCTAAGGAAGGGACCAGTCAAGCAGTTTAACAAATATTTTATAAAATACAAATATAAACAAAATAAAAATTCACTTCCAGGACCCACACGCTGCTACTCATATCAATCATATAAAACAGATCCAGCAACAGAAGTTCCACCACGCACAGTAAAACAAGTAAATCTGTTGCCCATAAATTGTACACGCTATTCCAAAGATGCAGCAGATAATACACAGATAGACAGCACTGTGTTTGAAAGTCAAAAGTGACAATAACAAATTTTTAAGGTAAAAAGTTTTAAAATATATCCAGTTCGGAAGGCATTTAGCATGTACTTAGTCCATCACAATCCCTGGATAAAGGTTCCACATAGGCTGCAACCTTGCGCAACTTCCTCTGCCAGTGCCTGTGCGATCCCACAGCCTCCCCTACAATTGCAGGGCCTTGTCCAGCTGGCTTGTCCATCTCTGGCACCCAGTTCTCTCGGTTGCAGTGAACTCCGGCAGCACACCTCTGTGATGCACCCAATGATCAGACCTCTCTGTGCCCAAATGTTTCCCCCCAATCTCTTCTCTCAGTCTGCTTTATCACCATACTGCCCAGTCCATCCCCTGCTGCCCAATTAAACAATCAACTCCAGCCCTGTGCAACCCTACACTCCACTGTGCCAAACGATAGGGGTGTGGCACAGTCACTAAGCTGTTTGTAAACAGGTACTACTCAGTTCGACATGCAACAATCACAACAACCCAAAAAAGGCACAAAGCAAATCCACCACATACAAAATACAAACTAAATACATTAAAGCATGGAATCTGAGGTCACCTAATCCAATACAGTTTACAGGGTGCTCACCACATGGCATAAATACACAACAAAAGCCAAAACATTGTCATAACAGGAAAACACATTTATAGTTTTCTTTGCTCTCAGAGTTTGCACTCTCATCGTGTCCCCTAAATGCCAGCTTCCTGACATGCCAAAAATTTAATCTCATTAATCAGCTTTTTCAGAATATCATGTTTTATCTCATCATATTGTTGTGTTTAGCTAACTGGAGATTCTGACCTTCATTGATGAAATTATTAGGCTGCCATTTTCAGTTTTAAGAAATAAGGGAGGCCATCCCAATCTCTAATAATAAAATGATTTTTTAATCAAATGCAATACAGCAGAGGTGCATTACAGACCAATAACCTGAATCTGAACATATATAAAGATATAGTGCAATGAGAGGTAGATAACTCATCAGTTCTATGTTCCAGGTTTGGTGCAAATGAACAAAAATGTGTGCAAATGACCAGGTTGTTGTGCAAAGTCCATGTGCCCACTGAGTTTGTGCGTGGTAGGGGTGGTAGAGACCTAGCACCTCATTGGTTGGAGGTACAATGTGACAGCAGAATCATGTGTGTTGTGGCAAGAGTCATGGTGGGTAGAAACTGCTCCGTAGTTTTGCGGTCTGTGATTTCACACCCCTGTAGTGTTTATCTGATGGTATGTGAATAGGCTGTGCCAGGGCTGTGTCCTGTCATTCATGATTCCGTGGGCCCTCCTGATGACCCTAGTGTAATACTGTAAATGTTCTCCAGAGATGGTAAAGCTACTCCTGAGATCCTAGCTCCAGGAAATTTCACTCACACTAACTCTCACCAATGTGCAGTGATGTGTGCTGTTCCCTGTTTTTTCAAGGGTCCACAGTCATCTGTCTTGCTAGCATTTAAAGAGAGATTGGTCTCCTGGCACCACGGCATCTCCATATCTATCACCTCCCTCCTGTATGCTGCCTCATCCCTCCCAGTAATCAGTCCAATGACTGTGATATCAGCAAATTTGAGGATACTGCTGTTGTTCTACAATACAGCCTCACGGATGAGTGAAGAGGATGTATAGCAGGGGACCTAGCAAACCGTCTTGGGGGGTCTTTTTGTTTGTAGTCCATATTAGGACTGACTGAGGTCTGTTATTAAAAAGTCCAGGGCCCAGTTGCACTTCATGGGTGACAGTCCATGGGCCCTATTTTCCATTTGTGCAAAGCGTGATGCAAAGTGGTTTTACTAGTTTCACACCAGCACATCCCTCATTTTCATACCATGTGCACACATCATCAAAATAGCTAATGATTTTGTGCCTGCTTTGTGCCTCTTTTTTTAAATGAAGCGTTGCTATTTTAAGGTGCCAAAATGACATTGCACTTTTGACCAACATAAGCCACCTCTGAAGTCAATGACGCATTATTATATGGTGTTTAAGCGGCGCATTTTAGAAACATGCAGGTGCACGACACTTTTTACGGACACAAGCACAGAGGTGCACAGATGGTTTTTTATTTTATTTTATTTATATGCGTTTTATTATAGAGTACATCTGGTCCTTTCATGTAATCATACTGTATAATCAAACACCAAAAGAAAAAAAATTGCATGTAAAGAAACTGTATCATTAAACAAGAGTTAATTATTGGAATTAAACGTACTGCAGTTGAAAGGACATTTGGACTGCTGAAAATGCGTTTCAGATTTTAGATATGTCAGGTGGAACATTACAATATAGACCTTTTTTTGTATGCCATTTTTTATGGCATGTTGTGTGTTGCGTGACATGTGTGATGGATGTCTGTTCGACATAAATAAGGACACATTAGAGGCCTTTAGAAGGCGTGATGTTTAACTCCATGTGCCGATGCCAACACTGGCAGAAGCATAGCCAAGTAGGGATCAGCTGGTAGAAGAGCTGAATCGTATGTAGCCTGGTAAGGAATCTAAATTGTGAGGTTTAGCAAAATAACAGCCCTGTTGTCTTTTATTTGAACATTTTAAAACACCTTAAAACTGTAGGTAATGTTTTGTTTGAACAAAAATTGCACTTTTATATATATTTTGTGAACTACAGACCAAAAAATTAAAATAGAAAACACACATACAGTAATTAAGTTCCCGTTCCCAGCCGCTGCTCTCGTTCAGCAGCAAGTTTTCGTTTTCCCCATCTTCTGACATCCTTATGCAGGTTTCGGCACTGCGTGGGTAATGTAGTGATGCCAGAAAGCGAGGACACGCTCGGTGTTACCTCATCCCACGCCTGCTTTACCTCGAACGGCTTGGTGGAACAGTGGGGCTCCCGCAGATGATGTGTTCGCGCCTTTTCACCTTGCCCACAAGCATGTCCGTGTCCTTGGGTGAAAAACGATCTGGCTTCCCAATATTGTAATAGCAGTCTGCAGGAGATCATGCACCGTTGCCTTTTAAAGGTGAGGTGACATGCCATTCCCATTGGTTCATTTCATGTTACACCAAAAACACACCTCTGAGTCTTAGAGATTTAGGATACCCTTTTAGCTACTTGTACCGGTGCAAAGTTTGGTTTTTCTGCTGTCAGAATAACAAAATGGATTTGGACATGCCCACAGATGTTAGTTGCGCTTTACGCTTTGCGTTGGAGCATTAAAATAGAGCCTCAAAAGTAATGAGCTTGTCAGTCAGTTTAGATGGAATGACTGTACTAAATGCCAACCAACAATTAGGGCTGGGTGATATCATGTTGATATTATATCTTCCATGCATAATAATTCAGTTCAATTCAATTTTATTTGCATATGGGGTTTTCACCACATTACATTTTCAAGTGCTTAACCATGTCAATAATCACCAGGGCTTCAGATGACAGGCAAAACGGGCGCCAGCGTTTCAGTGTTATACAGACATTTATTTAAGCCCACAATTTGGTAAGCAGATTAGTAGTACTGCTAAAATATTAATGATATGTGTTCTGTGTGATAGTGATCAGTATAAACTTGGTGTATCTTTATGTTTATTAAATTTGGTTAGAGGAGCACACCAGATAATACTGTGTTGGTATAGAATGGTTTGGTATAATTCAGTGTGATATGCACTGAAGGGGCTGTTAAGAAAGGAACAGCTCAGCAGCTATGACATCTTTACAAAGACGAGATCTTGTGGATAAACAAGGTAAAAAGATGTCAGTGGTGTGGTGGTACTTGCAATATAAAGTCCGACATTTATTAATTATAAGGACAGGCCGAATTTATACTGATTACTAATTTTTGGGCATCATAAAATGCCTCAGTAATATTTTAGCATTCTAAATATTAGCAATTTAACATAGTTGTTCTCATACTGTGGCTGCTGTTTAGGTGTGGAAGCATTGTGTGCATGGCAAATCGGTTGGACATAGATGGATACCTTGGCATTTCATTGTTTTTGTCTGAGAAAAGTAATAGTTTGGTTACAAAAGTAGGGATCTTTCTGCAGCTACCAGTGAAGTTCATTAACAAAGATATAATACAATAAATGAAGTAATGTATCAAGATAACATGATCAAGAAGCTAACAGGTTTATTTCTATAGATATAGATTTTTTTTCCTTATGTCCATGTCAGTGGGGATATGGGGGCACTGTCCTTTATTAAAATTATTAAGCATTTAAAATTATGAAAGCAATTATTTAAGCAATTACAGTGATTGAATTGTTAATAAAACTGTCAATCTGTCATTTTCTTTTCATCAAACTCATACTCCTGAAGCTCTGTAGTAACCTATGACGTACCTTGACACATGGGGATAGTTTCTGTTTTTCTTACAACTGCTTCAGATCATTTTACTACCTGGCAGATATTATACGAAAGGATTTTAAAAAATGCCATTTTATAATGGTTGAGATATTGGCTAAGAGTGTGGACACACACATTCAGCCATCCATGAGCTGCATGGTTGTGACTTTTCTGATGTCAGATTCCCTCGTTACTATATTCATATTTCTTAGTCCTGTGTAGTTGTAATGCAAGGGATTAAATATGGATTTATGGGTTCTCTTACAGAAGAGGCTACGTTTGAGCAGGGGGAAACAGAGAATAGCAGAGTACTGCACTTGCACACACATACAAAATGCGAGCCGGATCCCAGTTTGTCTCTCCTGGGAAAAAACCCAATCCTTTCAGCAGCTGCTTGAGGAGGGGGGTTTGCTGTCCCACAGGGGTGCCTTTCTTCTTCTGAATAGGAGTGTGGGGAGATCCTGTCCTTTATTGTACTGACTGAAAAAGATACTCAACCTGTCTGGGCCTATGGAATGAAGGAGAGAGAAAGAGGAAATAAAGACTCAAATCAGGGGCTAGGGGAAAGGAGAAAGAAGGAAAAGACTGACGAAAGAGAGGAAAAAGCCCTTTCGTCCAAAAGTAATCATCTCCACAGTACTCCCAAATCTAATGTATTTTGTGTAGAAAAAAGCAGGCTGTGTAACTTGAATAAAATTGTCACATGGCTGGATACAACATTGTCTGGTGAATCACACTGGAAGCACAAACTGCCAGTTTGATGAGGAAACATTTACAACATACTCTCCCAATTCTCACTCAGTGATACATTGCTTCAGTCCTCATTATATTTTCTTTAGAGGAGGGCATTACATTACAGACTTTATAAGCAAGATAACGCAAAGTCTGGTCCTTATTTCAGGAGGCACATTTTCACCTTACCAACACCTAGTAATCAATAAGAAGCTGTAAGGAATTAAGTTGTCTATTGTAGTAGACATATCACTTCACAGGCAGCTAGCCACAATATAGTAATTACATATCAGCATAGCTTGCTGCACAAGCCGTCACGTCCTTATTAAAGCCAGGTGCTGCTGATTTACACCCTTGTGATGTGAAGCATATTGTTGCAGGCATTTTGTTAAAGGGCCCTGCCCAGTTCCATTCCTAGTGAAGCAGGTCATTCCATCCCGCTGTTCTACAGCCTACAATCATGTAGACCATATACCATCAAAATGTAATAATGTGCTTATCACTGTGAGTTTGTCAGATTTCTTTTTTAATGGTTTCATTTAATGTAGTCCAAAACAAGGAGGGGAACAACAGAATTACTTAATAACATATATCCCACACAGGAAGCTGCTCTGTGATGTGAACGAGCAGATGAAAGAACAGTAATTCGAAATAATATCTACGGAGAACATTACAGGCTGGACAGGCAGTCCTATTAGTTGGAGTATGTGCCGACATATCAGTGCTATCACTGAGGTAAGGCCATCCAGAAACCTGAAGAAAATGTTGGTTTGGTGGAGTGCTGGTTGGGGTTGGTTAATGAAAGTTGAAGAGTCTATGTTCGATTGCTTATAAAATAGAAACATCAGAAGGTATATCAACCCTTATCCAGGAACTGTTAGTTTTGGAAATTTGCTTTTAAATTATGTTATTGTTCACACAGCCACTTCAAGAGACATTTCTGAATGTATAAATATGAACCCACATTGAAGAAAGACATAAGATACTGTGATAATTTTGATGCTGTTCTGTGCTGAGCTGGTTATACCTGCAGCCCTGTGCATCATGGGATGGGCTGATTGGATAAGTAGCTATTAAAACAGAACAAATGGATATGGTGTTGATTAAATTGAGCATGCCCTTTAGGAAATATATCTGTGCAATCCCATCTTTGCTCTTAATCTAAAAATTGGAGAATTTCAGAAAATAAAGTGAGTTAAACCTAATTAGTCACTTTGATAAAGGAGTTCTATGGGTCTGAATCAATGAGAGTCTCATTAGTGTATCCTCTTTAGTAGTATATCCATCCATTTAGGCAGTTGATATTTTAGCCAAATGATCTTTTTAATGACAATGTGAGAATATAGCCCATGTGCACACATGGAAGTACGACCAAGAGTAAGATCACTGTGAAACAAATCATATCTTAAAATGTTACCTAATCTTAAAGATACATAAATTCTCTCCATAAATTTCAGTGTCAATTGTTTCCAGATTTTTCCAGAAAGTATTGTAGATAAATCACTCAACTAGGTATTCTAAAACATCCAGGACCGAAAATACTCTCTCTCTCTCTCTCTCTCTCTCTCTCTCTCTCTCTCTCTCTCACACACACACACACACAGGCACACAGCTTTGTAATTATATCTTTGTGGGGATGTCAAATGTCAAAATAATTTGTTTTTATCACATTGTGCGGGACATTTGGTCCCATCCATCCTTCCATCCATCCATCCATCCATCCATCCATCCATTATCCTCCGCTTATCCGAGGTCGGGTTGCAGGGGCAGCAGTCTCAGCAGGGAAACTCAGACGTCCCTCTCCCCGGCCACTTCATCCAGCTCCTCCAGGGGAATCCCGAGGCGTTCCCAGGCCAGCCGAGAAACATAGTCCCTCCAGTGTGTCCTGGGTCTTCCCCGGGGCCTCCTCCCAGTGGGACATGACCGGAACACCTCACCAGGGAGGCATTCAGGAGGCATCCTAAACAGATGCCCGAGCCACCTCATCTGGCTCCTCTCAATGCGGAGGAGCAGCGGCTCTACTCTGAGTCCCTCCCGACTATATCTAGTTGGAACCTCCCAACCTCGCGCACCAGCTCAGGCTCCTTCCCCATCAGAAAGGTGACATTCCATGTCCCTAGAGCTAGCTTCTGCAGCCGAGGATCGAACCACCAAGGTCCCTGCCTTTGGCTACTGCCCAACTTGCAGTGCACCCGACCCCTTTGGCCCCTCCTATAGGTGGTGAGCCCATTGGAGGGACATTTGGTCCCCACAATGTAATATAAACATGATCTGCATACACAAACATACACACTCGCACACACAAACACACACCATTCTCACACATGAGGAATTTGATAACTGCTTGTCTCACTGAAATGATTTCACCAGATTCTGAAATAGGTGCAGGAGCCAGTTGAGGCAGTTTTAACACCAAGAGTCAAATGGTGCTAAATACCCTGATGCAAGAAAGAAACAAATAGGAAGAAGGTTGCTAAATTACAGTAAAATTAAAAACCGAGTGAGTCATCTAGTCCAGTTAATAAGTTAAGAATGGGCAGTTTAAAATCTTGAAATGGTAGCTGGTCAGTCTACTGTTGCTGATACACTTCATTAATAGTAACAGCACAGGGTATATTTCACTGCATTTTACTTACAGGCCATAAAATAAAATATACAGTGAGCTGAAGGTTCACAGGTATGAAGTCACTTTACTTACAATACAGGGAGAGATTTAGTTCATCTCTCCTATTTTTAGATACGGCCTTTTCTCACAGCTTTCTAAATCTGACACACGACCCCAGCCTTCGTTTGTCCCTCAATTCCTCAGAATATAATGAAATAACACAGCTAACAAAATTCTGTGAGAGGGTGAAACAGGACTGTTTTGAATTCTTATTACATTTTTTCTACATCGAAACATCTGTGTCCTCTTCTGACTTTCAGTGTCATCATTCCCATGCTTCTACTATAATTGCATTTAACAGATTATGATATTTCTTGGTGCAGAAAGTAGCATTGCAGATAAGAAATTGTACTTGTGACCTGATGGTATCAAAAGAGGGGTGAAGGTTTATTTTTGAGGGAGGCAAACCCTGCTGTGTCCACTAAACTATGGTAAAGGTATGCTGTTTGAGTTATTTTGTAACAGTTCAAAGTTCTCCGCTGTTTGTTTATTTAATAGACCATTGTTATGATGGTTAATCTCATTTATATGGCATATCTTCTTATCTAGAACTCATTTACAATACTACAAAGCATGTTGTCAGACAATAAGAAGTATGAACAGTCATTCCTCAACCCCGATGACACAAACACGGAAGTTCCAGATTTACCCAGCCCGAGTAAAGCATATACAGAGTAGAGTATATACAGTCTATCTGCACAACTTTTTTCAGCCGCAATAAACTAATTTAGATAAAAACAGGATGATTTATGTGTTTTATGGAATGACAAAAGTAATAGAAAATATAATTTATTTTCTATACAGATCCTTGAAAAAAAAAATACAATTATATGCTTTTTTCATTTTGTGAAATCCCCATATTTGTGGGTCATGTCGAGTCCTGCAGAAATCAGTCATATTGGTTTAAGTATTTGTTTTAGTGACAATGTTGGGAAGGGCATATAAAACACTCAAAATTCTATTGAATTTGGTAGAAACCATTAGAGATCCTTTTAACGCTAGCTGTAAAACCTATATGAAAAAAACTCACAACCATACATATAAGGTTTAGCTACAGAACCCTCCAAAATAACTAATCTTTGAATAAATTTATACAGAAACCATCACTCAATAAACAGAGAAATTCTGTGAATGCAAGAATATGGTTGTGAGATACAAACTCAATTTGAGCAAAGCATCAACCACTGTTTTATAATAACTTGTTTCATGGCAATATTAATATCTATTTGAATTTATTATCCAAATGCATGTACACTCCTTAGAACACAGTAGCTTCCCATTCAACAAGCAGAACTGCAGGAGGAGCACGATCATCATAGAAGCTGTGACATCAGCAATCATGGCTGCTGCTCTCTTCATCATGTCACATTTCATAACCACAGCAGCAGCAGACAGTGTCTTTCTGGCTCCTTAATCCTTTCCTTATGATTCAACTACCAAGTCAAGTGAGCTTGGGATCACGCCCCTGAGTTACCAGAGCGACATGGAAACAAACCTACAGTTTAGAGACAGACCTCTATGTATTTATGGTTTGTGCTCTTGCACATGTGGCATTATTTGCTTTGTAAAATGTTACAGTAAGTGCTAACCTCTCAGAACTGCAACGAAATCACACCTCTGTGGACCCTGAACTCAAACAAATGAGAAATTTTGAAAGAAAGAACCTATGAAATGAACAACATTTATGAAATAGCAGAACAAAAGCAAAACAGGGATTGTTAATGCAAACAAACTGTGATTCTTGGTTTGATTTATGGCAGGCTTTGGGTAGTGATGTCAAATGTGACCATGCATGGTTTAATACTTCTCATATTCAAAAATGTTTCTTTTTGTTACCACTGGCATCTCATATGCCTTTAAAATGCACATGACACACTAGTTCCACACCATACATGTTAGCAATTAAATCAGGCTTCTGCCAGGGCATTAGGCTTATCTTTCTGTTTAACACGTGTGCACCAAAAATTTTTTGTTGCATCTGTAATAATTTAAGACAGTCATATATGCACTTCAGACTTACAAGACCCTGGGGTAAGATAATAAATACCCTAATATCTGACTAATAATATTTGTAAAGAGATCGGTTACAGAACACATGTGTTTTCTGAGGATGTGGGGAGTTTATGTAGTAGTAACTCATGTCTTGGAAGAATATTGAGGATTAACTGAACACTGCAAGTTTTCAAAGCAAAGAACACTCAAACAGCTGAACTTAGAAGATTATTAATGTGATAAGAGACCAAATTGCATGCCAGGGGTGGTCTACTTGATGTCAACAAAAAACATGCACTACTTTTTCCTCCATTTCTGTATAAATCAAAATTATTGGTAACACTTTACTTAAGGCCATATTTTTAGTAATTTATAAATGCATTTGTAATGCATTATAATGTATTCATAAAGCAATGTAAAGCACTCATAAAACATTATTATAAGGCAATCATAATGCATAAAACACATGGCTATAATGTGTTTCCTAGTATTTGCCTTTCACAAGTTTGGGAACTGATACATTATACCCACTCTGTCTTTGGGGCAGTTTGTTTTTTGCCAGCTAACTGGAGCTTTTGTGTGCTTTATCGTTTTGAATGAATGAATGAATTATATATACCAATATATTTATCAACGTTAGAGGCTTGCACACTGAAAAGTCAAAGTAAGCAAGCACCAAAACATGTGCTGACACATACTGTAAGGCCTGTGTGTAAGTATGTTACACGCAGCATCATTATGGCATATTTAACATTGTTTGTGGCCAAATACAAAAGGGACGACGATTTAGAGATCACAATTATTTTTCCAATGATGATTTGTGGCAATTCTGACTGAATTTTGTATGAATTGACCCCGGCTCTTGATCAACCTACATTGCAAAATTATGCTGTTCTTGTCTCTCTTACTGCAAGTACTGGCAACACTTTGACTTTTAGCAACAGGAACATAACAGTGGGAACTAGCTGACTGATCAGGGATATACCTACCCATTATTCTTCAAATTCTGGCTGGTATTAACAGACTCTCAAAACAGTATATTAAGTTTCACTAAGGTGGATGTACAGGCAAATATTACAATGCAAATTGCATTAGTTTCCAGCTTTCATCGTGTTGTTGGTGCTGTTGACACACGCACATTGCAATAAAAGCACCATCGGGAAATGGAGCTGCTTTTGTAAACAGAAAGCAATGTCATTCCATCAACATGCAACTCATCTGGGTCAGCAGCATTTTACTTTAAGAAACAGCAATGTGAGGTGTTTGCCAGGGTTTTTATAAACAGGTAGTCTCTGGGTTAAGAACATCTCACTTACAGACATCTGGTACTTACGAACAGACTTGAAGCCTATTATATTAAAAATTAAGATTAAATACATAATAACGAAATCATGCACTAATTTGTGACGCTCATGAAAACATTGTGCAGCTTTAGCAGTTTGTCAACTTGAGTTAGAGTACAGCACGGTGTGTACATGTACAGTAGTTACTTTTATTATTACTGCATAATTATTATGTACTGACTATTATGTACAGACTTAAGGAAAGGATCTTGTTCATAACCTGGGGACTGCTTGTATATAAGTTTCATTTCTTATATTTACATGATCTACTCACAGGAGACAGCGGTGACCCACTTAGGAGCTGACTGTTAACCCTATTTCACCAACCACATAGAGAAACACCAATTCAACAGATTTTAAATCCAGTCACTTTTTGTCATTTCTGTCATTGTCTGGTTTGTTGCGCTGACCGCATTAACAGCAGGAGCCACATGTTGCCATTTGAGAAGTTTTTATTTTGTTTGTTTGTCACGCCGGCAGATATACTACTAAATAAGTGTACTTCAGAGACTATGAAATCTGTATTTCACATTCTGAGAAATAGAATTTTTTTTCTGGCTCCAAATTCAGAAATTAACTAGCAAACCTGAGATGCATGGTTATATGCACATGGCGAATTTGCATTTACAGTGTAGGGTAATTCGTGGGTGGGAATGGGCTGGTCTCATACGTGTGAATGTTTCTACGATATGGGGGGTTATGGGATTTGGGATTATGGGATTTTAATCTCGGTATGCGTTTCCATTTACCGAATGAGTTGCCTTATTACTAACTGTGAATGAGGGAACAAAACGAAATAGGCCTAATTGTAAGGTATTATTGTCATGCTCCGCTCGTCCGATCCCCTTGTGCCGCGGGGGGGGGGGGGGGGGGGGGGGGGGGGGGGGGGGGGGGGGGGGGGGGGGGGGGGGGGGGGGGGGGGGGGG
>JAODLD010000101.1:32885202-32897422 GCA_026781065.1 Mormyrops boulengeri | reverse complement strand
CTCATTTACCTCGTGTGGAATCCTGCCGTTTTACCTGTTGTTCCAGTTTCCTTGCCTGTAGTCCTGTGTATTTAGTCCGCATTCTAGTCAGTCTCCCAAGTTCTGTCATTAATGTTTGCTGATGTTCGTTGCTGTTCGTCTGCTTGTCTTTTCCTACAATATATCCTGTTTGCCCTGCATCCACGGCTCACTCACCTGTTTCCGTGCTCGCTGCACGCAGCTCACAACAGAATGACAGAACTCCAAGAAGACTCACCTCGGCGAGCCGAGAGCCGGCGCATCGGCTTGCTTAATGAGGTGATTTATTGGCTAAATTTACCCGAGGTCCGGGAGGATCCTGTTGCCTTGGATTTGGCCAGCCGGAGCGGGACCCCCCTAGAGGAGATCTTCCGGGAACGCGCACTGCATCGCGGAGGTAAACGAGAGTCTCCGACAGTGGGTGCAGCGCGTCACGGATTCAAGAGCCCGATCAGTCGCGTGGCTCGGGTCAGAGGCTCCGGAACCGCGGTCCATGCCCCTTGAAACAGCGCTGCCTCAACCCGCCACAACTAACCGGCGAAGGAAGAAGAAGTCCAATGGGAGGAGACCTGAAGCCGTCCTAACAATCTGCCTGGGGACATGCTCTCTCTCTCCCTCTTCTCTCCCGGCCGGTTCTCAAGAGGGACCCCTCTCGAATCCGATCTCTGCAGGTAGTACCTGGGACATCACCGCAGCATCACCCCCGCAAGTATTGCAAGCCCGTCTAGCCGCAGCAGTGCCGGGTCCCGTGGACCCTTAAAGGGGCAGCGCCTGCCAAGGAGGCGCCGACCCTGGCGGCTCCGGACAAGGTGCCCGACCCGGCGCCTGTTGTTCCGCCTGTCCTGCTTGCTCTACCAGTCCCGGCTGCCAATGCCCTGGCCCAAGGGACTCCTCTCTTGGCTGCCGACGCACAGCTCTGCTGGGTTCCTGTCCTGGCAGCTGTGTCACCACAGCTACGATGCTCCCAGTGACCTCAGTGCCCACAGTGGCACCGCCCATCCTGCTTGTTTCGCCCGTTCCAGACCCGGCGCCTGCTGAGGTACTCGACCTGTCGCCAGCGCCCGTTGTCCTGCCTGCCTCGCCGGCGGCTCTGTCGCCACCCTCCGAGGTTCCGGCCCCGCCTCAGCCTGCTGCCAGCGCTATGTCCACGGCCCGCCAGCCTGCTGCTGCCGCTCAGCCCGCGGCATGCCTACCTGATTCGCCCGCTCTCCCTGTCTCGCCTGACGTGCCCATTCCAGACCCATCATCCCCTGTGGTCCTAATGCCTGCAGCAGTGGCCCCTGTGGTCCCCGTGCCTGCAGCGACGCCCCCAGTGGTCCCTGCTGCGCCAGAGAGGCCTGTCTCGCCTGAGTTGTCTGTCCTGCCTGTCCAACTCAGCTCCGCCTGCCTTGCCTGTCTTGTCTGTCCTGGCGGTAGGCTCTCAAGCCCCTGTAGCCACACCTGCTGTCCCGGCTCCGTCTGCTGCCACACCAGCTAAGCCCGAGGAAGCTGCACGTCGACCGCCTGCCGCTGCCGTGCCCGAGGACCCAGGTGGGGTGCCTGCAGAGGCCTCGGAGGTGCCCGCAGCTCGCCTGTCTGCGGCCGCCGCTTCATCCGCAGCCCGCCTGCCAGCTGCTGACGCTCCATCCGAGGCGGCTTCTGCTGTGGTCCCGCCTCCTGCTCTGCCCAAGGTGGCTTCTGCTGCGGCCCCGCCTCGGCTGCCTGTCCAGCCCGGCTCGCCCGGCCAGCCCAGCTCGTTCGTCCTGCTTGTCCTGCCTGACTTGCCGGCTACGCCACCTGTCGCTGCCTCGCTGGCGCCACCTGTCCTGTCTGTCTCGCTCGCAGCCTGCCTGCCTACAGCCGCTTCACCCGCAGCCCGCCTGCCTGCAGCTGCTGCACACGAGGTCCCGGCGCCGCCTCTGCCTGCGGCCCTCCTCCTGCAGCGCCATCCGAGGCTCCTGGGCCTTCGCCCACGGCTACACCAGAGGTCCCGACGCCAGCGCCGCCCTTTGCTACGCTCAAGGGCCCGACTGCGGCCCCACCTCCTGCTCAACCCGAGGCAGCTCCTGCTGCGGCCCCGCCTCCTGCTCCACCCGAGGCGGCTCTTGCGGCGGATTCGCTTGCCGCCCGCCTGTCGGCTGCAGCCTTGTCCACCGCCCATCTGCCTGTCTCGTCGGCTGCGTCGCCCGAGGCCCCGGCTCCTGCCACTTCCAGGCGGCCAACACAGGTGGCTCACCCCTTTTCGGGGACACGCTGGGCTCTGAAGAGGGCCAGGTGTGGAGGGGCCGCTATCCCGCAAGTCCCAAAGATCTGCGAGCAGACGGGACCTGCTCTAGCAGCGCAAACCTCAGCTTCAGCCCCGATGGTCCTTGTGCCACCTGAGCCGTCTCTGGCACCTCTGGCCCCGGTTCCGGACCGGACTCCGGCCTCGCCAGCTCCCAGGGATCCAGGCCCTGGCCCTGAGGAGGTCCCGGACAGTAGGACCCTTGATCTTCCTAACTATTTGGATGGGGAGGAGAACCTCGAATAGGACCCCTCGGGGACCTCCCTCATAGCCCCGGGGACCTCCTCCCAGAGGAAAACCCTTCAGCCTTCACCCCAGAAGGGGCTACCCCGACCAAACTCTCATCTCTCGGTGTCCAAAAAGGGTAGGGGATATCGGCGTAGAGGGCAGGATTTGCCTGCTACTCCCTGAGCTCCGGCTAGGCCGCCGCCTGCAAGTCCTCCCTCCAGATCGCAGAGACCGTCAACGGTCCCCCCTTCGTTGCCTTGTCTGCCGCCGGCAGAGTCCCCGACGGAGCTACCTCTGCTCTCCTCTTCGGCCGCTCCGGCACGCCGGGAGAGGCCATTGCCCGCATTGGCCACAAGAGCGCCTGAGCCGGCGCATTCGTTGCCCCCAGACGCCTTCTCCGTGTTCCCCCAGGTCCCTCAGCCTGTTCTTGCGCCCCCCTCATGGGTCCCCTCGGCTCCTGTCTCCCTGGTGCCTGGGGTTCCACCAGCTCCTGCCTCCCTGATGCAGTGGGGCCCCTCAGCTCCGGCCTTCCTGGTACCTGGGGCCCCATCCGCTTCCCTGATGCCAGGGGTCACCTCTGCCCCGGCCCGCTGGTCATCCAGGACCCCAAGGGCTGCCGCCCAAACCCTGTTAAACCTCCCTAGTGCTCCCCGTGCCCCTCCTGGTTCTGCTCCTCGTCCCTCGGTGTTCTCTCCATTCTCTCCTGGTCCCTTAGTTCCTCCTGTCTCCGTTCCTCATCTCCCTGCTCCTCCGGTCTCAGCTCCTCATCCCTCTGTGTTTCCTCCGTTCCTTCCTGGTCCCTTTGTCCCTCCAGTTTCCGTCCCTCGTTCCTCTGTGCCTCCCATGTTCACTCCCGGCCATTTCGTTCCACCTGTCTCGGTTCCTCATACCTTTGTGCATCCTGCCTCTGTTCCTAGTCCTTCTGTCCCTTTGTTCCCTCCTAGTCCTCCTGTTCCTCTGTTCCCGATTCCCCCTGTGTCTCCTTTCCTGATCTGTCTGTCTGCGTTCCCTGTGTTGTGTCAGGTCCTGTCTTACGTCCTGTCCCTGTCCCAGTTCTGTGTCTCTGTCCTGTTTCCAGTTCCCCGGTAATGGTCTTGTTTTGGTTTCCAGGTCCTGTTCTCCCGGTTCAGTCTTGTCCGGCTCTTCCCGGAAGGCACGTCCGGAGTGCGCGCCTTTGGGGGGGGCTCTGTCACGATCATCCGTTCAGCCCCCTATGTGGACCACGCCCCGCTCATTTACCTCGTGTGGAATCCTGCCGTTTTACCTGTTGTTCCAGTTTCCTTGCCTGTAGTCCTGTGTATTTAGTCCGCATTCTATTCAGTCTCCCCAGTTCTGTCATTAATGTTTGCTGATGTTCGTTGCTGTGGATTCCCCCGTCTGCTTGTCTTTTCCTACAATAAATTCCGTTTGCCCTGCATCCACGGCTCGCTCGCCTGCTTCCGTGCTCGCCGCATGCAGCGCACAACAAATCATATCAAACAAATATGACCAACATAATTACATTAAACTATGTTTAAAACGATCATTAAAATTGATTTTTAATTCTACCCATCTTAAAATTGCCAGTTCAATGAATCACAGTTTGCATGCAATTTTTCACTTCACTCATAATATGGAAAAATATAGATGACATAACAAGAACATTTAAATTCATTTAAGCAAGTAATGTGTCACAAAAAAATTTCATCAGGCTATATTGACTTACTTTTCAAGTGTGGTATTGTATGAATTGTTTTTCTTTTAATGTTCTGACAAGAACTGTCTGAGTTTACAGAATGCTGTCAGAAAGGAGAGAGTATTACATAACCCCATTACTTAAATGCTTTGCAGACAAATCCATAGTACTTTAAATAAGTTTACTGGCAGGCATTCTGAGCAAGTGATCTGCTGGTTTGAGGAGCACAGCACTGAATCAGTCAGTGATAATGAATCTAGACAGAAGCTGTCCATTAATGAAGCCCCTCTGGGTTTCATTGAAGTGATTAAAGTCTCAAAGATAAGAAGGACAAGTTGGGAGGTAACGGCTCCAAAATGTGTTGTTGAGGTATTGAAAACATCTTAGTTTTAATAGGCGAAAAATAAAGACTAACACGATTGAGCAACAGCCAGTTTTCTCTCTTGACTGCACATGCTGTTCATGAGAACCGTTTGAGCAAAGTATTGTGCCAAAATACATCTCAACAACGGAAAGGCATGGCTTTCATTTTCCCCATATCTGTGACAGAGCAATAAAAAAGCTCTACTGTTCCTTGGCAAGGTTTAGCCTTCGAAAGCATTCAGACCTCCATTGTGGTGTACCTCAGCTTTGTGAACACACTCAAGGCACTGGAGAGCCTTGGCTCAGTACCATACAGCTCCTCATGCCAGAGAATTTTACAGGCATCTCAATGGCTGCCTAATGAGAAGCCCAAGTAGCATTAGTTCTTAAACTGACAGCAATTACCAAAAAAAGGTAATCTGGAATTACAGTCTGTGTAGTGAGGTGTGTCTTGACATCAAGCAGAGAGCAGTGGGAGCCAGCACAGTGGGATGGCAGTTTACGCACCCCTGTGTTTGGGTACAAAGTACCAGGGCTCTACCTTACTGCAGTGCTGTTGAACACCTTGTTTGCAGATGCAATTTAAAATTTTTTAAAAGTCTCACATTGTGGCATCTTTTATTGCTGGCCTTTATGGTGAAAGTGCTTTACCACAAAACGAGTGTTTTAAAACTTTAAACAGTGAGCCTTTGAAGTATTAATACTACGCCCACAGTATGTACGATAAGGGTGCAACTTTGGACTCATGTCACTGTTTGTGTGCCAAAAGGCAGATATGTGCCCAGTGCGGCCTTACAGAAACAGAATCCCTTCAGCAAATTAAGTAAATGAAGGCTAAATCTAGTTTAAAACAATACCGTAATTCATCCTCCAGTCACAATGTTTCGGGTCTAATCCGATTTTTAAGTCTCTTAAGAAAACCGAAGGGTGGGAGGAACATCAGTTAAGCAGCACAGAGGACCCAGCTCCTAAGGCAGTGAGATGTGCTTCTGGAATCTAATCCAGTTATAGAGACCATATAAATGTTACTGCCTAAATGACTTTCAGGCAGACACTTTTTCTTTCCTTGCCTCCCATCTCATTCTCTTCAGCCTCCCAGAATAATTTAATAACATATGTAAGGCAAAAGTGCTTTCCCGCAAGCAAAACTGGCGAATATTGTCTCTGAGGACACAGGGCATTGGTTTTCTCAAACATCCACAATATGCCCAGTAGGAAACAGGTAACTAGCGCAAAAGTATAGCTGTTCATTCTAACAGGTGTGCCATCCAGCATTAGGCTGCCAACTTACCATTTCTACACAATTATAGCCAAGGGAGATGGCTGTCAAAGCCATACTTCTCTTCACTCTTCACCAAGCCAGTGTAATGAAACAAAAACATTGGCCATCAACCAGCCCACTTGTGCCACCTTCCTAACTCCTTTTTGCCAAACTCAGGGACCTGGAAATCCTTTGCCTGAGCTCAGAAACAAGCCTAAGATGTAACAGCGACAGTGTGACGGTGAGTAATTTTCACTCAATCATAGACTCATGATACATGCCTGTGAAGATAGCAAATTATATAGTGGCAAAATCTATAGCACATTGTGCACCACACCAGACACATGTGAAAATTATAACACATGATTATATGACTGCATGTGGATAGCATGCATAAGATTATGTGTTTGAGAATGGATGTGGGAGTGTCTTAAGAATGTAGTCCTGAAGCAGTACCATAAATATAGGGACTTCATAGCTGAGATGACAGCTCCGGCGCACAGGCCCTGCTGAACGCCTAGCCATCACATGACCTTCACTTCTGGTTTGTTGCTCTAAGGCAACAAACATTTTGCGATTTCTCAGGCTACATCAAATGTGGTTTTACTCCCCTGCCATCCTGATATCTGATTTAGCATTTTTTGCTGGTATCGGCCCAAAACCGATACTAGGTATCGGATCGGTGCTATCACCAATAAATACAGATGTTTGGGGGAGAGTGCGTGGCTCAGTGGGCTGTGCCTGTGATTGGAAGGTTGCTGGTTTGAGGCCAATTTTAGCTGTATAGTCGCAAGGCTGTGGGCTCTTGAGCAAGGCCCCCAGCTCCATGGGCACCACTGTGGCTTGCTCTCACCTTCATGTGTGTCATTGGGTAAGAAAAAAGAGAATTTCCCTAAAAGGATCAATAAGACATTACATATATCTGTATGTATGTGCACACCCCCCAACTATGAGCCAAAACATTATGTCCACCCCATGTGAAGCACATCATATTTACTATCTTGTAAAAACAATGCCATTTTAGGTCTGGGGGGGTATTTTTCGTATGTGGATTACTAATTTAGCCGGATGTAATTGTTGACGGGAATGATCCTGGATCTGTCGGTTTTTCGAAACTCTTGCTGGATTTGTTGTCATAGCAGCACATACAAATCCTCAAACCAGCTCAGAGCAGGTTTGTTCTACTTAAACAAAGATTAGCTCACACATTTAATCAGTGTCCGTGGCCGTGCATGGAAATCCGTTCAGTCATAGCCTCGCCATTCATGGATGAGCGACCAATTGCAATCGGTACACAAATAATAAGAAGGGAATTTCAAATTGAGAGGGTTTTGCGCGATCGGCAAGAACCTTTATTGTTGACAGATGATATTCTTTTCGAAAGATGCCGCTTCAACCGAGATGGAATATTTTATTAGCTCCATATAGTAGAAGCCCAACTAGGTGAAGTCGGGCTCTCACAGCCACACAGACAATGTGCATTGTCTTGAGATATTTTGCAAGCTGCACTTTTTTGTACACTGTGGGTGATGCGGAAAATATATGAAAGAGTACAGTTTGAGAATTGACTTTCCTGGACACCTGCGAATGCAGGCAATTTAAGAGGCGTTTTATGCCATTGCAGGTAATGTATATGCAATAAAATTACAGTTCTATAAAGATTTCAAAAATCACACTAATATTCTCATTACCCAGAATTTCCAAAGGTTTTGTCTGCCTTCTTCTCATTAGCTTCAAAAGGAATGTTTTATAAATATTAAAGATTTCCTACATTTCATATACATAAAATTATAAACACACACAGATATATATATATATATATATATTAGGGCTGGGACTTTAACACGTTTATTCGATTAATTAATTATGGAAACAATAACGAATAAAAAAAAAATATGCATTTTACTCGCACTATTCTGTCCTTCCTAATGTTAGTTTGCAGTATTTAGCTTGACAGATAGCTAACAGGCTCCTCCAATAAATATCCGGGAAGCAAATCTTGCCGTTTGAGATGTTTACTAAAAGAGGCACACTGTAAAAAATGGCCGTGAAATTTACATAAAAACCATGTAAAATCCCTACAGAAAAGTATTGTAAACCCCAAAACACAAATCTTTTGTTTCAATCACAGTGGACTTTTGTAAACTATTAAACAGAATGTTTTTGTTATATTTACAACAACAATATGTGATTATAATCAAATTTATTTGTTAAAACTACAAATATTGGG
The DNA here is from genome assembly GCA_026781065.1 of Mormyrops boulengeri. Lineage (NCBI taxonomy): Eukaryota > Metazoa > Chordata > Actinopteri > Osteoglossiformes > Mormyridae > Mormyrops > Mormyrops boulengeri. Next base: position 32,889,384 of record JAODLD010000101.1, on the reverse strand, counting down.
AACAAAAACAGAGAAATACTGTAATACTCATAACAAAACATTTGTGGTAATTTGACATGCAAATATTGTAAAAACTATAGTTTTAGTCAGTTGTTTTTAAAAATATAAGAATTATATGTAAGTCACTTTACAAGTTTATGCTGTAGGCCAGTACCAGGCCTACTTTTAACATGATTGATGAAATGATGCAAATTCAGGTATAGGGCTAATAAAAATGTTTTCACAGAAAATATCGTTGTGAACCTGAGAGCTTGCCTCTCTATTTATAGGCTATATAAAAATATACAATTATAATGATATTGTGTTTTTTTTAATCATTCAGGCTATTTGCAGCCTATTGTAGAGTAGCCTATAAGAAATTATTATTATCGATAGCCTAAGTAACACTTCTGTTCAGACATAATCCTTGTATTTTTTATGTTGCTTTTAAATTTAATGTGATACTTAGACCAGACTACTGGTTTTGGGTTAGATTAGCATTGTATCATTATCACAGGCTAAACAACCTAACAGTGCCTCCCATAGGATGTTTATGGTGCCACAGAGTTGTAGGCTACTGTAACTACTCTCTGCTGCACTGAGTCCGCCTCATTTTGAATGTGCATCTGAAGCTCGTCTCTGATTGGATAATGACGTGAGGGCGGGAGGTGCGCGAGCTCCTTGTTCACAGCTACAGCTGACGTCACTAACGAACGAGACAGCGCGCCCCGTCTGCAGAGTGGAGAGAGAGAACACGGAGCAGAGCAGAAGACTTCTAACTTTTACCAACTACGTTTTTAGGACAAATCACGAATATACGATTTTAAGTTTTTTTGAGGCTCTGTGGTTGTTGCATCTGAAAGTTTGCACGGTAAGCTTAACACCTATGCTACTTTTTTCAAGACCAAAACGTCACTAGCACCAGTTGATATTTAGACCAATGCTTGATAACTTAGCGGTAGCATGCTAGTTCAGCTGAAAAGCGCAGGCAAACTCTTGAAATACTAAAAATGATCACCTGCATCTTTTGTAAAAAGATATTGGTGCACTGTGAAACAGAACACATAATACATATATTACAACTCAAACAATAGACAATAAATACTTTGCACTTACAAGTTGTTAAATTAACTAGCGACTTGCGGGATGCTAATATAACATTGTAAGTCCCATTTGTGCGTTAGCGTGATTAGCACTTCAGCGTTTATATTACCTTTTTCACAGATCGCGAACCACTTAACAGCTTATCAGGTAAGTATTTAAGGTTAAGGTTAAGTAATTATACCATTTTAGTTGGTAAACATAGCACTTTATCTTGAACTGTTGGTCTGTTTATTTTTGGCCATGAATACTTGAGGGAGTTTTTCACTGAAATGGGATTGTTTGGTTTTTCTGGTTTTTCATACACAATGTTTGAAAAATGGGAGCAGTTGTCAATCAGTACTTTGGCATTTTTGGTCAAAATTTCCAGTGTTCTGAATCTGTTTGCTCTGTGTTTTCTGCACTCATCTATTGGTCTGGGTAGTATACTGATAGGGAAATAAACAAGATTTTGAAGTTTAAGCTTAATGTATATTGATTCATTCATCAACCAAACTTATATTTCTTATTTCTTGTGTCAAATATTGAAATGTGATTAATTTCAATTCATTAATTACAAAGCTTCTAATTAATTAGATTATTTTTTTATCAAGTCCCACCCCTAATATATATACAGACACTCCTCTGTTTATGAACGTTCAACTTACAAACTTTCAGTCATGCGAATGAAGAGGACTGTAAGTCCAAATTGTGTTCACTGGGCTCCCGTTTCCTGTCCACAACATCAGTTTTTTTTTCTGCGCTCCAGTTCCCCCTAGTATGACTTCTGGCCGCTACTCCAGCTGCGCAGCAGCTGCGTGCGTAGTCCCGGCATCCTAGTTCTTTGTACTTGCGTATACCCTTAAAATGATGTTGAATAACCACTTACGAACATTTCATGTTGTGAACAGCCGTTCGGACCGTATCTCGTAAGTAGAGGAGCGTCTGTATACTTATATGAATAAAATATCATGTGTACAGTTTGAAGTATATTTTTGTACTTTGACTTGTTCCCATGTCCTGCATGATTGTGCTTATATTTGATCTGTAATTATGACAATAAAATAATAATGAAACATTGGAAACGTAATACTACATTCAAGTGATAAATATAATAACTAAAAAGGTCCTGCTCGGATTGCGTGAAAAATTGCGCCCTGTTTTTTGACGTTTTGTGGAAGCCAATGAGAGCCAAGTTTTCTAGATTCAATATTAGGGGTGCAACGATATATTCAGCCCATATATTCAGTGACAAGACGAGACACGATATTGGGTTCATGAGAACGAGACGAGATGATATTTTAACAATATTTTAAGGAAATATATTACTGGAAATCAGCCTTTTATTTGATTAATTTGAAAGACAAAAAATGCTAAATAATGCAGATGTATGGTGAAATGTTTAAAATAATCACCATCATCATATGCAGTAAAAAAAAAGAACAAATATCTAGCACCATAAAATTTCACCACAAACTCAAATGACAGGCTTCTCTCGTATTTGACTACTCAATTGAACATAAAATAGAATAAAAATAAAACAAAATAAATAACAAACATACAAACATTTTTTTTTTATGTTTTCTTCACCGGTGCAGTGGATTTAAGTAAAGAGCTATGATGGTGCGTGAAATGGCTTTGCATAGAAGTAGCGTTAGTCGCTATGTACAGGATTATTTTCCTACAATGCTTACTGTACAGATGGTTTGTGTTTTGTCTGTCACCCTTTCGCCGTTTATATTTTCCGCCGGGTACCCAAAATGCTGCCACGCATCTGCTATGGTAATTTCATCAGACGCCGTCATGCTTACATCAGCTGATTTGCTGGGCATTCCCAAGACCGCTTTTCACTCCGAGAAATTTTGTGATGTTGTAATATCGTGAGATCTCGTAATACGAGTTCTCGTTGCACCCTACTTGATATATATGGGCTTTTCAAGCAGTGCGGGTGCACACAATGGATCCAGCTAGACTAATATACTACACAGCTGTGTGAACAAACCGACATATCCCAGATGAGTTTCACTGGCATTAACTCATCCAAGATAAGGCATCTGATTTCGGATGATTTAAGCAACGTACGGAAAATACCCCCCTGGTGTATATTAGACAGATATGTTGATTGTAGAAGAAATGGCCAGGGGTAAATGGCCAGACAACTGGATCAGAGCATCACTGAAACTGTAAGCATTGTGTGGTGCTCATGGCCAGCTGTGGTGAGTACCTACTCAGAGTTATCTAAGGAGGGAAAAACCAAATCCGCCATCAAGGCAACTAAGACTTGTCAGTGTGGGATGTGAATGTAGGTTTGAACCTACAGAGGGGTACATATGGCAGGTAATTTTGATGATGGTTACAGAATTAATTTGTTGCAACATAGTGTGTCATGCCCTTCTTTATATGGGGCTGCTTACCTGCAGGCCAGTCAGAGTGCCCATGCTAACTCTTGTCCACCACCAAAAGCATTTACAATGGGCATGAAAGCATCAGAACTGGACATTGGCGCAATGGAAGGTCATCTAGGCTGATAAATCCCTTTTCCTGTTGCATCAAGTGGATGGCCAGGTGCATGTCAACCATCTGTGGGATACATTGGACCAACAAGTCTTCTGTACGGCACTCTTACTTTACAGCACATTGTTTCGAAATTATATTTCCCTACAGCAGAGAAGCAAAGAAAACACAAGTTTGGTAATTTGCTCAGTATATCATAAAGCTAATTATAGTAGCTCTAGCAGAGACATATAATACTTCCAACTACATAAGACATAATTGTGTATATGAATTACAAATGACAAGAAATATATTTTGGATCTGTATTTCCAAATGAATGACTGGTAGAAGAAAAGGTCCAGAACTTTCTGTTAAGAGCAAAGCATAACAAATACATAATCATTATACTGTACAAAATAATTCGACCCCATTCATAATCACCATATAAAACAACAACAACAATAATAATAATCTTTCAAAACAAAATAATATATGTCAGTCATCCAGGGGCGTCAGAAGCATTTTGAGTGGGGGGGGGGTCACTGGCAGTGAACTAATATTTTATGTTAAATGTGGGGGGTTCCAAACAAATAATTATGAAATGTGAGGGGGACACATCCCACATTGGGG
>JAODLD010000101.1:32823766-32838357 GCA_026781065.1 Mormyrops boulengeri | reverse complement strand
ACCCTGGGTTCCTTTAAATCTGAGCTAGATAAGATTTTAACAACTCTGAGCTATTAGTTAGGTTCTCCCCAAACGAGATTGATGGGCCGAATGGCCTCCTCTCGTTTGTAAATTTCTTATGCTCTTATGTTCTTAAGTTGATTCATAAAGCTTACACAACACCTCATATACGCTTCAAAATGAATCTCTCTCAGAGCCCACATTGTACTCTTTGCCAAACTGCCACAGGTACTTTCCTTCACTTTCCTTGTTTTGGGAGTGTCCCATCATATATGTATTTTGGAAGTATGTTCTTCATAATGTTCTTCATAGTTGTCTAAGTTCCTTGGTGTTGCTCAGGTTTTGGACCCTTGTCTCTGTTTACTGAATGATAGCGCTGCGCTTGTGCTTACTTTACATGAAAAGCATTTGTTATTTGCAGGCTTCACTACTGCCAAAAAAGCAATCCTTCGACTGTGGTTTGAAGCAGACACTAATTTGAAGAGTTACTGGATTGTGCCTTTGCTGAACATTGCAACTTTAGAAGAGACCACAGCTACTGTAGACTGAACAAAGCTAGCGTTTCCTCGATTAGTGCATGGATGGGACTCTGCTTATCAATTAACAATACTCTGGGTCGGTAGTATGATGCCCCTGCTAAGGTTTATGTTTATTATTTGATCTGCGCCCCCCCCCCCCTTTGGTTTGCTTGTCTTGGGGTTTTTTGGGGTTTTTTCTCTCCTCTTTTGTGTTTGTGTGTGGTTTTTGTGATATATGCGTCTGTTTTTGTTGGTTTGGAACTGCAAATAAAAAGTAGAATAAAAAAAATAAAGTTAAAGCAATAAAGCTAGTGTGAAGGGCACACCATCTTGCCTCAGGCTCAATTCACTCAAAACACCTATACACAGTACCTTGTTGGGGACAGTCTTACGAGGTATAAAGGGGGTAAAGAATTGTCCATATTTTGTATTTGAGCTGCCTGCATCACAGTAATTATTGAGCTAATCAATAAATCATCAAGTTGATTCCTTAGAACAGCTGTCCTCAACCACCGGGCCACAGAGTGGTACCCATGATTTGTACTGCACAGAATAAAATAAAAATACAATTTTTATTTTATTTCAGTTTTAATGACTGTTGGAGCCCGTATGTCCCAGAGGAAGTTGTTCGTGTTTTGGAGTGTAATTCTTACGTTTATAACAAATAAAATTTCATGGAAACTGGTTCGGAATTAATCGCATTTCAGTCAATTTTGTAGAGAAGTCTGCATCTCTCAATATTCTTTGTATTTGTTTACTATCAGCTTTTGGCCACTGCAATCTAACATCAAGTCTCCCAAAAGCATTTGGGAAAATATGTTGTGTTCCGATGAAACGAAGTGTAGCAGTGTGGAATTTTGGGTAGGACTTGTGGATCATTTCCGGTAAGGGCGTATATTTTAATACATTGCCGTTATAAAAGGGCAAGCAGATCGGACACCTATTGCGTGGTGCCATCATTGGCGTTTCCCGATCTGGTAACTCCCCTTCCGGACCACAGTGGTTTGGCATGGTATGGTGGCATGTGGGCTGTGTTTTACACTCACGGCTTGTCTTGGCGTAATTTGGGAAGCGAGAATAGGTGCGCTCTGCATGTGTGGTTGCGTTGCAGGTCGGTCGCTGCCAGGATTACGGTTTCGATTGGTCATCTGCTTCAATGTATGCCTCTTCAAGCAGGCAACATAAAAGTTTGCACCAGCACCATCGCTGCTGTTTTGCCTACATTTATTTTTTTTCCCTTCCGTCAATCTTGGCTTGTCCTCGGTCGGTCCGGTCCAAGGTCGCCCAATAACTGCAGCCTGAAGCTCCTGATCCTAGGTGGGACATTGGCGATGCGCTGGGAGTACTAGGACGCACTCAGGATCGGCGCACGTTTTCCCGGCTTCTGGAGCTACTTCCTTCCCTAGGATTGCGTTTTATCAACAGACTTTGGGCCGCCCTTTCTTCTTTGGATTGCTATAGAGTAACAGCGTGTATTCTTAGTCATTGTGTTCTCTCTCTTCATAGATTTCAACAACAATATCTCATAGATTCCTGGTTAGATTAGTGTATTTTCTTTTTCCCTTTTTTTGTTTGTATACCAGTGGCCGCCTCGATTTGACCCGGCTGAGTAGCAGACTTGAGAGGTCTGGAGTGTTGGTGTTCACATGTTCACCATGTGTGGTGTATTTGTGTGGGGATCAGTGTAGTGGAGCACAGGTGTGTGTGTGTGTGTGTGTGTGTGTGTGTGTGTGTGTGTGTGTGTGTGTGTGTGTGTATGGTAGTCGAGTGGACTCCAGTCCCCTTTTTGATCAGACTCATCAGACAACTGTTTCTTGCTTGGGGTTTGCCAGCCGGTGGCCACAGGCTGCCTGTTTGGTTTTTTTAATTCTTTTTCTTTGGGTTTCTGAAGTGCTTGTTCTGTGTCTGTTTTTATTTTTTTTTCCAATAAATTGTTAATTGTATAAACACGTCTCCAGTTCCATCCCGTAAACGAACCTGTGTGCTCTTAATTCAGAGTAATATTTCCTGGGGTGAAATTCCCCAGGTGGCGTAGTCATGTACTTGTATTACTGACCGCTCCCCACCACAGAAGGTTGACCTTTTTAGCCACAATACCAAAAGGTATGTCTGGTGCAAAAACAACACTGCGCATCACCAAAAGAACATCATACCCACAGTGTACTGTAGCATGGTGGTGGCAGCATCATGTTTTGTAGTTGTTTTTCTTCAGCTGGAATGGGGCTTTAGCCAAGGTGGAGGGAATTATGAACAGTTCCAAATTCCAGTCAATTTTGGTCCAAAACTTACATTCAGTTGTACAGGTAATAGGTAACATTAGAGGTTGGAAAAGTTTTGAAATGATTTATCGTGGTCTCGTTTTTTTACATCACAAAATCCTGGCATTTTAACAGGGGTGTGCACACTTTTTATATCCACTGTATATCTATGCTTTTGAAGGCCAATTAATAAAGCCCACAAGTTAACCCTAGCTAAAATGAGTACATAACAGACATCTCTGGAGAGATTCTTTGAAAATGGGAAAAGATTCCTGGCTACGCCACTGCATGATGCCTTCAAAACTGCTTCACCACATAAAGGCCAAGCATCCTGCAGTAAAAGGCAAGCCTTTGGAGTTTTCTGAAAGAAAAACATGTGAACACAAAGGACAGAAGCAATTATTGAAGACCACCACATCAAAAAATCTGTCTGCACTGAGAGCGTCATACTTAGTGGCTAATCATATTGCTAAGGGGAAGAAAACTTTTACTACTGATGAAGAGTTGATCCTACCTGCTGCTAAAGACATTTGCCATGAACCTTTAAAAGAGGCTGCAGTTAAAAAGATAGCACAAGTTCCTGTGCACCATTACTAAATGAATTGATGAAATAGGAGAGGACATCGAGGCACAATTGTTAGAAAGGATAAATGAATCACCATGGTACGCAATCCATTTTGACATGTTTACTGGTGTTGAGAACAAGGCAATAATGCTTGTATTTTTGAGTGATATATAGCCATGGAAAAAATTAAGAGATCACACTATATTTTTAAGCAAATCTGCATTTTTAAATCCTGGTTTAATCCTGGTTCTGCTGGCAGAAGGCTACACTGAGCAGCAGGATACTTTCAGGTTAAAAATTTCTAAGAGAAGTATGCAGGAATAAGGTGATGCAGGAGACACTGGGAATGACCATAAACCAAGCAGGTAAAGGGCAGAAGCGACATTCTAATGCCAGAGATGACCGTTAACTTATCCAGCAGTGTCTCATGGATCAGAGGACGACATCAAGTGACCGTCAAAAAGAATGGGAAACATTCAGTTCAGATGTGAAGTGCACTGCTAGGACAGTTCGTATCAGGCTCCTAGAAGCAGGACTGAAGCCCCACAAAACAAGAAAGCAGCCCTTCATTAATGAGAAGCAGAGAAGAACCAGGCTGCAGTTTGCAAAAAAACTGAAAATGTCACCTGAACTCACCTGAGCATTGTTTTGAATGATGTCATTAAAGTTATTAACCACATTGAAGTAGACAACTTTGACTTGCAGCTGTTCAGCTTTGTAAGGAGATGGACACAGAGCACAAATGTCTTCTCTTATACACAGAAGTTAAATGGGTTTTTAAAGGTAGATCGCTGGCCAGAGTGTTTGAGTTATGAGAACTGCTCCAGAGATTTCTTTTAGAAAAATAGTTACCACTGGCAACACATTTCAGTAATATGGAATGGATCGCAAAACTTACTTGTATGACATATTCCTCCTGCTCAATGAACTCAATCTGTCACTTCAGGGGAGAACGACAACTGTCTTCAAGGTGGCAGATAATGTGGCTAATCTGGAACTGTGGGGCTAGTGAGTGAACATAGCAATATTTGACATATTCAAATATGAGCCGGTATTTTGGAGGGGACTGAGTCTGGGCCTCCATTCTCCCAGCTGGAGCATGATCACCTATCTTTGCTTTTAAAAGAGTTTGAGCATTACTTCCAAACCACAAAAGGCTCACAAACTGGGAAGGAATGGATCTGTGACCCATCTGTGAACATGCCATGTGAATTGACCTAGTCAGTGCTGGTGGAAGATCAACTGCTTGACAGTAGCCTTAAAAGTATTTCTGAGACAACTTCAGCTCTTCTGAAATTCTGGATTAAAATCAAGGTGGAATATCCTGAGATCGCCATAAAAGCACAGAAAACCCTGCTTCCATTTCCAACATCCTATTTTTGTGAAGCGGAGTTTTCTGCAGTGAAAGTAACCAGAACAAAATTATGGAGTAGACTGCACATAAAGAACACGTTTTGGGTGTCATTGTCACCCATCACCTCTAGATGGGATTGTGTTGTTGCAGGGAAACAAGCTCAGGGGTCTGCGCTATGGTGTATGTATTATGCACTTTACCATGCTATATTATGCATGCGAGATGGCCGATCTGTAGGAAAATGCCTAACATGAAACCAGTCCATGGTGCAAAAAAGCATGGAGACCACTGCCTTAGAAGACACTTTTTGGTATCATTCATTTATGAACCACATAAGCATCAGTCTGGAATCCTGTGGCTCTTTTCTTGGATGGGACATATTGGCAATATGGAATATGAACTCTGTATAGACTGGTCAAGTTTCAAGTAACAGAGCTGAGAGCTAATCAATGAAATGTAACTGTTTTCTAAGCAGATGAACCATTGTGTGTGTGTGTGTGTGTGTGTGTGAAAGCACTGGAAGGTGTGATTCCTTTGTATGGGGGACTTAAATAAACATAAGGTCTTGAATCATCCCAGAAGCAATGGACGCAGGCGGGTATCAACCCTGGGCAGTAGCCAACACACCGCAGGGCGCACACACACACTCACATTCACACAACTACAGGGCCAATTTAGACACACCAATCAATTGGTCTTGAACCATGCCTACATAATGTGGTATTCACACTTATTCTCCGATTTCCAAGACTGTGCAGGACTCTGCTAAATATTGAGAGGGGCTAGCCAGTCATACACACACACACACACACACCATATATATATGTGTGTGTGTGTGTCTGTGTGTGTGTAAGAGAGAGAGAGAGAGAGACTCTGGGGCCCAGATGCAGAACACATGAGGTTCCCAGCAAGATGGTGGTTGCATGCATCTGAAGACCTTGCGTCTCCCCATAATTTTTGAAAATTAGGTCAATATCTGACAAGTGCACGGGCAGGTGAGTTTAAGTAAGGAGCTGGGCAGGTGTTAGTAATCTGTGAGACTGCTGATCCTGCATTTGCAGGCGGGACATGTCAACTAGTGGTGGAAAAACTAAATTTTCATGTATAAGTAAAATTACAGATACCACAGCAAAATGTAAAAGTCATCCAATAAAATTCTACTCAAGTAACAGTAAAAAAAAAATACCTAGTTTAACAAGTACTTAAGAAAAATAAGTAGGCCTACTTTACATTTAAATCTATTAGAAACCTATGGTTTTAAATTCACTCAAGACGGGACTGAATACAGTATTGATTCGCAAGAGGATAAGCGGATGTTTTCTTTATACTCAGAAAAGTGGCGGGTAAATCTTGTTCAAATAAAATGAAAAAGAGTTTAGGAACGGCACAACTTTATATTTGAATAATTTTAAACATATCTATGAATGTAATGGTTGCATGGTCACTGATGTTTCCACGTAGTGGTGCGCACGCTCGGTGTCAACAGGAGTAGGACGCAATAATATGACGTAATACCGTAAAATAATATCCAAATTAGAGCATTGTCGTAAAATGTTGCGCGCTGTACGCATGCGTGAAACCGATTATAGCTCGCGCAGTCAGTGCCCCAGGAGTTTCAGAGCATAGTCATGGTAAAGCCTATGTGTAGTTACCTAACCGTCATGGTTTTCATAAACATCCATTTCTGAATAAAACAGGAGGGGGTTTATTAAGCGTTCACGCAATGATGGAGTCCGACGCTATAATGAAGGTACATGTTCTATTTGGACTTATACACTTAAGAGTTATTACATCGAGCTTAATACCAGAAATTTCTTTGAATGTAGTTGTCACTCACTCAGTAGATGAAGTAAGCTAGTATTTCATTATATCTTTATTTTAAATATTTCTGGAGGGACAATATTACTAACGTGAAAATGAATAATTTTCAAACTTCCCGTGAAATAAAATTAAGTAAATGTTAACGTTAACAGAGATACATGTAAAGTTTTTTTTCTCTGTGTAGCTAACATACGTTATTTATGTCAATATAAAGTGTTTTATTGGTATTAAATTATGATGCCGTGTTTATTGTGATAATGTTTGTTATTTTGGACAGTTAAAATACGTGTATTATCCACACTTTCATGCTAGTTTTGGAAGCGAACTTTGGACCACACTTAACCAACTCAAAACGTTCTGTATTTATCGTGTGTCTGCGCTACCGACAGTTGGAGTTTGCAGTGCAGATGACGTGTAACAAATGTGTGAGGGCCGTCCAATCGGCGCTGGAGGGAGTGCCAGGTAAGAATACAGTTTGTACGTGATAGAAATAGATATGGACCTGATCCACAGCATAATGTAATACGTTTTTTATTTAGCTAATGTACATTTAAGAAAGCAATACCAGACAATTGGGGAATGAGCAGATGGGGGTTAAGTGCCTTGCTGAAGTACCCAATAGTGACATCCCTTTACCATTGGTGGATTTATGCTGCATATATATATATATATATAAGTGTGTGTGTATTTGTGTATATATATATACACACACACACACTGGAGATCAGAATTAGAGAACAATTTATGAACACTTGATTTTTCCAGAAATAATGTCATTTTCATTGCTCAACATTTGAAGGAAGGACAGTGTTGTACAAAATAACCAAGGAATTTGAACAAAAAAAATTTGTTTTGCAGAAAACACAGTGATCAAAATTACAAAACAGCAATGACTGTAGCATGAAGAAAGATGATAACTAAATTTTCTGAATGTTACAACAGTCAAAAATTAATAGGAAGGCCATTGCTTTGAATGACTTCAGTACTTCTGCGGCCACAGGACATCACTAGTCTCTCACACAGCACAACATACTCCTCAGCAAAGGCTAGTCTAGCCTTCTGATTCTTTCTGCTTATGAGAAGTTTGGTCACTGCAGAGTAGGCTGTCAGTCCACATGCTCTTAAACGTCGAGAGACTGTATGACGAGACAGATCCTTACCCCGTTCAGCGCTGAATTGGCGAGCAATTCCAGCTGCAGTGTTGAAACGATTACCCATTGACATTCTCCTCATTATCCTGTCCTCTCTTACATTTCACTCTCGTTGAGCCTTCTTGAGAGACTTGAATGAGTTTGTGACATTGAAAAGATGCAAATCACAGATTTGGAACAACCAACTTCTCTTGCTATGGCTGATAGGCTCATCCCTTTGACATCTTGCAAAGTCATTGATAACTGGCAGCCTAACTTTCCAGTTAATTTTTCTGACAAACCCTACTTAAGGAAATTAGCACCAGCTGCCAGATTAACACCAATAACTGGGAGGTATCTGAAAGTGATCTCTAATTTTGATCAGTGTTCTTTTTCAAATATCTCATTTAAGTTTCTTATACAGTGTTTCTGAATTTATGTAACACATGACATATGGTTAAAATACTGCTGTTGTACTCTTGTATGGATAACTTCTAAATAGGACTATGTAGTGACCTTGACATTTAGGAAATTGTAGATTGTTCTCCAATTTTGATCTCCAGTATATGTATGTGTTTGTGTGTGTGTGTGTGTGTGTATATAAAGGAGCACTTTACATCAGATCTCAATGGGGAAAAAATCATACTGGATATCTATACTGATATGGACTGAGTAATGTGTTAGGAATGATAGAATGCCACAATTCAATTCAATTTTATTTATATAGCACTTTTAACAACAGTCATTGTCACAAAGCACTGGTCATATATCCGGCCCAAACCCCCACCAAACAAGCCTGAGGCGACAGTGGCAAGGAAAAACTCCCTCTGGCAGGAAGAAACCTTGAGAGGGACCCCATCCTCCTCTGGGTGACTGGGGTGCATCAAAATGTACACACATTAACATTAATTCAAGATTAATCATTAATTTATCATTTTAAAAAAGTGAAGATATAAAAATAGTATAAAAAGAGTGGTTGCTGGGACGGCATGCTAAGATCCACTTAGTAACATTAAGCTGAGGTTATTTCAGTATTAAATTGGAATTCAGTACAAGTCCATATAGTCAGAAAGTCCCAGTTGGTTCCAAATGATGGTCTCCATGGAGTCCAGGTGAGGGTTCAAGCGGTGAAGCGTCAGCTTGGAATCGCCTCGGGAAAGAAACTTAACCTCCGGCAGTACTAAAGTAACTATGACAGCCTGGCTAAAAGGGAGAGTTGGAAGGAAGCACAGACATGAGGGTTTCCAGGGGTCTCGGCATCAAGCCAAACTACCGTCAACAACTTAAGTGATCAGCGAGAGTGGCAGGACGACAGCACCAATGGACTGGGTAATGTGTTAGGAATGAAAGAATGCCACAATTCAATTTAATTCTATTTTATTTAAATAGCGCTTTAATTTCCTTTAATCTCAAATGACCATGAACCCTCAGATCTCACATTTACCTTAAGATAAAGGGATTTTAATATCCAAATGACTGACTAAAGAGGTAAGTCTTAAGCCTTGACCTAAAAGCAGAGATTGTTTCTGAGTTCCGAACGCTGATAGGAAGTTTATTCCATAACTGTGGTGATTTATGAGCAAATGCTCTTCCTCCAAAAGTTCTTTATTCTGGGTATTAATAGAAGACCTGCATCTTGCCGGAGAATAAGACATTACATTAATCGAGACTGGAGGTAATAAACGCATGAACCAATTTCTCTGCATCTTGAAAGGATGTCATATTTCTTAATTTGGCTACATAATTTGATGGAATTGAAAATCAACATGCATAGGGCTGAATTCAAAGACCCCCCCGAAAATCATAGTGAAAAAATGATGCGGCAGGCTGGTCCATTTTGTTGAAATTTCATTGCAGCAACTTAGAATAGAATCATACTCAATAGTTTGTATGGCCCCCATGTGCTTGTATGCATGCCTAACAATATCTGGGGATGCTCCTAATGAGACGACGGATGGCGTCGTGGGGGATCTCCTCCCAGATCTGGACCAGGGCATCACTGAGCTCCGAAACATAATGTCCCAGAGGTGTTCTATTGGATTTAGGTTAGGCGAGCGTGGGAGCCAGTCAATTGTATCAATTCCTTCATCCTCCAGGAACTGCCTGCATACTCTTGCCACAGCTTTCACAGCATTATCGTGCACCCAGAGGAATCCAGGACCCACTGCACCAGCGTAGGATCAGACAATGTGTCCTAGGATTTCATCCTGATATCTAATGGCAGTCAAGGTGTCGTTGTCTAACTTGAAGAGGTCTGTACATTCCTCCATGGATATGCCTCCCCAGATCGTCACTGACCCAGCACCAAACCGGTCATGCTAAACAATGTTACAGGCAGCATAACGTTCTCCACGGTTTCGCCTGACCCTTTCACATCTGTAACGTGCTCAGGGGTGAACCTGCTCTCATCTGTGAAAAGCACGGGGCGCCAGTGGCAGACCTGCCAATTCTGGTATTCTATGGCAAATGCCAATCGAGGTCCATGGTGCTGGGAAGTGAGCAACAGGCCCTCAGGCTACCCTCATGAAGTCTGTTTCTGATTGTTTGGTCAGAGACATTCACACCAGTGGCCTGCTGGATGTCATTTTGCAGGGCTCTGGCAGTGCTCATCCTGTTCCTCCTTGCACAAAGGAGCAGATACTGGTCCTGCTGATGGGTTAAGGACCTTCTGCAGCCCTGACCAGCTCTTCGAGAGTAACTGCCTGTTTTCTGGAATCACCTCCATGCCCTAGAGCCAAATGCAAAACTAGTGAAAAAACAGTCAGAAAAGATGAGGAAGGAAAAAATGTCAGTGGCCTTTACCTGTTCCTGTTTTGGGAGTCATCACATTGTTGCCCCTCTAGTGCACTTGTTGATAATTTCGTTAACACCAAAGCAGCTGAAACTGACTAACGACCCCCTCTGCTACTTAACTGACCAGATCAATATCCCAGAAGTTTAATTGACTTGATGCTATACTCTGATTAAAAAGTGTTCCTTTGATTTTTTTTTTTAGCAGTGTATATATGTATGTATGTATCTGTGAGTGTGTGTGTGTGTGTGTGTATTAGAGCTGTCGTAATTACTCAATTAAACTCAATTACTCAGTTCTTTAAAAACATCGATTAAATTTTTCCTTTAAAATTACTCAGCAATGTGGCGGAAGGTAGATGTCACATGCTGGATGTTGGTCCAAATAGAGTAAAAGCATCATTTGTGTGGAAGCACTTCACATTAAAAGTGAATGACAATGCAGTTGCCTGCCAGTATTGCAAAGCAGAACTTGAATATCACCACGGCACAACTACAAAGCACATACCTTTTAAAAGAAGACATTCAAGTTTGATGGACTCGCCCAGTAATGCAAGGTGGGCCATAGATATGTTCCGTTTAGCCTCTCGAAGTAGCCTAGCCTGTCTTTGTCATCACTTTGCTTGTTGTGATTCCCATATGTCAAAATAATAATTGCTAAAATGAAGGTTACCTCGTCACTTAGCCACATCATTTTATATAATACGGTACATAATAACCAATCTTTAACCATCATTTGTCGCAAGTCAACCAATGTGGTTGTGTTAGGCACTCTGGCATGAACAGCACGCCCAAGCTGATCCCACAAGTGTTCAATGGGGTTGAGGTCAGGACTGCAGGTAGGCCATTCCATCCTCTCCGCTCCCAAATTCTGGAGGTAGTCTGTGATAAACCCGACTCTGTGGGTGCGAGCATTGTCATCTTGGAGGACAGAGCTGGGTCGCAGACTGTGGAGCTATGGGATTGCCACTGGTTGCAGAATCTCAGCTCGATATCTCTCTGCATTGAGATTGCCTCCAATGATGACAAGCCTTGTTTTTCCAGTGAGGGAGATGCTGCCCCACACCATCACACTCCTGTTACCCTATTGGTGCAGCAATCAACATAGCGTTCTCCACGTCTTCTTCAAACTTTTACCCTATGATCCAACTGCTGTAGCCAGAATCTGGACCCATTGCTGAACATAACTTTGATCCACATGTCCAGGTTCCAGTGTACGTGTTGCTGATACCAGAGCGAATGGGCCCGACGGTGAAGGGCAGTCACGGCAGGCCTCCTGGCAGCCCTATGAGACCGGAGATTGGTTGTGTACAGTCTTGCCTGCAAGTCTATAGAAGACTTCCTAAGTGCTGACTGGGTGAAGGAACGGTCTTCTTGTGGTGTCATCTTCTTGGGGCGCCCACTTCACGGGGCCTGTCTCTGTGTCTGACATCCCCCGTTATATGGAACTTGGTATTCAATTTGGAGATGATACTAGGGTTCACTCCAAATAATGCTGCAACTTGTTTTGCGGAACACCAGCTTGAAGTTGCTCTATGGCAGGGGCCCTATCCAGATCAGTCAAACATGGCGTGCTTAGAGCAGACACCAACTGACCACTGTAGCAAGGCCCATGCTCTCAGGTGCTGCTAATCAGACGCCAATCAGGCACCTGATTGTCGGCACCTGATGTACCAGAAGCTCAAAACAGGAGTCAATAGCAGAATCAGCTGTTTGGCTTTGGCAGAGAAGATTTGGCAAGTTTTTCATGGGCGTAACTCAGCTCTGCTGCTCAGCCAACAAATGCATTTTCCTTACAAATGTGGCACCATGTAAAAGGGAAATAAACAGGCTTTCCAAGGGTATAAGATAAGTTGCATTTTCACAACAAAGAAATAATCGACCAAGTTTCCTTAATTTGTGTGTGTGTGTGTATATGTATGTATGTATGTATGTATGTATGTATGTATGTATGTATGTATGTATGTATGTATGTATGTGTATGTATGTGTGTATATATGTATATATATATTTAAAAAAAGGGCTGCCACTAAACTATTTTTCTATGGATTAATCTACCTATTGGTCAATTAAAAGTCAGCTTGCCCATTTCATTTGTTCATTTTATTTTGGTATCGAGAAACTATGTCATTGCAGGGCTTTAGATAATGGATGATGGGTTTTTGGCACTATACGGACATTATTTTCACCCACAATTCAATAAGCAGATTGTCTGCCTAAAATAGTAATGAGATGCATATTGTGATTCCCAAAAATTAGTAATCTGTATAAATTCGCGTATCCTTATACTTATTAAATTTGGTTAGCGGAGCACCCCATATGTTACTGTTTTGGTAAATCATGGAAGCGATAAGCACTGAAGTGATAACGAAGAAACACAGCTCAGCAGCCATAACAAACTTTTAAAAGAGGAGGTACTGTGGTTAAATAAGGTAAAAAACGGTAGTGTGGTGATGCTTTTTGCTGATTAAATTCCATCACTTGTTTTTTGGTGAAATATAGTTTTCATTTTTATTTCAGTTCATAAATTATTTTCTATTTCGTATCTGTTTGTTTGTTATAGCTTACGATAACACTCAACAAGTAGCGCAATGCACATGAACACACACATTGGCACTGTCGGTCAGCATAGAATAAGTTCAGATTCTAGCCTAAACATTTTTACAAACACTTACTCAATGGAAATTCTAAGGTAGCAGCCAGGCAACTTTATTGCTTTAATGATGCGTGTATTTAGCAGCTAGAAGGACATAAGATATTTAAAAGCCTTTTGCCTTTTCTGGCGGCCCATCAGAATAGTGCTTGTGCCTTTGCTCTTAAGGTGCTTGTGTGTTGCTCTTCTGCTATGGGATTTATAAAGAAACAACAGAAATAAAACATACCCTGAAAAAGTTTGCGCATGTAGGGGTGTCCAGAGCAGACGTACAAACCATTTGGTGGAAACAGAAAAAAGTGACATTGTGTGACTGATCTTCCAACTCTACTTTAGTAGGATTCAGGAGGTCCTTGAAATATTCCTTGAACTGCCTGGCTATATCCCCATTTGAGGTCAACAGCACCCCATGCCTCTTGTAAACAGTATGGGTAAAGCCCTATTTCCCCCTCAGAATCTGTGCCAGAATCTTTTAGCGAAAGCCACATTCCTTTTGACCTGGTGGTCCCTATCAGCTGCTTTAGGAGTCCCACAAGCTTCAGCCCAACAGCTTCTTTTACTGCAGGTGTCCACCACCGGGTTCTTGGATTGCCACCATGACAGGCACCAACATTCTTACAGCCTGATGTCAGTTTTTTTGCTTGTATCTCTCAGGGCACACACTAAGTAGATGGTCACGTGGTCCTTTACACTCGATTATTAAAATGTGCACACCTGGACTCTCAGACTGCAGTTCACTATGTATATAACATTGATTAGTATGTTTTCTTGTTTTATTAAAATTACAAATATGTGAATGGTCAAATTTCTTTAAAGTCTATTATATGTGAGCACATGTGTTATAACTTTCTTAAAGGACTTGTTAGTTCCTGGTCTGGATGATTGGTGTGAAACCCTAATGTTTAACCCTGAATGAGTATTTGCTAACCATGAGGTCACTAAAAAATGGAAACTTCTCAGGCGACCTACATTATTACAATATAAATTCTTTGTCATTATGTCCTACTTTATATCTTTCTGACTTAAGGAGTGCAGTCTGTGGCAATAGACCTGGCACAGGAGCAAGTCCTGGTGGAGTCCACACTAACGTCTCAGGAGGTGCAGGTGCTAATTGAGAGTACAGGGCAGCGTGCGGTGCTGAAAGGAGTGGGCACTTCTGGGCAAGGTGAGGCTCCCCATAGGGCCCTGCACAAGACTTTTGTGTGTGTGTGTGTGTGTGTGTGTGCGTGTGCGCGTGCGCATGCATACGTGCGTGCGTTTGTAGTGTGTGCATTTTTTTATATTTTGCGTGTGTTTTATATTTTGTGTGAGTACTCCTATTAGGGCTGCAACAACTAATCGATATAATCAATTATTATAATAGTTCACTACACCAAGGTGGGTGGTGTAGCACACACTGAACTAGCAGCACAGAGGCTACAATGTGATCTTGATTTAATTAGCGACTGGGCTGATACCTGGCAGATGAAATTTAACGTAGATAAATGTAAGGTAATCCATGC
>JAODLD010000101.1:32773821-32788003 GCA_026781065.1 Mormyrops boulengeri | reverse complement strand
GGTTCTCCCCAAACGAGCTTGATGGGCCGAATGGCCTCCTCTCGTTTGTAAATTTCTTATGTTTTTATGTTCTTATGTTTGACAGTATTTCAACTTAAATGGAAACATTTTTTCCCAGTATCAATGGAACCAAACAAAAGCATTTTTTTCTTTTTTCATCTGTCAGTATTTCACCTTTCTTCAGTATTCCAAAAAATTATGAAGTCAAAATGAAGAAAGGAGGAAATTCTTAAATGGATAGGAAGTTTGCCATTGATTGAAAATTACATATTTGACAGCAACATCAAATCATCATTGGACAATGGTGCCACATGCATTGCGACAATGGGTGTTGTTCTTGTCCAAATTGCATTCTTACTTCTTAGTCTACCACACATTTATCTTCTCACTGTCCCTCTACTTCCTCTAGAAATGTCTATTACTTGATCCATGTTTACAAAGGAAATTATTTCAAAGATTCCCACCAGTTTTACTGAAAACAAAACATCTGGGTGGGTTTTTCAGCTGAAATGGAAATGAATTATATTTGGTACAATGAACATGTGGAAAATGGGCTCAATACAGAAAAAAGAAATGAAAGTCAAAAAAGAAAAACCAAATCAAAATGAGACTACAGCTTCTTTCTCCTGTCTCTCTTCATTTTCTCCAAAGCAAAAGACACACAAAATCTCATTGGCCTATCAACATCCCTTTAAGCTTAAAAAGATATCTCATCAAGCGTTAAAATACTCCTCAAATTGTCTGAGCTTTTGCATCTGATCAAAGTAGAGAAATTAGAGATCTCTCTTTATAAGCTAGTCTACAGTCATGGCCAGGGGTTTTGAGAATTACACAAGTTTTGGTTTTCACAAAGTCTGCTGCCTCAGTTTTTATGATGGCAATTTGCATATACTCCAGAATATTATGAAGAGTGATCAGATGAGTTGTAATTAATTGCAAAGTCCCTCTTTGCCACGAAAATGGACTTAACACACTGTCATGCTCATTGAGTTAGAATAGCAGACTGTATGCTTTAAAAGGAGGGTGGTGATTGAAATCATTCTTCTTCCTCTGTTAACCATGGTTACCAGCAAGGAAACATGTGCAGTCATCATTGCTTTGCACAAAAATGGCTACCATCAGTCCTGTGTCATGCCACCAGTAAAGCATCCTAAGGCCATTTATGTGTAGGGTTGCTTCTCTAGTGGGCTCACTCACAATTTTGCCTAACATAGCCATGAATAAAGAATTGTACCAAAACATCCTCTGACAGCAACTTCTCCCAACCATCCAAGAACAGTTTGGTGATGAACAATGCCTTTTCCAGCATGTTGGAGCACCATGCCATAAGGCAAAAGTGACAACTATGTGCCTTGAGGAACAAAACATCAACATTTTGGGTCCATGGCCAGGAAACTCCCCAGACCTTAATCCCATTGAGAACTTGTGGTCAATCCTCAAGAGGCGGGTGCACAAACGAAAACCCACAGATTCTGATTCCAAGCATTGATTATGCAAGAATAGGCTCTCATCAGTCAGGATTTGGCAGAGAAGTTGATTGACAGCATGCCAGGGTGAAAAAGAAGGGTCAACACTGCAAATATTGACTCTTTGCATTAACTTAATGTCGTTGTTAATAAAAGCCTTTGACACTTATGAAATGCTTGTAATTATACTTCATTATACCATAGAAACATCTGAAAAAAGGTCAAGTTTAAATACTACAAACTTTGTGAAAACCAATACTTGTGTCATTCTCAAAACTTTGCCCACGACTGTATTATCATTGCAGTGAGTTTCAAATGCCTTCTTGAAACTGATATTTGATGAGAGAATAAAAAAAGGTTTGTTTATGCTAGGTTTGTGCAGCAAAAATAAATATCAGTGCTTAAATGAAATCCAGGTCCTTTTAATTGAAATGGTAGTCCACAAATCCTGTCCTAGCTCATAGTGTCCTTCCTGACATGGATTATATGGTAACACTACTGAAGTTGTAGTCTTAATATGTCAGTTAGTGAGGAACATATACATTTGCATCGTGACTTCACTTGGCGGGGCACTTCATAATGAACCTAATGACATGTACATACACTGATGTGCAAAAGTCCTAGGCAGCCAGAGAAAATGATGGTCTTTTTGTTGGTGTAAAACTACAATGTTATGCCTGTCAAAGTGCGTTAGCTCAACCATTTCTTCTGCTAAAATCACCCCATACAATATGTCACGCCCAATCATGCCATTCCTCCTGTGTGCCACGCCCCCTTGTTTGCCTCGTGTGGAATCCTCGTGGTTACCAGCTGTTGCTAGTTTTGTCTAATGATCCAGTGTATTTCAGTGCTTCCCTGTTAGTCTTTCCTCACTCTGGTCATTAATGTGTTAACATTGCTAGCTCTGTGTTCCTGATTGTGTCGCCTACAATAAATCCAGTGTTTTTGCCCCTAACTTTTGGATTCCCACGCCTGTTTCCCTGCCTTGCACTCTTGCTTTGTGACACAATACACTAGTTTTTTTTTTAACCTGACCCCTAGCACACCCCGTATAGCTAATCTATCTCATTGACTTTAAACTAAATAAATTAAATGTGCTGGTGGTGAAATTGAATAAATACATGGGATGGCTGAGGTGCCCCTGAAGAGAGGTTAGGGAACTGAAGCGGTGTTCTTGTTGTCCTGCAACTAGATATCAGTAACTTTCTGGAGAACAGAAGAAATTCTTACTAGTTTTTGTGTTACTCTTAATTTGCATATACAGATGCTCCCCTACTTACGAACATTCAACTTACGAACTTTCAGACATACGAACGAAGAGGATCTTTAAGTCCAAATCGTGTTCCCGTTTCCTGTCCGCAACATCTATTTTTTTTCTGCACTCCAGTTCCGCCTAGTACGACTTCTGGCTGCTACTCCCGCTGCGCAGCCGCGTAGCGTGCGTACTCCCAGCATCCTAGTTCTTAGTACTTGCATATACTGTTAAAATGATGGTGAATAATGACTTACGAACATTTCAATTTACAAACGGCCGTTCGGAACGTATCTCGTTCATTGATAGAGGAGCATCTGTATTCTAATGTTATGCTGTGTTTTTGTTCTGAACAAATGTGCACTTACTACCCAAATAAATAGTTTAAAACATTTCTTTTGACTGCCTAAGATTTTACACAGTATTATATGTGGATATTCAAAAAACTTTGACAGCGAATTATATAAGTTACAGCTTTATTAAAGCCATCTTGTTTAAACTGGATACGGGTAGCTAATGTTTTTCATCAATTACCCAAGGGTACCATGTCTGTTTATCACCCAGCCAGTGAGTCCATTCAGTGAGAGCAAGGTGCTGTTATAGCATTTTTCCTGTCCTATTGCCTCGTAGACTCCAGATCCTTGTTTTTTAAGTCAATCATGCCCTCTCAAGATGGTGAGTGTGGGCTCCAGTATGAGGATCTACAAACCACTGGGTATGATTCACAGTAAAGTGGGTGCAGCCCAAGTTTCCTAAGGCATGTATGTAAGCTCATCATTCTTCACTGATTAGTATAGTTCCTGGACACACATGAGGATGCTGTGACTTTCTCTTCACAAGTCTCAGAACTGGAAATCATTGTTTATTTGTTTATTCTTTATACTAAGCATTCCAAATACCCACTTCTTTCTCCTCCAAGATTCAGCAACTCTCCTGCGAACACACTGTTGGAGTAAGATTTCACTATATTGGATCTAGAAAGAATTAGTGCAATGGCATTAATAAAGTATCACCATTCAGTAATCCCCTAGCTTCAGAGCCACCACGTGACCAAAGGCTAGCCATCCACTGAATAAGTTAAATGCCATTACACTTAGCTGAAATTTAACTGTAGCTGTTAAACACTGAATTGAACATTAAATGCTAAGATGTAATGGAATTTATTGAAAAAAAATCAAATACGTGTTTTCAACCCACCAGACCAAGCCATCTGAAGAAACATTTCACCTTTTCATCTTCATGTCATGACTCCATCTCAGACACTTGACTGTTCTTTCTAACAACTTTCATTTACTAAGCTTTTTTTTGTCCTATCCGACACTTGAAATAGAAGGAGCAGTAATTTGGTAGTCAAGTTCACTGTGTTTGTAATTGCCAATGTTGGCTAGATAGGACCAGCACTAACCAATTTCCTGGTATCACTACAACATCAAGTAGGTTGGGGCCTAACTGAACATAAAGAGTCTGGATTGGTAGAATAATTTAGGTTTTGCTTTTGCTAAGAGTCTGTATCACGAAGGTGGATCTCTTGCTTAGCTGGATAACTTGACAAAGTTATCACAAGTTTTCTGCTAAGCAGCTAGACCCTGCTTCGTGATACAGACTCTGAGAGAACCTCAAAAGTTTGTTCAATGTTTATCAGGTATTTAAATTGTTGACCTGCATTCTCTTAATGAAACAGAAACAGGAAACCTGTGACCACACACTTAATTCTTATAGTAAATATATGTATTTAAGATGATTTTATCTCTTTTAGATCTAAATATTTATCTAGTCCACTACTACTGTTGCATTTCTTTAGCTCATGCAAAGTTTCTTTATGAATGTGGTTTTGATTTAAAAAAAGGATAATTTTCTAAATCAGATTGTATATTTTTCTGTATGTTTTGGGGTCTAATGTGTTTATATGATATGATAAATTGACAACTGAATAATCAGGTCATATTGGTTAGGTTGTGCTGAAAATAATTTCAGACACTTGTATGGTAAACACTTTAAATGTGATGTTTAATGCCAAAATCAGACACATCCAAAATCCAGTCCTTTTAAATGTTAAGTTATAGGATGCCACACAATTCTTGCTAATAATTCAATCGGTATCAGTAAGATAGCCCATGTTCTTCTGATTAAAGATATGGCGATTTCTAGACTTCACGGGGTTTATAACTATCTAGAAACACTAGAATTTGATGTTTATTTATTTACTATTGGCCCAATCCCAAACCAGTCCCTACACACGCTTCAGCACTCCGCCTTTGTTTGGGAATTCCCGAGACCCGTTGCCATGTTGAAGTGTGTCTCAAAGCAGCAAGGGCTAAGGGGGAGTGGTTGATTATGTCAACCTGAAGCGAGTCAGCAATGGTGGCTCGCGCAATTCCACTACCACTTCCATATCCCACAATTCCTAGCGCACAGGAAACAGAACAGCATGAACAAAGACATGGAGGACAGTGCATCGCCATATAAATGTAAGTAAAAAAACAATTATGTTAAACTGTTATATTGTATTAGAATTAATAGTTTTGACTGTATGGTATTAATGCAACTAAATGCATATGTTATGGAATTTTACATTTTCAAAGAACAGTTTTTACGAACTAACTTATAGGCATTAAAGTAATACATCTTTTCTTTAGTCAAACTCTATTAATCGGAAGACGATACATCACATTGCTGAAAATCTCAGCCAGATTTGTGGCGTGGATAGAAGAGGCTGATGACTGTCGCTAAAAATATCCACTACGTTAACTTATGTGTGGCCATATGGTGCAATTTCCTGTCATTTTAGGGACAGTGCAGAAGACCAAAGACATCATTAGACTCAGAAGTGCAAAAGAGTCAATGTTTACCAAAAAAAGGAATGCTGCTAAACAGGCATGGGAGTATGTAACGATAGAGGGTGTTTTCGTACATATTTCCCCACAAATTCTATAAAACCAAACCATTAGCAACATTCAACAAAATTAACTCCAAATATAGCGTTTCAGTTGTCATAAGTGTGAACACGTGTCCTGTTTATATGTGCGATTTCATTTAAGGTTGTCATTTCAATGTTAACTGTTGTCTTTGGAGACCCCAAGTAAATTTAATTGAAGGTTAAAGGCAATTTCTTTGGTTTGGACCAAAACTGCAGTTCTGTAAAACCAAACTGAGCTTCTGTAAAACCATTCCTATAACTGTCAATGCAGTGCTCACAGTATTCTTTATTATCTGCAGGTGTTTGATGAAGGACATGGGGCTGGAGGGAGAAGTCACGGCAAAACAAGCAGCAAAGAACTGGGAAAATTTGAAGTACAAGGTAACAGAACATTAATTTTTGTAATTGTTATTAAAACGTAATGCATTACTGTTGAATTTGTTGAGTTCAATGTAATTATCTAAAGACACACAAATTATTTAGAAAGTAAGCTTATCTACGTAACCCTGTCAAGTGTGGGTAACCCTGCACCTGATCTCAATTATCCTGCAGGAGCTCATTCAGCACTTGAAACTCTAATGTAATATCACAGTATTATTGAATAATTTGGCAAAAGACAATGGTAAATTTCAGATTGTTGGTGGAAGCAACAAAATTGTTTGAAATCAATCATGTTATTTTGATACGCTTTGAGATACCTTCAAACTGGCTCAGGGACAGATTAGGGTGAGGTCACAGCTGCCAACTGGCCATATTATATTGAGGTCAAGACCTGCAATTTCCCCCCCTACCCTTATTAGGTCGTGCACATCAAGTCCAGGGTGCACGAAAAGAAAATGATGCAGTGAGTCTAGATGCTACAGATACCATACCACCGACAATAATCCCAAGAACAGCAACAGATTCGTCCACCTCTCCCTCCCCTTCCACTTCAAGCAGTCCAGCAATTCAAGTGCAGTGTCCTGTGCCTAAGACACCAACTCCTAAAAAACGCAAAAGGCATTCATCTGTAGTGTTAGAGTTCCTCAGGAAAGAGTCAGAAAAAGAGGATAGGCGGCAAGCTGGGGCAGCAGCACAAGCAGAAAAATTTCTCAGCTTGTTTGAGAAAGTGGTAGAGAAAATGTAAGGGTGTTTTTATACCCTTCCACAAAGAGATCACACCGTACACCGGTTTACCTTTTGTGTTGCTCTGAAGGTGTTTTGACGAATGTAATTCCTGTGTATCTCTTCACAGCAGTCATACATTGTGCAATTGCATGTTTTTTGCAAAGATAAAGAAGTAATTTAACTGAATCAGTTTTGTGTCTTTATTCATACATAATACCTATGATACAGAGTTCAGTGACTATTATACAATTGTCTGTTTTTCAGGCAGATCGTTACTTTGGTTGCATTTGTATTTACAAAAAAAAAGAAAAATAAGTAAGTACGGTCAAATGGAAAACACAGACGGAGTGTTTTCTACGGAGTGAAAATGTTAATTCGCCAGCTATTGACACATTTAGCTTGCTTCAGAGGTATCATGGACAAACTGAAATGTAATCAGGTTCCACCAAGTGTTGTGCTGTGATGCTTGCTGCAGACAGGTGGGCAGCCATCCTGTCTCTGATGTGGCCCCCAGAAGACTCTGCTTCAAAGGGCTTAGGTAGCAGAGGTGGAGCTTCGGCGGGTGTTAGGTCCATGACATCCCAGATGTCATTATTTTTTAAGCACAAGTTATGAAGAAATGCACAAAGGTTGGACTGACCTCCAGTGCCTTGAATAGTGTGGACCTCCATCTGGCTTTCATCATTCCAAAGGATTGTTCAATGACAGAACATGATCGTGGTTGAAGCGCTCCTGGACTCTCCCATGCAGTGGTTCTTTGTAGGGTGTGATGATAGTTATTGTTTTTTCCAGACAAGGGTACCCTCCATCCCCAAGAATAACATATCCAGGAGGTGGATACAAGGCATGCCTCTACACTGGGCTGTTATTTAACACCCTTGAATCATGCACAGACCCTGGATATCCAACAAAGATGTCTAGAAAGCAGCCTCATGAATCACAAATAGCTTGCATCTGTACAGAAAAAAACTGTTTGTAATTCAGATAATCAACTCTGTACTGATTCCCAGGTGGCTATATGCGTATGTGGCACCCATCTATTGCACCAACAACATTACTGAAGGCTGCATGACCTGCAAGTGTCAGAAAACCTTGACAGATTTCTGGAAGTTCAGCTAGGCTTGGGAGAGAGACCAGGCTTTTCAACTTTGCCTTGATTTCACTGGCAATCCTGTGTACCACTCTGTGTACTTAGTGCTGGGCAATATATCGAGTTTTTAAAATATATCGATATATTTTCATACAAGATATAGGATTACACAATATCTTTTATATCGATATAGTTTATGTTGCGGTGAAATTATACTAAGAGGTCCGGCAGATCGCTTTTTTTCCCCATCCATCTGTATGTCACAACTTCGTTGCCCCTCCCCCACTACGCGAGTCTGGGAACAATGCGCCCCTCCCCCCAAAACGTGTAGTGAGCGACAAGATGGAGGCATGTCTGGACGGAACTGCTGAAGAGGACCTTGTGGTAAAGAGGAAAAATAATGGCTCTATTATTTGGAGATGGTTTGGGTTCAAAGTGGCAGATGAACAGCAGAATAAAGTTTTCTGTAGAGAATGCCGAAAACACGTTCCAACAAAAGGTTCGAGCACGACTAATCTCTTCCACCACCTACAACAGCGCCATAAAGTACAGTATGAAGAGTGTGTTAAACTGCGTGCTGCAACTCTCCCGCCTCCTGAAGCCTCTCCGCCTCCTGCCCCGAAACAAACCACCGTACAAAATTCATTTACTCGTTCTGTGCCTTATGAAAAGAAGAGTGAGAAATTGGGCAATATTACTAAAGCAGTGGCCTTCCATATCGCTAAGGACATGGTCCCAATCGCGACTGTCGAACATGACGGCTTCATACAGCTGACCCAAGTCATCAGTTGCCCAGTCGAAATTACTTAGCGAGAGAAGTACTGCTAAAAATGTATACCGATGTGAGAGAGAGCCTCGCCGCCTGGCTGGCGAAAGTGTCTCACTTTGCGCTGACCACCGACATGTGGTCCAGCTACAGGACCTGCGAGCCATACATGACGGTGACAATACATTTCATGAAAGACTGGGAAATGAAAAGTGCCTGTCTGCAAACCAGCTACTTTCCCCAAGACCACACCGGGGAGAATATAGCCGAGGCCCTCCAGGACGTCCTCGCAACCTGGAAGCTCGAGCCGACGGGACTGGTTGCTATAACAACCAACAACGTTGTCAAAGCGGTGCAGCTGAACGGGTGGCTGAGAATGCAGTGGTTTGGACACAGGCTTCATCTGGCTATTGGTGAGTGCAATATTGATTAAACTGATTTTAAATAAGAAAAAAGTTGCCAGGAATTAGATTCAGTATAAACTTTGTTTGCAGCAAGAACCACACAGCGTAATTATGCCTGTTGACCACAACACAATATATTTGAAACGTGAAAAAGCTATCATTTCTGAAATCTAAAGTGTGTTCCATAGACTACCAGACCTATTGGAGTGTGTGCATTTATTGTGCATATACTGTGAGGTTTGTGACAGTTAATGATAGCACTAGCTGAGGGGAGACAAGGCTATATTTTTGAGATTGCATGATCGTAAAATATATACAAATATAAATATACAGCTGTTTCAGTGCTTTAGTGGTAATGCTAGTGCTTTACTAGTGCAAAACAGTTTAACTAACATTTGTAGTTTACACATTACACAACACAAGTCTATATCCATTACAAACAGAATAGACTGTATGCTAAGCTAAGCGCTACTATAACACAGCTTACTTCCTGATTACGGAGTCTTGGATAGGACATTTTCATCACGTTTTCGTAAAACAGGCCACTTCCAGAATGGCTAGAAGCTGGTCATTTTAGGTGCTAAAATTAGCCAAAATTGGCTCAACAGTGATCAAACTTCACTATTTCTTCACCTAAAATGATCAGAAACTATTTTTCCATTATTAATGTTATGGAGTAATCAAAAGAATAATATAATAACTAAAAAAAAAGGTGCATTGCTGGATGTCACAAGTTTATTCTGTATCATTGTTGGATTCAAAATGATTTTCCACCTGGCACAAATCTGAAGTTGCCTTTTAGTGATCTGCCTCTTTATGCAATAAATTAAAGTGACTATTAAAGTGTTTTTCAATTTTGTTACAGGTCAAGGTATGGATGATTCCCGCATTACCTGGGCTATCTCTCTGTGTAAGAGAGTTGTCAGCAGCTTCTCCTACAGCTGGAAGAAGAGGAGAGAACTGGCTGAAATGCAGGTGCAGTTGGGTCTGCCGGGTCACCAGCTCGTCACAGAAGCAGCCACTCGCTGGGGCTAATGGCTGCAAATGATTCAATGAGTCCTAGAGCAGGAAAGAGCGCTTGCTAAGGTCCTGTCTGCTGATAAGAAAACCAGACATCTTGTTCCCACCTGGCAGGACATAGAGGTCCTGGAGGCAGTTCAGAAAGCTCTGAGACCCCTTCAAGACTTCACTGATGCCCTTTCAGGAGAAGACTACGTGACGCTCTCTTACGTCAGACCTGTGCTACACCTGTTTAACACTAGTCTCCTGGCACATGAAGAGGGGGATACTGAGCTCTGTAAATACATCAAGACCAGCATTGTGGATTACCTCAACAATAAATATGCAGACCCACCCACCAGTGACCTGTTGGACATTGCTTCTTTTGTGGATCCACGGTTCAGGGCCAAATACATCCAGAGTGAGAAAATGGATGCACTGAAACATAAAGTCATCTTGTTATTACTTCATAGAAAATAATATCGAGATATATATCGCATATCGCCATTTACCAAAAAATATCGAGATATGATTTTTGGTCCATATCGCCCAGCCCTATGTGTACTGTAGATCATGGTACTCCAAAAGCATTTGCCACTGCCTTGAATGACAAGCCATGAGCCAACCAGTACACAAATAGCAGGACCTCCATTTCTTTTCCCCAGCCATGGTCTCTTGGTGCTGTTATACTCTGCATCAGAGCTGACATGGACCGTCTGCTCACCTGAAAATGTGGCCTTAAGCTTGCCTCTGCATTACAATAAACACGGAGTACAGGTACAGAGTGATTAAGTTTGGTGTATGACATCTGTTTGTTTTCCTGAAAGAAAAAAAATACACAATGTCATGTTCTTGATAGTGTAATAATCGGATTCTAACAGCACTGTGAAATACACATAGAAAGTCTATGTTACATGCTATAATTCATCGCTGCAGAAAAAAAAATTAGGAAAGGTAGCTGGTCAGAACAAATAGATTTTATCGTGATCCAATTAAGAGAGATTTTGGGTACTTTTCAAAATAGAAACCACGCGAAGAAACGTTTGTATGCAACTCGATCAACATCACACCAGCAATAACAATTTATGTTTCATATTTGCCTGTTTTTTTCTCTACAGATCTGATCTGGTATTTGGTACAGAAGTAATGCGTAATCTTTTATGCATGTAAACTAAGTTAGCTATGGTAGAAATTGTACAATCGTCAACATGACACATGTACATACTTCAGATTGCTCAGGCAGTGCAATAAGACGACGTAGCCGTCGCCTTCTGGTATTAGATAAACTTGCTTTTCTAAATAACTGATATGTCATTAAAGAAAATACAATACAACTTCTTGATGGATCCATTTTGTCAAATCACTAAGTAATGCATTTCCTCTTTCCGGTAAAGAAGACTGTAAAAAGGGACTGCGAGGGCAAGTCTGTCTCAGATCTTTCTTGTGACAATTTCCTTCAGTTTAAGTGCATAGGGCGTGTTGTGAGGGTGACTCAGCGGGAGTGTGACTCGAAATGAAGGCGGAGTGTCGAGGGTATAGTTTAGGATTGGGCCATGGTGTTAAAAATGGCACCCAAAGAAAATGGCTAACATACCACAAGGAACACGATGCATTGTTTTGCTCTGTTTGCATGGTTTATGGTGCATGGTGTATGGTGCATGGTGTATGGAAAGACCACTGACAGTTGTCTGTTTATCATGAGAATGTCGGATTGGAGGTGTATGCACCAGTGCACAGAGGAGCATGAAAAGAGTGTTGTGCATAGAAATTGTGCGGAAGTTTATTTCTTCAGCACTTCCAAAGCTGATATAAAGAATCTGTTGGGTGACAGTGAAATGTCGGCTCAAAGAGTACAGGTCCGAAATAGACACCATGTTTTAGAGTGTGTAGTGGAGGTGGTTAAGGTTTTAGGAAAGCAGGGGCTTAGCTACAGGCAAGAAAAAAATAAGGCTTTATACAAAATGTAACCCCTTTGTCAATAGTGTTATACCCAACCTGGAGTCACACTCATATAGCTTAAACACACAAGTTCCTGGGTCTCCAGCTACTGATGGTGAAATTACTGGACTTCCTGTCTGAAACCCAAACTTAAAGGGTTTCCTAAGCCACTAGAGTTTGAAAAGTAAATGTGCCTAATGAACTAATGAGAAGGGGTAAATGATGTAACTAGCGCGGTGCCTCCACTGAGGAAGTATTTTACCAGAGCCCCTGGGATTAATATATACAGTGCCGCCCCTCCCTACACGCAGAACACGCGCTGTGCGTAGGACCCCACGATCCATGGGGGGCCCATTTTCCACAAGGGGACCGCATCGCTGCTGTGAGGCGCGCGTAGAGCACCAAGTCAGCCCAAGGCAGGAGAGAAAAAAAGAGACGAGTAATCTGACACCGCAAGGCTGTAAACCCAAATCGCATTTTGTGATAGTCATTTTACATTTACATTTACCGCATTTAGCAGACGCTCTTTTCCAGAGCGACTTACAACAAGTGCTTAGTAATCTATGACTGTCAATTTATAAGCTAGACGTAAAATCAACAGCTGTCAAGATCAATTTACCGCTAAGAACGTTGTATGAAAGTTGTTAGGAAAGAGTGCACAGGAAAAGGAAAAGATTGTTAGTGGATTTTTTTTTCTACTCATTTTTTTTGTAATGGGGGGGCCTCAAAATAAAATTCTGCTTAGGGCCTCAATTTGGCCAGGGGCGGCACGAATATATATCCCCAGAAATTAGATAATTAAATGTGTAATGACTATGGCTTGTTCTAAATAAAATGGCCCTGCAACAATATACAGAGACTTAACGTACAAACATTTATTTAAAAACAAAAGAAAATAAATAATGAAATATAGATTTACTCCTTGTGCACATACAACTAAAATGTAACAGTCAAACCCTATAAGATTTTTCCCAGTGCTCCAAGGCATGGTTTAAAGCTTCTACACTAATCCCATTTCTGAGTAATTATATGTCGTACATATTTCAACTGTTTACATTTATTGTAACTAGGCTTTGCGCAGTCACTATGAACACAAATCTCAAACTACACCTCCAGAAACAGTTAGACTGGTAATTATGCTGACCACTATGCAAAACGTACATATTTCTTCTGCACAATACTCATCACATGAACAGAAGTGGTACCATGGTAGCCTAACCAAGCGCTTGGAATGCAAAGCTAACCACGTTGGGGCCCAGTTGCTGCATTGATGCACAGGTAGTATATCAGTGAGTCTAGCGCACTAGTTCGCACAGGTTGCTTTAGCACAGTCCCACATGGCTATCCTTCACGGGTTTCAGTTCCAATGTCCGAGTGCTCACGCAACCCTGATTGTAGCTGTGCAGTCACACGCTGAACCGAGCCACGCCGTGGGGAGATGTCCAGGCGAGCTTGCAATGTAGCCGGGAGTCCAGGCTAGTTCCAAACGTTTGGGGCGGAGCCACCATGAACAACCATGAACCATTAACAACGAAAATCAGCTCCGTCGTCATTTTAAGAATTAACAAAAAAATACTGAACTACAGTGCATAAGGCAAGTGACCTAAACCTCCAGCCTCTAACTGCACTACAATATTTTGACCAAACTTCAAAGTAAAATCCCCAAAACAGTAGTTTGCCGAGCCAATCCCAGGAGTGACAGAAAACGCTTCTTCCCTCCAACTGCAATCCCTCTGGGGGAAAAAGAAAACCCCGCGCCAAAACAAAAACAGGGCAGTATGGGAAATTGAGTCCTACTGCTAAATGTAGTGTAATGAAAAGAAACTGTGCAATAAACATAATTCTACAGAGCCCTACACACTGTTGAAGACACCAGTATATACCATGGCAATTTTTAGAGCTCATACTTTTATTGGGAAAGTATGATGTCTGCTTAAAAGAAAAAAATTACATCAGTCTGGTGGAAAAGGCTGCTCGTCACACTGCTTCCTAAAACAACTGTAAATTCAGTAATTCATTGAGGATACAATTTGTCAGCTAATTCAAGAAACAATTTCCACTGACATTCACAGGGCTGGAATGTCCTCTCCTCATAAGACATTCTGATAAGATCAGGAATCATTCTTGTAGCCCTACGCTGAACCATTTGCAAGGCAGCAATGTCCCTTTTAAGGTATGGTGACCAAACCTGCACACAATATTCTAGGTGGGGTCTTACCAAGGAATTGTATAATCTTAGCATC
>JAODLD010000101.1:32722413-32746122 GCA_026781065.1 Mormyrops boulengeri | reverse complement strand
TGAGCGTGATTACACTTTATTGTATTCTCACTAATAATTTTTTATTTCAAATTTTTTTCAAAGCCGGTTCTCTAATTTTGTGCACTTTATTTAAGAAAAAGACATTTTGTGTTACTTGTGTTTTATAATAAAGTATTTATTTACTTATAAACTTTGCCCAAATTCTGTCCTCAGTTTTACTAATTAATAAAAATATCACAAAACACTTAAAGGTAATGAGAACTAATTCAGCTTTAGCAATTTGATAATGCATCCACCTTAATTAATAAAAAGTATTGATATCGGTATCGGCGATACTAGTCCATAAGTTCTACCTCTGCTAAAAAGCCTCGCCTCCTCTCGCCACCCTCCCGGCTGACAGCCTGTCCTTAGTGCTTCGTTAGGATGCTACAGGGTGCCGTCACCTGCAACCTTCATTTTCTTGGTCGAGAGGGGGCGACGTTTGCTAGTTTTTGTCGGGAGTGCTTGATTGGCACGCACCCTGATAGGAGGTTCCCTACTCCTGGTGACAGAAGAATATGACGACCGCGAGGAAAGCATTGCAGCTGCAAATCTCATACACTTTCTTTTTCATTACAATGTTAGAGAATACCGTAGTACTAATCGTACTTGTACAAACGGCTACTAGTAAAATATCTTATTTTCATATAGTTTGGTGCTGATAACACCCTCGCCTTGTGTGTGTTTACGTGGGAGATGATTACATATTCACAACAAAATAACTTGCCACACCCTTGATATTTTGCGTCAATTTATTGTTTAGCATGGAGCATCAAACAGCTTGGCCTTCATACATTTGGAACAAGGTATCTGTTATAAGTAATGTCAGCTTTTTGTATGGAAAATGTGGCCAAAATACCTACATTAAACATGGTCCTACTCTTTATGAAGTGTCGCGGGATAGATGGTGCTGACTGTAATGCTGATTTTAAACAAGGGAATTGATTTGGGTATGGACGGTAGGTACACATGCCCCTACCAATCCTGTGGGAGTACCGAATTGTTACAACCCATATTTTAGCGGTCTCCGAACTTATATACGTTAAGATCCTCAGAGTAGAATTAAAAGTCTAACGTTTTCTTCTGCTGACATTTGTTGTGCGAAATCAAGGATGCGTCCCGATAGCGTTTCATTTGCATCCTCATCTGTTTCACCAGCTTATTGTTGTCCTCTTTAAAGTTCACGGAGGAGATGAGGGAAGAAAACTAAAAAAATATTGAGACCCACCCTAATGTGTGACACCGAGTAACTCGAGACGAGAATGCAGCGAGTGATTTCCACTGTAGTATAATTTGTTTAAGCGCATACAGTGAGAATTTCAAATGATTGACACAACTTTTGCACGTGGCATAATTTCACTGGTTAATTTTTGTTATAGCACAGTGCACTACGCACAGTGACAATCAAGTTTCATTCACTTTCGCATTCAACATTCACTTACAGCAAGTTATACTTCTATAGCTTATGTGTCGTCATCTTACATAGCAGCCCCTATAGGTAGTTCTTTTTTCTTTCTCAATTATTTTAGCATATTTCTTTAATTCTTCCAGTTTTTGTTGTTGTTATCCTTTTTCATAATTTATTTTGAAAACCTATTTTTTGAGTAAACCAGTTTTGGCAGATCTATTATCTAGTTGGTATATTTGCAGTTGTGCGATGCTAAACTAGTGATTTTTTTCTGTATTTAATGAAATGTTAAACCTATACCTACGCCATTGATTTTAATGGTCAGTTTGCTAACTTTGTAGTTTACTGCCTATAGCCTAGTTGCGTGTTTTCCGTGTTAACCTTGCTTGTAATGCGGTCCTGAAACCTGCAGAAGGGGCCAGTACTTCGGTGATGGATTCCAGATCGGCACAGCAACTTCCCACTTAAAATACGTAGTTCATAGTGAAGTATCGGTTTAGCTTTGTTTTTTGAACACTAAACATTTTATTAACAAAAAATTTTATCCTAATAAAATTAATTTAAAATTCAATTGAAATAATGTGTACGAATCCATTTCCACTACATTTTAGATCGTAACTTTAAGGAGCACAGTATTACTTGCATTTTATTTTATAGCCTATACTTAATGTGTTGCATTTACTTGCCTATAGCTATGTATGACAAATGGACGACGTTATATGCCACTTCTACATAGGCATCATGGAACAGTCATTGCTGAACTTGCGATTTGTTTTTTCATTCCGAGTATCATTTGTGATGATGCATATACACAGGTAGCGGTAGATGAACTGACTGCGGGAACAAGGAAAAGTGGGAGACAAGCGGAGGAAGGGTGAGGGAGTGAATTGGGGGCTGGGGGTGGGGATCTACGCAAATCTGGTTCCAGATGCTTTTTCTAGTCTTTATGAGCTGAAAAAAACTAGTCACCCGGCTGCGTGCAGGTTCGTCCGACGTGGAGTTGAAGTAAAAGGGTTTGGAAAAGGATTGACACACTTATCAGGGAAATTTGAATCGGGAGGCAGAAGTGGATAATTTTTGTTTATGGGTGAATTTCCCGTATTCATAGGAGCATGACGTCTCTCAGGTGATTTTGCAGGTTTCTAACCTTGCCGCTGTGTCTGCGTTGGACATGGGACCGTTATGTGGGATTGGGGTAGACTCTAGAGAAGGAATTCAGTCTTCCTGAACGACAGATTGTATTTGGTGACATCGAAAGCGGAGGCACGGTCTCTGTGAAGCTGGCAGCTGAGAAAATGCGTTCTAGCCGAGGTTTCCTCTTGCTGCTGTTGAATGGGACAACTTGCTTGGTAAGCGCAAGCCGGCGAGGGTTCTGAAGTTCCAGTGGAAAACAATTAGGCTATATGTGACCAAATCGTAAAGTAATTTAAAGAAACGTAATTGTTTATGAAACACAGCACGTTGCATAGCGGTTGTATTTGTTGCACAGATGCTGTATTTAAATTGCCTATATAACTCATTGTCTCTTTACACACCGGTTCAGGTAGAGCCTATGGCTTATAGGCAAACCTTACTAAAACCTAGTATTCTACTCCCGTAATATACGTGCTTTTCATTTTGCACTTATACACCGGCACGTGCATCATTTATACACGTTAGGTTGTGTTACATTAATTGACTTAGTTGGATCAAGCGATGATTGTACTCTTTTTTTATTGCTCATATTCTGGATTGGGTTTTATAATTCTTTGCTTGTTTTGATATTTGAAATTTTCTTTACAGTACTTTTCTACAGTACCTTACCTGCCTCCGCACCTTAGTCAAAATAAGGCACGTCACTTCGAAAAGTGTGTTGTTAAAATTCAGGTATATGTTCATGTTATTCGTGATTGATTTGCAACACGCTGGTTCTGGTAGCAAATAGTGCAAATATAAGCTACAGCCTAACGCGCGCAGTTTCAAATTCTCCATTCGCTGTGTTAACTGAAGGTGTTAAGTATAGCATGGGCTGAATTGCTATATTTGTCGTTGCCAAAACACATATTTTCATTGTTTATTTACGCTGAAACGAAATACGTCACTCGGATTAAATAAAGAAGTCTTTTAATTAAATTGCGAGCCAATTTCAATGGCCGCAGAAAATGAATGTACTGAGAATGCGTGTGACATGTTTTTGCCGGTTAACTTAAATTGCCTAAATCTCTTTTAACGTGTTTATATAAATACGTTCTAAACGTTTAAGAATAACAAACTGTCCATTGTTGATCTTCACGTTTTTTTTTGTACCTGAATTTGTGAGTATAAAAGCGTAGGCTATGCATGCATACACGTCTTCAGTTTCATGCTTACTCCTAACTGAAACAAGATCCATAAGAAAATATGGTGCTTCCAATAAAGTGTTTTTTAAAACACTTTTTTCCTTTTACGAGTTAGGATTAAGATGAAACCAGCCTGGATGTATCTGTCAGTAATTCTTTGAGCAATTAAGTCGATATATTACGTGTAATAGGCTAGTTGAACATAACAATTTAATTAGGTAATGAGAATTTGTTCTTTGTCATTATATGTGCAGTTTTCCATGCGCGTACACAGTTGCTTAATACACCGCCGAATTGAAAGATAGGCCTAATTGATAATTCATTAATCTTAGGAAACTTATGCATTTGCCTGCGAGCTCCGTGTGGAAACATTTTTTCCACAGAAAATCGTTTAATAGCCCACGTGGTTTTTGACATAATTGATATGAATACGTTTACATTTTGCCGGAGGCATGATTAAAATTAAATTTAATGTATACAGTTAAATTTTAAAACGATACTTAGTCAGGTCCAATAACATCTGTGTTTACAATATTCAATAAAACACGGATAACACATTTTCCTTTTTATGACTTGCAATAGATTGTAAAAATGAGAAATCTGTGAGCAATGGAGACACAGCCATGGATTACAGTTTCTATATCCATTTTTAAATTTTACGTGATATGATTTCCCAGTGGATACTGGGTTTAAATTAGCTTTTCATATAGTATTAGTATTTTGTATATGCTTGTATTATAATTATATGGTCAAGTGTCTAAGAAAATTATCTCTTTTTGAATATCTGAAGATTGGACACCGACTTCGACATCTATAGATTACTGTGTGTATAAACA
The DNA here is from genome assembly GCA_026781065.1 of Mormyrops boulengeri. Lineage (NCBI taxonomy): Eukaryota > Metazoa > Chordata > Actinopteri > Osteoglossiformes > Mormyridae > Mormyrops > Mormyrops boulengeri. Next base: position 32,741,560 of record JAODLD010000101.1, on the reverse strand, counting down.
AAATGAAAATGTTAAACCATTTGGAAATCCATGTTGGCTTTTATGTGATTTAGACATGAGCTGGAAATGTAATGGTGTCCATTTAATCATGTGAATAAAGAAAAGCAGGGGCAACCTGCTGCTAAACCAGTTTAAAATCGCTCTATTTTTCTCATCACATTATACATTTTTTAATGTGTATAATTTCCAGTTTGACTTTCAATGAAAATATGTTCTTTAGTATGGAATATATCTTATTTGGTCCTAGTAATACATTGCATGTACTGCTTGAAGAGCAGCGTTTCTCAAATGTAAGTTGATTATTGAAATATTCACTTGAATCAAATCACTTTAATCAAATTTATGAAAATTCTTGATTTTCAGTAACAATGCATTACTGAAGAACGTAGCTACAGTTTTATTTGTTTATTTTGCTTCTTTCCTTAGTCCACTAGCTATGGACTATTTCCTGTACATTGAGTAAAATGGATCACCTCTTAACAGGTTCTGTCATTAAGGAGCACTTTGGCTGTTGCTTGTCATGCCAAAATATTTTGCAGTATATCAGAGTTGGGACCTTGTACATCAGGAGTCCCCATATACTCGATGGATCATTAACTCTAGCCTTCAGACTGGCGAAGAGTACATCATGCTTGTTTTTTCAGGTACTTACAATGTACCATTTACTGCCATAAGCCATTAGAATTGTTACTGTTAATCAAGATTACTCAAAATACTTTTTTAAGGTTGCCATTAAACCCTTCACATGTAATTAAAAAGCTATTTAGTACTTACTGCTTCTTTTGCTGTATGAAAAGTCCTGCTTATATAACACATTTAATAGCATGTTCTCAGCATATTTATGTGAGTTTCCTGCTGGTAGTCTGGCTTCCTCCTACATCTCAAAAGTAAGACAAAATTGTGTAGGGGCGTCTCTAAAATTGCCTGACTGTGTGCATCCTGGAATGAGCTAGCATCTGATTCAGTGTGTATCCAGTCTTGAGACTGCCCTATACTGGATAGACTGATGAATGGATGTATAAAACCTTCTGAAATTATGTATAAAATGCAAATATATTTTTGTGGTCCATGACCTTGTCCTTTGAGATTAATCTGCATCTGTCATGATTAACACATAGCTACATAATTAAATGACTTTAACTAGTGATTAAAAATCTAGAATTTCACTAAATTACTGTAAAAATAACAATCGTGCAGTGAGTACAGAGAATTTCAGTTAGGATGTTACTGATTTATAGAGGAACTTACTATGCAAACGTATAGTACGTATGTGCACACACACATTATTGGCAATTTTGAGATATGTTACCTTAACTGTGCATCTTTGAACTGGAAGAAGAAACCAGAGGACTGGGACACAAGGAGAATATCTACACACACACACACACACACACAGGTTTGTAATTATATCTTTATGGGGACTCTCCATTCAGTTCTATGGAGAAAACTCTAATCCCAACATGACAACTTTAAACCCTACCCAACCCTAACCAACCCTAACCTTAACCATCAAATCAAAGTAAATACCTTTGGCATTCATAGTTTTTCGATTGCATTCACAGATCTTTGTGGGGACCTGCAAAATGGTCCCTACAACAGCAAAAAAACAGGTTTCTATAACTTTGTGGGGGACATTTGGTCCCCATAATGTAATCAAAACATAATCTCTCTCCCCCTCTCTCTCTCTCTCTCTCTCACACACACACACACACACAGAGCAGAGATGAGATTCAAAGCCCCAACCCAGGAGGTGTGAGACAAGAGCACTGAGTCACTGTGCCACCCCACATCTTTTTTGTGCATGCTTATATTATAATGTCCCAACTCTCTAATGCATGTTTGACACCTTCTATTCTTGTGCTCAAAGCTGTGTTTGATGTTATTATGCTGTTGTACCACTTTTTGGGCTAAATTCAAGATGAATTTATACACAAGTGAATTCATTCTTCATAATTAAGAATTACGATAGACATATTACTAATCTCTATGGCTCATCTTATCCCTGAAAAAAAAGATTTATGACAGTGAGAGTCACAATGTCAGGGAACAGAGGCCCCTGATTAAATACTGCGAAATAATGAACCCAATATTTGGTTTATAAGGACTGCTACCTGTATCCCAAGTCTTTGGGCTCCCAAGCTCATTTGCCCGATGAATACTTAGGGCCATGAAATAGCATCGTGTATGATATTTCCCAGTTAAACTATTATGCCTGCTTCCAACATATGCAGTACATTCCCATAACAACTAGGCCACCTACTTAACAATGCAAATGATCAGACAAAGGCGAAAGTCTGTGTTGCATATCACAGCCGGGCAGCAGTGACATGCCTACATCCTGGATCCAAGCTGACACACCTGAGGACAGGCTCATTAAGTCAAACCAACTTGAGGGCAAACGGAGGCTTTTAAATAGGAATGTTCCGGTTGTGTAGAGTAGACAATAGAACATATGTTAATCACAGGCGCTGCTTTGACAGACTACAAGTGTTTGGGTTTTTATGTATGACACTTACATGCGTTCCTGTCATTTACTTTCCACCTTTTTGGTACTAAAATGCTGTTTTGTTTAGAGTTTGATTTATAATTACTGGCGTGTTTGTACTTTCTGTTAAAGGTTCTGAGTAAATCCAGAAATTTTACATTCCAGTCTCCTGTGTCTTATCACTTCTTTAGCTGGAACTAGTGTCACTAAATAGTCATGGTCAAATATATCAGGTTCTGCTTTAAGTAGATGTTTGAAAAAGCAAACAAAACACACCTGTACTGATGAGGGAAATTGAACATCACAGAATACATAAATTGACAACAGAACATTTAACAACAAAAATGATACAAAAACAAATAGAGAGTAATCCTGGGCTTCCTCCAGTCTGTCACAGAGTGGTGACTTCTCTGTTCTCCATTAGAGGGGGCACGTCGACCTCAGCAGTCTAAGAGCAGGCAGTTCACAGAGCAGCAGAGGGGCACAGACAGCCTCAGTTGACTTGCCCACTCATCCTGCTGCCTGTTTTCCATGGAGTTTCAAGGTGACAGTAACAACTGCGGACCTCTGTCTCCTTAGACTGATATGTACTGTCAGTGACTCATCAAGGTTTGACCAGAACACCTTGCATGTGAAGCGTCTTAGCCACGGTGCTGTTATACTTTCTCATATTGAAAATCAAGTCATGAGTACCTGAAAATGCTGCTCCATATTAATGAGAAGTGATAATTCGTTCATTATGTAAGTGAGGTCTGTAATAACTACAGTAAGCAGGAGAGGGGATTCATTCATCGTTCCCCAAGCTAGGCTCACTCTGTCTGTAAGGTCAAATGGTTGAATGTCAATAAAAAGTCTGCACTTCTAATACGAAGCCCTTGGAAAACAGCTGCTACTGTATTGATAACCTTTCAGCACCAGGTCAATACAGAATAACAGAACTACTTCATAGGAATGTGTCAAAACCCCTGAATAACTATCGATTAAAGTCAAATGTTAAATCCCTAAAATTGGGTGAATGACTGTGGCATCACTATGCCTGTATTGTCCTCTTATCTCATGAGCAGATATTGCTCCGCCCCTGTCAGTAATGTCTGTTATTCATTTATGATTTATCCAGTTTTCAGTAGCATTGATCAAGTTAACGCATGCAGTATTCTGATGCCCAAATGGAAAAATAGTATGAACAAAGATTTTTAATAGAGACCTGTAGTATTCTTTCCTAGTTTTAGACGAGATGATACCTTCAGATGTGACGTCACACAGACTCCCAGAATTAAAATCAAGGCTAAAATCTAATTATTCAGTTAGCGTCTCATAGTGAAGTTGATGGAGGAGAATGGCAAAGAAATATTGCTACTTGTTCATTTTTGAAAACTACCAAACGACTCAGGGGATGCAAATATTATAATTTGAAATATTTGTTTTATTTTATTGAAGGCTAATACTTAAATAAACAAAATGAAGATCTTTCTGGTTATTAAGTGCACTTTCAGTAGTTATCAAGCTTCTGTTTTTAGTACCATTTGTCAAATAGGTTGTAGATTTAGACAGTTTTTTTTGTTCTTAAACATTCACCTTCTTTTTTGAGAACAATTTCATAAATAGAGGGGAAAAAAACTTGTCGTTTAACAGTGTAGAGTGAAATGCTTTTAAAGGGCCAGTTCACTCCAAAACCGAAGAAAAGATGTTTTAGTGAAGCTTTAGTGTTATTTATCTATCTAGTTTGATCTGCGAGATGCCTAATTTTGTAAATATCAGCTGAAGGAATGTTGGGCTTCTCTCGGATATAATGGGAGTGAATGGCATTCTTTCTGTGGTGATTAAAGGGCCAAAAAATACATTTGAAAAAATAAATAAGCAGTGAACATACAGATTATAAAATCCAAGACTTGGCTTCTCTGCTTGTTGTTCTTGATTGTATGACATTGAAGTTAACCAGCTCTGATTAACAACATAACAATAGATACCCTTCTAGTCTCTGGTCCTGATTTTGGTATGGAGCAACATTGGAACTACCAAAACTAGTTTGAACCAAAACATCATATTACTTCTTACATTATTTTACACAACTGTACACTGAATTGCTTCTGCGGTAGGCGTTTGTAAATTTTAGTAATATGTGAAATATACCATAAAGCTCAACATCTATTGAATGAACACCCTGATCGACCACCTGTAAGTCATATAGAACATTTCAGGCTCTAAAACTCAGTGGTGAACAAGGACCCTTGGGTATTGTTCCTGGACCTTGCAGAAGGTATTGCAGGGTTTTCCTTTAAAACATAATTGTGCAGAAAATGTTCCTTCTTTTATGACCAATAGGAGAACACATCTTTTGTGTTTCCTGTTGCCTTCCACTGAGTCTCCCAAGTATCTCTTGCATTATAAATGAAACATACTGTATTATCACCATATTTACTCAGAATTTAGTTGGAATGCATTTACTGTAGGAATACTTAATGGAAAGGCCATGATGTTCGATCTATTCTGGCCTTATCTAAGCCAACCACTTGCATCCCATAAGCCAGTATAAATAATTTCTTAAAATTCAATCAGCTTGTTTCTTCTGAAATCGCCTTTTTCTTCTTGCTATCCTGTGGAATGAATCATTAAAGGGTACCAATTCTCCAGCTTTAATCATCCCATAAAATGAAAATTCACCACTATGAGCAAATTGAGTCTGGCTGAAGGAAAAAGCAATGAAGACATGGACATTTCCAGATTTAAGATCGTTTCATAATTTATCCTGGGTGAAGGATGCTTATGCGTCTATAATAAGTGAAATAAATCATATGGACAAATGATCTCTAATTCCATTCATCAGATGAGGATTATAACTATCTGTTGCGATTAATAATGTAACTATACAGTCCCAAATCACCTTGCTGACTTAACTGAAAGTTGAAAATAGTTATCTGTTGTCTTGTTTAAAAAATACAGTTTCCCACATATTGTGTGTAATATCCAAGTATCCCCCCACCCCCCACTGTGCAGGTGTCCCCACAATGGCACAGGGAAAACATGCAAACTCCAGACACATGGTGCCATGGCGGAGACTGGAAGCGTGATCCCAGTGTTAACCACTGCACCATTGTGTGGCGCCACCCTAAATAACTTGGAACATAACTGGTCTGGGTTGGGGGTCCAGTATGATATACTTTCATGGAATACAAAATCTCTAGCAGCACCCCTGTTCAGCCACTCTGATTTCTTGTTACAGTCCAAAGGCAAACAGTCTGGCTAATTAGCTTCTATAAATTGCCCACAGTTTATGACTGGAGGAGGCTCAGTGGGCTAAGCCTCGGTGTCTGTGAATGGAGGGTCACTGGTTTGAGCCTTGTCAGAATGGTCACATGTCCGTAGGCCCTTGAGCAAGACCCTTAACCCTCAGGTCCAGGGGTGCTGCACACTGGCTGACCCTGCACTGCGACCCCAAGCTTGCTCTCACCCGCACATGTTTCTGTATATCTCCTGGTGAGCACGATGGGGCAAAGAGAAATTCCCCACAGTGATTAATAAAGTATTACTGGAGTATTGGGTTCTGAGATGATACACGATGTCTATTTTGAAATCATAGTCCAAAAAAATTATAATCCAAAAGCAGTAGGCAGTGGGTTCTAGAGCATGGAATGATGAACGAAAAAACCAAATCCCAATTGTAATCCAAATAATTAGCAATCCAAACACTGGCAGAATGTCACTGGGTTGATAAATATGACACAGAGAAAGTCAGGAAATCCAAAACATAAGACATAGAGCAAAATGAGGCAGAAGTCATAGGAACAGGACAGCTATGAAACTACTGCTCAGTATGTCAAAACATGTGAAGAAAAATTCCTAATATACATCAGCCGTAAAACATGCATTAGTTACAGGTTTGCTAGAGGCATGTCCAGATAGGGCTGAATGGAAGCATGTCTGTAGGTCTGGCTACAGGTGTGACACTGTGTGTGATTGAATGTGTTTATGGGCCTTGCAATGCACTTGCATGCTATTCATGGTGTAGCCCTGTCTATGCCCTGTGCTGTCTGGGATACATGGTCAGAAGATGGATGGATGGATGAATGAATGAATGAATGAATGAATGAATGGATGGATGGATGGATTGTTTTATTATTTATGGGGCTATTTATTGGGGAAATTAATGAATCCAAAGTAAAGTTTGGGAGTACACATTCCCCTAATCCCCGGCACCCTCACTCCTCCCACTAATTTCCTACGTTCCTGGCATGAACAAAGGAACAGGGAACAAGCCTGGGTTTGATGAGGACAGTAATGCTGGTGGGGAAGTCAGTGCCACACTCATCTGTGGCAAAGTCAGGACTGATGGTATTGGGGCAGCCTGGAGTAGAGGCTGTTATCTGCCCTGGTCCTGGGTGCGACAGAGGGATGAGATCCTTGAGTGTCAGTTCGGTGACCTGCTCCTCTCTCATCTGCCCGCTTTCCATCTTTGCTGGTCCTCTCCCATGTGGTGGTCCCTGCCTTTGTTAGTGTCTGCCACTCGTGGGCAGTTACAGATGGAGTTGATGGGGCACAGGGCCTACTGTCCACAACTCTGGTGCTGAATTCTGGCAGGTAGCTGCTGTCCCCAGAGCTGCTGATCTTGTAAGGGCAGATGGCTGGCGCGGTGACAAAGTGGGATTCCCAGGGGCTCCATTGTGACAAGTTAAATAACACAACTTGTATTTTCCACCGCTCACTACTCATTTATTATGCAATGTATGCCTATTAAACACAACCCTACAAATCACAAACGCAGGAGAATTCAGTGGTACCAGCTGATATTCTATATGTATAGATATGCCCAGCTGATTCAAAGAACAATAAAGAAGTGAATAATACTTTCAGCTATTTGGAATACAGCTAAATAGCTACATGAATGGGCAAAAAAAAACTTGTTATGCAGGTAATGTATCTGAATGTTGGAATGCTCTATACAGGTTTTGGAAAATCGATGGATGGATATGCAGTTAGAGCTCATAACCTCTGTTTGGGTAGGTGATGCTATTGACCTACTGACCTAAAATCTATGTGGACTTTAGACAATTTATAGTGTCCTTACGTACATCTGCCACAGACAGAAGACAAGTGTATCGTTTATATAGTAAAGCCAATCCAAATCCCTTAGGGACTAATTATGAGATATCTGTGAAAAACAATCTATTTTCTGGATATGTAAAACATTAAATGAATGCATACTGTATAATGAATTTGTGTTTATGCTATTTTGAGAGGTATGCCATTAAAATAACTATAAATTATATTTAGATATTCAGTTCCCTTTAATAAAAATAAAAGCTTTTCACACTGTGATTGTCGTGATGGGCTAGCGGCGAGCACGGAAGCAGGCGAGCGAGGCCGTGGATGCAAGGCAAACGGGATTTATTGTAGGGAAAGACAAGCAGACGGGGGACTCCACAGCACGAACATCCACAACATTCAATGACCGATCTAGGGAGACTAAACAGAACGCGGACTAAATACACCGGGTAACAAGCAGGAAACGGAAAATAGCAGGCAAACGGGAGGATTCCACACGGGGTTAACGAGGAGGCGTGGTCCACATGAGGGCGATAGGGGCTGGGCATGACAGTAATTTTACTTATCTAAAGAAAAACAGACACCATAACTTTATATATTCTTTTTATTAATTACTTTGTCCATAGACATCTCTGATAAAAAAAAGAGATATTTGTTTACACACACACACACACACAGACACACGCACACACACAGTCGTTTGGAGAATGGCACAAGTATTGGTTTTAGAATAGCAGACTGGATGCTTTAAAAGGAGGGTGCTTCTTGAAATCATTGCTCTTCCTCTGTTAACCATGGTTATATTGCTGCTAGTAAGATTGCACCTAAATCAACCATTTATCGTATCATCAAGAACTTCAAGGAGAGACGGTCAATTGTTATAAAGACAGCTTTGGGGCACCAAGAAAGTCCAGCAAGCACCAGGATTGTCTCCTAAGGTTGATTCATTTGTGGGATTGGGGCAGCACCAGTGCAGAGCTTGCTCAGGAATGGCAGCAGGCAGGTGTGAGTGCATCTGCAAGCACAGTGAGGCAAAGATTATAGGATGGTCCGGTGTCAAGAAGGGCAGCAAAGAAGCCACTTCTCTCCAAGAAAAACATCAGGGACAGACTGATATTCTGCAAAAGGTACAGGGATTGGACTGCTGAGGACTGGGGAAAAGTCCCCTTTCCGATTGTTTGGGGAATCCGGCAAAAATATTTACTTCTGGAGAAGAAAAGGGGAGCACTACCATCAGTCCTGTGTAAACAGTAAAGCATCCTGAGACCATTCTTGTGTGGGGTTGCTTCTCAGCCAAGGGAGTGGGCTGACACACAATTCTGCCTAAGAACAAAACCATGAATAAATAATGGTACCAAAACATCCTCCAAGAGCAACTTCTCCCAACCATCCAAGAACAGTTTGGTGATGAACAATGCCTTTTCCAGCATGATGGAGCACCGTGCCATAAGGCAAATGTGATAACTAAGTGGCTCAGGGAACAAAACATCAACATTTTTGGGTCCATGGCCAGGAAACACCCCAGACATTAATTCCATTGAGAACTTCTGGACAATCCTCAAGAGGCAGGTGGACAAACAACAACCCACAAAGTTTGACAAGCTCGAAGCATTGATTATGCAAGAATGGGCTGCCATCAGTCGGGATTTGGCCCAGAAGTTGATTGACAGCATGCTAGGACGAATTGCAGAGGTCTTGAAAAAGAAGGGCCAACACTGCAAAGATTGACTCTTTGCATAAACCTAATGTAATTGTCAGTAAAAGCCTTTGACATTTATGAAATGCTTGTAATGATACTTCAGTATAGCATAGAAACATTTGACAAAAAGATCTATAAACACTGAAGCAGCAAACTTTGTGAAAACCAATACTTGTGTCATCCTCAAAACTTTTGACCACGACTGTAGATTTATATGTCATGCAATTTTTGAGACAGAGATTTATTTGTCCGCCATGCTGGCCTCCTGCATCTCTAATGCTATGGTCTGGTCCTCATACAATGGGAAAACGTGTGACATTTATGCATATGACAGTTGACATATGTCAGTTCCTATGAAAGAAATAAAATAGCCAAACGTTAACATAACCATATATTATTTAGAAAGTCTAACACTTAATCAAAACCAGGATAGGTACATGGATGGAACGATGGATGGATGGTTGGATGGATGTGATGCAGAAGACTTGCCTTTGTAGAAAATTATAATTAGTGGCTTGGTGCTGTTGCGTTCCCAGGTTCACCTTGGGTAATTAATGCCATGCCATGCTTAGTTGAAGTAAGGCAGTTAAAAGGCTGGTCAGGTAGGGCAGAGCTGCAGTTTATATTCTTATTAATGCAAATGAAGGCACAGGAGCTACCACACAGTAACACCAACTGAGACTTTTTTAACTGTGCCCTGTGATGGCTTTTAGAAATTGAATTGAGACAGCAATATATATATATAGCAGACATATGCAACATCTGATGCTCCAGGCAGTCAAGGTCAAGCACTAGTTGAGTGTTATGCTTATGGTTGAGGAAAGGCTTTGAGATGCAGTTTGGGCAATAGATACAACTGGGAAATTCAATGGGGCATGAATATTTTATAACAGTCTTAACTGTGGCAAAAATTTGCTGATATATGTGCTGGCATAAATAAAAATCAATACCATTACAACTCCATACATTTTATTTAATAATAAGATATAAAGGAGAAAAATGGGCCATGTTCAAGCAAGACCAATTTGAGATTTTAAAATATAGCTGCCTTTCAGGAAGAAGGTTTTTGTAGATAATACCACGCTCGTGTTGGAATGAATTCCATTAAGTTAGACACTTTGTAACTCTTGCATGGATTCAGGTGGAACAAATCTTTTGATAGCCCTTATTCCTGGAAATCCAGTTCACACGAAATGTTCTGCTTTGCACTTGAGGGATTTTTCATGCACCTGCAGAGGGTGTCTGTAATCTTTCACTACTGCTTGTTAAAAAAATCTAAATGTTTGCACTCATCATTGTGCTCATAAATTTCCACTGTGTCAAGGTGGGAAATAATTGAAGAGTATGAGGGAGTGAGTGTCTTTGGGGTGTATTTCACAAGGACATGTTTTCAGTAGTGGTTAAGGAACATGATCATAAAGTGTTTTGAGTGTGCCCAGGATCATTTAATCGTGTCCTGTGGAGCATGTATTTACGTATTAAGTCAAGTCAAGTTGTACATTATGCAACTTTGGACTAGGGCTATGCAATGGGTTTGACTGTACATTACCTCAGTTAAGAAATGTACATATAAATAGCTTACAGTGAAATGACAGTGGGTGTAGTACATAGTGTAAGGCAATTCCTCCATTGTTACGTGAAACCAATGCATAAAGTGACTGATAAACAGATATCACTTTATATGGTTCAATGAAATTCCAGTCAGGAATGCTGAGGTATAACTGTGCAGATACACTCCTACAATGGAGATATAATTCCTCAATACCTTAGGAGTGCGGATGATCATTTTGGGGTTCATAATTCATGTATTTAGAGATTGGTCAACATTACTTCCTGTTTTGTCTTTCCTGAAACCATCAACTCTTTCAAGGGTAAAAAGTAAAAGGAGTATTAAAAATAAGCCTGTGGGCTGAGAGTTTGGAAGTCTGCCAGACTTTGTACTCTGTTGAGCTCAGTTCATTTTAATTATATCCTGAATAGCCGTGGGTGCTGTGAAGGTTAATGAAAAAATACAAGCTGCAAAATGATATAAGTTTGCAAATTTTCACTGTGAAGTTTCAAGTCTAGAACAACAGGAACAAACACGACATCTCATTAGTTTTTGTACTTTCTCATGAATTCACACATTACACTGCAAACTCGGTGGAAAAGATGAAAAAGGCTTAATACAATTTTTATACACGATAATTTAGTAAAAGAATTACGAGCCAAGATTACATTTTTTCATCTTGTTTTTGTTTTTCTTTCCACACAGCTGACTCTTGGACAAGAAGACTCTCTGAGGCACAAAAGCTCCCCCAGGGATCAGACAAAGCCTATGGGCGTCGTTGGAGAGCAGAGCCTCTCACCACTGGGCCGCTGGATGCTACATACTAAGAGTCAGGCAGCTAACAGCACAGAGCTCGAGCTGCCGTACCATTCTCCAGTGCCGTTCTCCAAGCAGGAGTTCTGGGAGATGTTGGGCAGTGACCTGCAGCCCGATTCACTGTCCTCACGGGTTAAGCGCCGGCCGATTGTCAAGACAGGAAAGTTCAAGAAGATGTTTGGGTGGGGTGACTTCTACTCCAATATCAAGACAGTCAGGCTGAACCTGCTGATCACTGGGAAGATTGTGGACCACGGCAATGGCACCTTCAGTGTGTACTTCCGCCACAACTCAACAGGCCAGGGCAACATCTCTGTCAGCCTGGTGCCACCAGTTAAGGCCGTCGAGTTTGACCTTGAGCGCCAAAGTGTGGTCTACCCAAAGGACTCCAAGATCTTTAACTGCCGGATTGACTATGAGAAGGTGGACCGGAACAAAAAAACATCACTCTGTAACTACGACCCCTCCAAAACCTGCTATCAGGAACAGACACAGAGCCATGTCTCTTGGATCTGTTCAAAGCCCTTTAAGGTCATCTGCATCTACATATCCTTCTACAGTACGGACTACCGCCTTGTCCAGAAGGTCTGTCCTGACTACAACTACCATAATGAGATGCCATACCTCCCATCAGGGTAAATCTAAAGGGAGTATAAAGGCAGTCAAAAGTGCAAAGTTTCAGAAACTAGATGAAAGAAACTCTAAGGAGGGCTCAGGGAATTGTATTGGAGGGGGGGCTTTTATTTCACTAACACTGAAATCACAAACTAGAATTTTACTTTAATGATCTACTCATGAAAACCCTTATCCTTTTTAATATATACACATTCATATGTGTGTGTGTGTCTGTGTGTGTCTGTGTCTGTGTTTTTTATTTTTAAAAGGCCTGGGGCTGGTTTTCCCTTTCAACAGTTTGTTCTAAGAATGTTCTCAAAATATTTTCATTCCCCAATGGAAAGTGACTAGGCCCCCATGTAAGTGCATTGAGACTGCATCTTACTCACTGCTGCCCTACATTTCAGCTCTGAGCTGCAATATCATAGCACACCTCGGCAGAAAGGGCTGTCCTACTCAAGGACTTGGACGAAGGAAAACCTAATGTTGTTATTTTACACATTCCAAAATCAAAATCCACACACAGGCCTTAAGAGAGAAACACTAAATATGTCTGCAGCTGTTCAGTCCATTTAGAATAGATTTTTTCTGCTTCTCCTGGACAATAGGTGCTCCAGTTTAGTTTGCAACAAAATCAGAGTTAGAGATAAAAATGTTCAAGGCTGTGCTACACTGCAAACAAATTATGAGAAACAACAGTATCCTTTCACTCTGACACAAGGTTTTTAAACATACAGAAGAAAGTATCCAAATTGAGTTCTAAGCACCTCTGTTCTGTTCTCTCTGTAACAAGATAATTTGACAGTATATCTGGTTTCTTTTAAAAAAAAGAAAAAATTTGTTATCAAAATTTGAGAATTCTGCATATCAAGAAATCTACCTTTGCTTTTGTGGTCAGCATTCTTCATTTAAGAATGGCAAAGTGTTCAATTTCTAGTTAAAACTGTGCTATTTGCTATAATTTTACCTTATTATTTCTGAAAATGTATAACTGGTGCTTAAATTATATAAATATATATTTTAGTCCTCTGCATAAGTTTTGATTTTGAATATTTATATATGAAATACTAATATAAGTTGCAATCTAAAAGCCCCTTTATGTTTTTTTCAGTTTCCAAGGAATTTTGTAATAAATGAAGGACTTTACTCCTACATGGTAATGTGATGTGTGGCAAAAAAATGCGTAACAATTACAATCGGTTCAGTTGGATGAAGACTCGACAGAAGTCTGCCACCTATTGGTTTAAATTTTAAAATGTTACAGAATGGAGCACTAACTGTTCAGTTGCATAAATAATTCACACAGAAACTCATATTCATTGGGCAGATATCCTGTGTAAAATTTTAGCAAAATGTGAAGCAACCAAACTCAAAATAACAACAATGACACAAAAACCAACAACAATGACAACAGTATTATTATTATTATTATTATTATTATTATTATTATTATTATCATTATATCGATACACCAAAACTGATCATGCTCATTGGCCAGCTAGATATGTTTCCACAGGTCATGAAATATCTATTGTATTTTAATCATTTATACACTGTAGTCCCCTTAAGTTAGGAAGGCAACATGAACTGTGAAATACTTCCTGTCAATTCTGAAGGACAAAAATAAGATGCAGCGGGGTTCCCAGGTGAGCACCCAAAAGACTTTCGGATGCTGATGGCAGCAAGGGTGGAGCGGCTTAGAGTGAAAACATGCTTGTGCTCAATATTTAATTTCGAGATGAAATGTAAAAATTTGTCATCAATCTGTACCTTGCAATAGGCATTGATCTGGCAAGAAAAGTTACACCTGTCATTTATATAATGAAATTTCACAGGTTTTAAAAAAATGCCACACTGTTGAAACACTACATTTTTGAAAGGTTAACTATCGTTTTATACACCTCACTATAGTGAAATATATATCAAACATTTTAGGGACCATCATAAATGTTCTTATTTTTAAAAATCAAATATTATAAAAGGGAAAATGTATTTACACACATAGATAAAATGTACTTTTCCTATGTTTAATCAGAATAATTTAGTCCTTTGCTGTGGAATTAAATTTCCCTCTGACTTCGGACAGTTTCTTCAGGTGCAAGGTCTACATCCCTGGTACAGAACTTCCGAGTTTGCACCCTGAGCTCCTAGGGGTGCCCTTGCCTGTCCTGGCCGGCTTCTGAATCCAGCTCTGTCAGATTTACCTACCTTCCTGCTGCTCCGTGTAAGGCTCACCTCGTACTATGAGCAGAGAAAAGGCCAACTGTTTTCACCCTGGATCTCCAACAGAAGGTGTCACAGTGCTCTAGTTGACAGTGCGAAAGCTACAGAACAGCACCCACCCAGACACCTATCAGTAGATCTTTGTGACTAGTGCCAGGGCTTATTGACGTTTCAGATCTGGAAGCCAAAATTCTCCATGAGTCTGTATCTTCACTATGATCCATATAAATACTAAACATATGTTCCCATCAATGTGAAGCTGCCATATCCTTTCAGACCTTTTGGAAGCAGCAGTCTCACTGGCAGTTTGAGAGGGCGCATTCCTGGGGCACCACTCCGCTTTGTCAGGGTCTGTGGACATTGAGCATGTCAACCAGTGATTTTAAAGGAAACCCCTGAAAGTGACATAGTGATCCCCACAACAACATCCACAGGAATACATCCCCACAGTGAAAAAACTCCAATATATTTTGCAAAAGACCAACAGGCTGGAATTAGATAGCATAGACTGCTGAGTAACTGCTGAAAAATTGCCCCTTCTTCACTGTCCCTAATCAGGGGAGACACTGGTGCCCCAATCAGACTATGCTTTCTATCACTACGGTCGTGGACACAAGTGTTACTCACTTCTACAGGCCCCACTATGGACTGGCTTGTGGATATACTTTTTGAAGTGCAGGATTATGCTGTTCAGTTAAAAAGCAATAGAACAATGTATGGTTCCAAATAAAGTTCTATTTAAAATCCAGTCTACTTTTCAGTCATCTGTCCATTTTACCCAAGTCTCTTCTTGTAGAGTGCATGTGGTGCAATTAAGATTATGTTCTTAGGATGACAGTAACATACATCTTGTACTTTTTGCTTTACCTGGGTCTTTGTACTATTGATTTCATCCATATTATTTATATAGCTTAATCAATAAAAATAGTCTTCATTCTTTTATTTCAGGAGCAGGAGAAATGATGCACAACACAATGACATCAGTCTTAATTTTGTTGATGAAAATGTTGAAAATATGGCCTGATGAAGGGTTTTTGTGTGATGATAACTAAAACAAAAGCGTGACTAAAATATGCGTAGATGATGATGAAATCAAACATTTGTCTGAGGAATACAAACAAAATAAAAATAAATTCTAGACTGCATCACCACTGAATCCTTTTCTGATAAAAATGCAGAATGTGTTTCTCCTGGCATATAGTGTTCTGTGTGAGTAGGTACTTTCCACTCAACCATGAACTATTGGGTGGGACTTATAGCAATTAACTTTGCTGATTGGTTGACCACAAGCACTGCTGCTAACTTGGAAGTTAATAGAAGTAGTGCAGCAAAAATGGAGTAGAATTATTTTTGTATCTCAGTTACATTAAATGCATTGATGTTTACCTTTGTTGCATGACTCCATTTATCTACATCGAAAAATTTGATCAAGAACCGATATACAGCTGTGGAAAGAAATGAATAGACCACTCCACATTTTTCAAAAAATCTGCATTTTTAAATCCTGGTTTAATTGTAGTTCTGCGGGCAGAAGGTTGCGCCAGGCAGCAGGTTGCTTCCAGGTTCAAAAATTCTAAGACAACAGTACCCAAGAATAAGATGAAGCAGGAGACAGTGAGAATGACCAGAAACCAGCCAGGTAAAGTGCGGAAGTGATCTTCTAATGACAGAGACCATTAATTTATCCAACAGTTTCTCGTAAATCAGAGGATGACATCAAGTGACCTTCAAAAAGAATGGGAAACATTAAGTGCAGGTGTGAGGTGCACTGCTAGGATAGTCCATTTCAGACTATGAGAAGTAGGACTGAAGACCCATAAAGCAAAGAAGAAGCCCTTCATTAATGAGAAACAGAGAAGAATCAGGCTGCAGTTTGCAAAAAAATTATATTATTCACAGACGCACATCCATAAATTGAGAAAATGAGTGAAACAAAAAATTGTGCTGTGGTCTCAATTTTTTCCACAGCTGTATACTTCTGTGTGATATTGTCAGTGCTGGTGGAGAAGCTTGCCAGTGGCTATTAGCAGAATAACGTTATACCCTTGTTTATTCTGTTAAAAACAAAGGGTTTGGGCCATTGAGAGACATGTAGACTAGTGTTTACTGATCACTGTCAGTGTAACTACTAGGCCTATTACTAAAACAGTTCAAAAACAAACATTTGGGTAATCCTCAGTAATGTCCAATTTTGCCAGAATTGTTTTTCCTGAAAAAAGTTACCTACAGTGACCTGTACTTGTTCTGATGCTGAACTGTTTTGAAAACAAATTAGACATTTGAAATACTCTGTCACCTCCCATTTTCAGTATACTGGACCCCTATTATGATGAGGATGATGATTATTATTAGTATTATTATTAAGAATAATAGTAACTAAAATCTGACTAAAATTAATTTATTTTAGACAAAATGATCATATTGATGATTTTTGTCATGTTTTTGGACTAAAACCATACCTGAAATGTGTCGAAAACTACAATGTATTTTAATCATTTGATTAAGACTAAATTAGACTAAATTTGAAACTGATGTCAAAATTAACACTGATAATGTGAAAATTTCTGCTGATATTCTTGATGGAAAGTAAAAAAAAAACAGCACTTCTAATGCAATAGGACATTTGCATCAAGGCAGTTCTTCATTTTTTTTCTGGCAATTCATCTTGCCTTTTTAGGGTGTAATTGACATTAAGCCTGGTCATCTTCTTAATTAAATCCCAGACAACTGTTAATGAGCAGATAAATTCCCACATTCAGCTCGCTGCGTCCTCTTAAGCAAGATCGATGGCAGTGCTGCTGGCGTCCCTCCCCCTAGCTTCTCGTTCCCATTAAAACACCCAACCTGCCTCGGGATAACCTTGCAGACATGCATTTAAAGGAGAGGGAGAAGATGACTCCAGGACACGTTACAAAGCAACATCTCTTTTCTGTTCCCTCTTCAGACTTTATCAGCACTACAGGTCAGGGAACTTGAGCAGAGGGTCTTTGGAGCATATCTCTTGAAAAGCATTTAAATTTAACATCCATTACTTAAAAAACATTACAGTTTACCAGCCCATTGCCCATGCATTAACCATGCTATTTTTCTTTATTGCTATCATGCCATTTCATTATCTTATATCTTAATAATAGTAACAATAATATATTGTTCTAAATAATAATACCTTATCATCTTTACCATTTCCTTGCTGAGGTAACTGAGTGTAATGCAATAACCCAATATTCATCTTTGCTTTTTTAACGTGTCCCCAAGAGCCCCAAGGGTAGGTCACCAATGACAATTTTGTAAAATAATTGCTTGTTGTACATCCTTTTGCTGGATTCTTATCGTCATATCTTGAGATGCCCTCTACACTCCAGTGGGCTGATCTGATGAGGACAAAGCTGGTTGAGATATTTAGCAATACAGGTAGAAGCATGAGCCACAGATATCGGGACAGAATAGGGACTTTATCTACGTATGGGAAAGGAGACAGGTTTACAGCAACAGTGAGCAACAGAAACAAAAGTCAATCATTTCAGCCTGAGTACCACAGAAATACAACAGGTGTCAGGTTATAGAAAGGGCTACACAGGAGAACTGGCTCTGGTTCCACGATCTGGGTGTATTTTCAAGGTCTGGGTTGAGACACAGAACATAATCCTACATTATTGGTAATAAGGTAGAAGAGCATGAATGAAAGACCAAGTTACTTGGCACTGTCCAGTCCCAGGCTGTCTACACTCCTCCCATCTCTCAACAGTTAAAAAAAATTCCTGTTAACTTAAAACTTCTTGAAAAAGTGCTACACAGCTTCTTCAAAGAGATGGCATCATTATTTAGAATCCTTCTGACTCTTTAAAGTTTTACACAAAAAAATGGATAGAAAGTTCATTAGAGCGAGCAATTATTTAGTGGTTACCTAGAAACCAATCCCGTACAGACGCAAGCACATATGTTCATCAGGATAACATTAAATATATTTTTCAATTTTTTTGTGCTCACAGATGACATGCAATATACATAGACACTCAAGAGGATTCATGCCCCAATATTTTAATTATACAACATTCCTGGCTTTAACACCATCTAGTTCATAAGATTGTAAAACTCCAGGAACTTCAATTGCCAGCCTCAGGGCTTCTGCAAAAATGTGAAAGCAAAAGCTTAATAATTGAGCTTTTCTACATTAGATTTAAATGTCATCACAGGAACATTTAGCACATGACAGAAAAAGAAAGGACATCCCATGGGTGAATATTCCATTAAATTAGAAATCAATGGTACGGTCTTGTCTTGAAACATTTGAACGAAAATGTGATAAAATAATTTGATATATTCACAGTTCTGTGCAAAAATCTTAGCCGGTCAAATAAGATGTTTGAATGGTCATGCTGTTGGAAACTGTCAAAGTGAGTCAGCTTAGCCATTTCAAACCTCTCCTAAACTCACCCCGGTATTTGCAGCAACTATTCAATACACCAGTGTATTTACTGATTCAACCATTTCCACACCATGTTTAGCTAATCAGTACCTGGATATGAAATGTAACAAATACTTGGAATGGCTGAGATGCCCCTGAGGAGAAGATTGGAAACTGAAGTGATGTTCTTTTAGCCATCCAACAAGATGGCAGAAACTTTTAGGAGAACTGAATATTTTATTTTATTTTATTTTATTTTATTTTATTAGTTTTTATTGAGCTACTGCTAATTATTATATGGATATAACGATAACC
>JAODLD010000101.1:32711842-32722313 GCA_026781065.1 Mormyrops boulengeri | reverse complement strand
TTCTTTTAGCCATCCAACAAGATGGCAGAAACTTTTAGGAGAACTGAATATTTTATTTTATTTTATTTTATTTTATTAGTTTTTATTGAGCTACTGCTAATTATTATATGGATATAACGATAACCTAATCAGAATTCAAAAGCATGCTGTACTAGTTGTTTACATAGAATCCGCGGTATATCCTCATTCCTGCGCCTGCACATTACAATGCAGGTGTTTATTAAAAAATAAAACACTGACAGTTGTCTTCAACAACAAGCAAATTACTTCTAATGATTTTCTATCCTAGAAATTTCTGGAAGGTTGAAATTTGTCAAAATCCGTGTAGTTGCAGTGTTAAATAAATATTCATGAAATCTGTCCCTCTTAACATCACAGTAACAACAGTGATTAAAAACTCAGTTCAGGAATCAAATTATGGCATGTTAAGCTCTGAAATCAGCCTCATTTATTCAATAATAGGTAATTTTTTGTCTTTTTTTTTTTAGCTATTAGCACTTTACATCCATTGATTAATTCAATTGGTTTTCAGTGGTCTCTCCCTTATGTACGGTGTATTTGTAAGTTTCCTGCTCTCTGCTGTTTCACTGACCTATTACATGAAACGGGCAAACTCCTTGATTTATAGCACATTAACATCAAACAAAAATATGTCTGTCATGATGTCTTTCTCAGCTAAAAGATCAAGTGTGATATAATTTTAGTGAGCAGGGTTGTTGTGTATTGTAGGAATGGGAAAGTAACACTTTAGCAGAATTGCTCACATTTAACGAGTACTGAAACCTGTGCAATTATTCACTAAAATAACTAGCAGTGACTAAAAATGCCCAACAAGAGTCCCGGAAAAAAACAAGGCTCTCTCTGAAGCAGATGAGGAGAGATCAGGGGGAAGTAAATGGCAAAGATGACCTGCGACAGTGAATGCGATGCTCTTTCTCATTATCTGCCCACTGAGAACAAACAGACAAAAACATCCCCTGAGGAGCAAATCTCGGCAGAAGAGCTAGAGACAGAGGGCCCGCCTGAGACGAGCTGCAGTATCCACAGTCTTATCTGACTCATATTAGGAACATGTCCTTCAAAACTGCAACCTGGCAGCTCTCCTTCACTCCCCTTTCTTCCTTCCCATTTTTTTTTCTGCTGACAGTCAGACTCCATCAGTCGGAGGCCAGAGCAAGGGCAGCCGTGTTTTCCAGGATCCAGGGTGAGATGGTGTGAAAGCGGGGGTGGAGTGTGTGTCTATGCTGTGGGGGGGTCTCTGTCTGCCTCCATGTGTATTTCCTAGGGTTCATTATCGGTCGCCCTCAACTCATTTCATCAGAAGCCCAACAATCTGCTGAATCAGTGACACTGAACAACAAGCCCAGCTGGCCGACATATCAGTCAATCTCAGTTTTCATTTTACTTTCATCATGTTCTTTGTCTTTCTTTAGAGCTGAATTTCCCTGCAGAATATAAATTGAATTTAGCCTGTTTTTTGAAACATACAAGAAACTTGTTCAGTTTTTGTCTTGACAGTATTTATACGGTGTGCTGCATCAGATCTGATGCCTTTAATGAAGGCAGTAACTATGGCAAACCTATGGTTGCTTACAGGTGAAAATGTCACTGACAAGCAGTCAGTAGTATTATTTTAAAACATCTCCAGTTCAATCATCAGATGATCTGAGACTCAATTATAATAAAAATAGAAGTTACTGTTTTTTCCAGTATTTTGCCAGTAACCATAAAGTGAAAACACAGAGGCTGGCATCCTGTAGGTTTTAGAAGATCTGATGTGATCTGATGAGTGACACCTAAAACTTTAGACATGCTGACTTGCTGTTAAATTATTATTCCAGTAGAGCAGGTTTTGTGTGCTGCGCCTATGCACTCCTCAATGCCCTGACAGACCAAGGCTGGGAACTTCTGCATTAGGCTTTTTGAGACTGAAAAAACCCTTCATAAGGGTACATTGTGATTCTAGCATTTCACCAAAAGTCACTAAAATATCAGTCCTTGGTCAGGCTGCTTTACTTTGCAACTTGTGAGTGATTAGTGACGACTAGCGCAGTCTTCATTTTCATATTTCTAAGGCACTATAGATGAGCAATGAGCTCCTAACGGTCGCTTCTATCCTCTCATTGCCCCAATATCTGACTGTTGGTTTGTCAAACTTTATAAACTCATGCTTGTAGATGACCTTTATTTACATAGATCATCCACTGGGCTGTTTAACATGTTGCTTTGTAGTATGACAGTTCTATAAGTCTTGTGCTAAACAAAGCTCTTAATTTGTGAGACCAGCTTCAAGTGTCGTACGTAGACACTATGATCTGCCTCATTTTGTTATCTGAAAATATTGATTGTGCTTAAAGGACAACATAAAATATGCAAAAACTAACATATAATTGAAATATGTCAAACTTTCAAATGACATTGGGGATAAAGGAATGGAAAAGAGCATCATGATACTGAATTTGCTTAAAAATGCATTTAAGATGGAAATTGCAATGGACATTTACAAAATGGAGAGGATAACAGCATTTGTTAACCATAAATTAGAACAATTTGTTTCATACTGGGAAAAATGAATTCACTATGTGGCACCGATTGGATTTTTGTAAATTAATGGTTAAGTTGTAAGGAAACGATCACTCCTTACCTATATATAGTTTTCTTTTCTTTATTTTTTCTTTTCTTATATACTTGTACTCTTGATAAATAATGGGATGACTATTAAATTGTATAATATAGTATAAAGGTATGATGTATATGCTTTTGATAGATAAATCTTGGAAAGATTTGTTATGTGTCATACCAATAAAAATGATAATTAAAAAAAAATGTATTTAAGACACATAAAATCCCAATGAGAAGTTATTTCGGCAACATAAACCATAAAGACACAAAATACATTCACAACACCAGCAAATAAAAGTACAGTGAAATGAAGCATGGAATGAGGATTATTTTAAGGCCTTCTTGCAATAAGAAAAGCATGATCTGTTATTTGGAGGTAAGCTTCTTTTCTGCTGTCACTGGCAATTTACTGTTCCTCCATCGCAATAGATTTTTTTCCCAACACAATTGTAAATTACACGACAGTAGAAGAGAGTATTTAGTAGGGGTCAAGAGTGAACAATTGACTGAATCATGCAGGGTGTAGCAGATAGAGAATAGGAAACGATAGGAAAGACTTCAGATGTCTGTTAAAATTCTGAAACTGAAATATGAATATGTTTAAATTTCGATAAAGTTGCTACCAAACCGAATCTGACCCGGCTTCTGAAAATCATGATGACACTCTACTGGAGAGGACAAACTCTGTGTTTGAGGTAACTAGAGAGAGCTGAAATTGGGAGATCAGAATCGGTTTGACAGTTGAGGACACAGGTCAACGAACAGAAAAAGTATGAAATGTTGTGAGAGTTGATGTTGGTAAGTAAGGAATGCATTCCACAAAAGTGAAGCGGTGACAGTGATGAAACGCAGGAATTTAAGTTCTTGTTTCCAAATTGCCCTGAGTATGCGAGCATGTGTGTGTCCAGTGATGTACTAGCATTTTGTCCCCAGTATCCCCAGTGCTGACCTCTGTACTTTCTGCAATAGACTCCAGTGTCTCTGCAACCCTGGATGGTTGTATTCTGAAGAACAACATTTTAACTGATACCAGAATGTGTGCAACAGTGTCATAATTAGCATTAACATAATCATTATAGTAATAAGAGAGTCCCAGATGTTCTTGTTCTCATCAGGTGTCTGGCAGCACAGGTGCACAAACTCTAAGTCATTTCCTTTATCTTCTTTCTTGATTAATTGAGGGAAAATGGGTCAATTAGGAAAAATAATGGAATGACTTTAAAGAGGTGACAGATTTTTTTAGTAAAAACTGGATAACTGGAGATACAGCAGTTCAAAAGCTGCCAATGAGATTTCTAGCTTAGTCTTGTACACATAACATTGTGTTACTTTTTTGCATTATGAATTTTTTCTTCACTATTCTTCCTGCTCTATTGATATGATAATAATTTATAATAAAAACTTTCATCTTCAGTGATTAGGTCCCCATCATCTGCAGCTGCCAATTTTCCTAAAGCAAGCATATATATATGTATATGGGTGACCATGTTATATGTGGGGACATAGAATGTATAAACACACAATTTGCTTCCATTTCAGTAACTATTGTTATTATTGTTATTATTATTATTATTATTATTCATAGTAGTAGTAGGAGGAAGAGGAGGATTAGTGGCAGTAATAGTAGCAGTACTGTTGTTTTGTAAATGCCTTTAATCTGCAATGAAAATAAAATTAGGCTTTTCTCATCACATGTATTTAGCAGATCATTTTGTCCAAAACAATGTCCAAGAAAGGATCAGAGAGCAGGTCAGCCAGTTTCCATGGAGCAATTGGGGTTAAGGGCCTTGCTCAAGGCCCCAACTGTGACATAACTCTGGCAGCCATGAGATCAGCAAGCTTCCAGTCAAAGGTACAGAGTGCAAACGCACAGAGCTGCACACCATTTTATGGTGACCCCTACAGCTCCACTGCTTTGCCTGTTTAATATGGTTTTTACCAACAGTCGAGTTGTTAGATTTAAGAGTCCTGAGAACTGGTGTGTGTCGTCATCTCAGGTGTATGTGTGTGGTAAAGATTCCCATATTAAAACAGAAATGTTTTGCTGGTGTGGGTACACATGTATGTGTGAGACTGGCTGTCCAGTAAAACCTGTATTTTAAAGTATCCAGTTGCACGACTTAAGATTTTTTAATGTCAACAGTTGTGTCATGAAAGTCAAATCAAATTTTACTAATTGAAAATGATGCCATTCAAGAAAACAAAGGTAAAGGGAAACGCTTCGGGAGAATCTGTAATCGCAAACCTTAATGCGCATGCTTACAACAAACAGCTGACAGTCTTTTATTTGAAACAGAAGCAAGTAGAAACAACAACAGGTTGCAATTCAGTAGCAACAACTGATGTAACAATAACATTTGCAAGCTACATCTTGTGTTTAAGTGTAATAGAAGAAATATTGAATTGTTGGTATAACACTTGCAGTTGAAAGGAAAACTCACGCAAAATCCAGCCTGTAAGTAAAGCCATTGTAAGGCGCTTTCCCACCGAAGTTCAGCAACCTACTTCCTGGTTCTTGGGCCGACTCGCCCGGTAGCTTTTGTAGCTCTTGCCCACTTTTGTGTGTTGCCCACCAGGCAACAAGAACTGTAACTTTCATGCTAAATAATCACGTAATTTTATATGAAACCACTATGCCCCAAACAATGGAGGGTAAACATAGTTTTGTAATTAGCTAGTTATGAGGAAGATCAATTGCACAGACAGAGCATTTTATTTATATTTCATTTGTACATCTTTATAATTCATTATTAAATCTGTACAGCAGATCGATCTTTTGTTTTCCACAGAATAAAAAACGATTTTAATGTTATTCTGTTAATAAGCGCTAGCAAATTTCACCGCTGGCACCAGTGATATTAAACAAAAATATATCGGTTATCGGTCACATTTTCTGAGGCAGAAATATGGAGACACGAGTAAAAAGGTATCCTACATTTAAGGTATAAAAATAATTCCATCTGCTCTGTTTTTGCTCCATTGCTTCAGTCTCTTTCCCCTGTCCATGGGTAGGGGCCCCCTCAAGCTTTGCTGCCAACTTTGGTCAGCTGACTGTAGTGACATTTTCAATTTGAGACAAGTCTGCACACACATGCAAACGCATTTACATGTATGTAATGAATTTATTACCTTGTAGATATTCTGCAGGGTTTACAAACTATCCTGATGCGTTTAATGTAGCTAATTTTAGGTTTATAATGGAATAATATAGATTTGCGGTTATATTTCTTACATGTGAGAGTCTGAAAGCGTGAGTGTCACACCAAATGCATGAGAATTGGCAAACCAGCCCTTAAGTGGGCCATTTTGAGCTTTCCAATTATATATTTTTTTCATTAAAATGATGAAACATCAATAATGTGCTAATCAAAGCATGGGATGCCAGTGGTAAAACTCACTGTTCAGGATGGGGGAGTACAGCGATGGTGTATCGATCGGCCAAATTTACGCAGTTTAACTGTTCCCTCTTTTGCTAAAGTTAGTCTTGAATTTTTGCATACGCTTGTTTAATTGTGTTCTCCACCTCTTCTCACAATTTGTCTACCCTTCTAGCAGGATAAGTGTCAAAGACCTGGGAAACATAATGTCACTCTTGTTATCTTTGCACCGTTGTTTTCTTCTGTTGGGCTACTGTTCCAGTTCACTTGGCAGTGAAATAAGCGGCAGCGGTAATTCTCAAAGTATAATAATCGGCCAGGATGGGCAACTTTATCTATTGTGAAAACGCTTGCTAAAAATGCAAATAACAGTTATGTTGCTATTGTTAAATGATAATATTATCTTATATCCTTAATGTAACTTCTGGAAATTATGCCTTCATGGGGCCCCAAGTTTTCATGGCCCCAGGTGGTTGCCTACCTTGCCTAATGGTAAAGTCCACTCCTGCATAGTATCCTGCATCCCTGGAACAGTATCTCAAGGGCCCAACAGTGGTATGATTACTCTGCAGGTCACCTGATTTGAACCTTCACAGACATGGGCACCAATCATGGAACCATAGACCACCACTGCTGCATACTTTTCCAGGATAAAATGGCTAGAATACAACTAGTAGACACTTAGGGGTCAATTCCCCATCAGGCGTGTAAGTCAAAAAAGCACTTAAAAAGTCATGTGGTTTTGAGGTACATGTTTTCTCTCCTCATCAGCATGGTCACACCCACTACGCTTAACCCAAAAAAAGAGGTGCAGCAATGCAAGAAGTATAATTAATTTATCAAGCAAGAAAGGGGGTTACACCCTCAATGAAATCCACAGTATCATTCTCTACCTGCTGGAGCAGAAAGGATATTTCTTGCCTAAATACTGCTCTAAAAGACATTCTGAAGTGAGGCAGTAGCCATTAACAGGGGCACAGTTGAGATGTAGTGACTGTGGCCATAGCCTGTTGTGTAGTGGCTGTCGCTTCATTGATTAGATCTTACACGAATGTCTCAGTCTCTTTTCCGTGATCACACCCTCCTCTTGCTAGAGAGCTGTGATTGGACAGTGATTACATTTCCTGGTGGCACGATTTCAGTTTGTACTTTTCAAAAATGAAAATGAGCTGATGCAGCAGAGCAAAAGCGGCCATTGCATTTCGGTGTGATGTGGCACAATTTCATCGTTAAATTGTGTGTGATGTAAATCTTTCTAATTGTTTTTCTGGACAAGATGCAAATCATTGCAATGATGGTTTTGCTTTTCATTGTCACGTTGTCTTCATGAAACTTATTGAAAAGCAATGCCTCTTGTGCACTGCATTTCCACATGGCACAGTTTCTGCGTGCTGCGCACTGTAAAACAATACATCAAGCCGATTGTTCTCCCCCACATGCCAAAGTCGTGTTTGCATTTCAAGCTGGCATGAAATCTGCTCCATACACAGAAACCCTTTTGTTTTGACAATGGAAGCATGGTGGTACACCTAAATTTGGCCATTTTATTCTGACAAAAACTTTATTCAACTTTATTGCGGGTAAGCTAGAATAAATAACCAATTTGTATAATCAGATGTATATTTTTTGCTGATGTTGTTAGTTTTATAATTCTAACAATAATATAGAATAATATTACTAATTTTCCTCTATATTACAGAAATAAGTGATAGCATAAAACTGATTAACTACCCCAGAGCCAAAATCAACATTTTAGACAACAAAGCTGATATAATTTGAGTCTTCAAACTATTTTTTTAAATTAGAGAAAACTGTTACGGTAATGAGTTCATGAGAATGACCCATATTGTGTATAAGAATGAATCCACATTGTAATATCCAGAAAGAAAATGGCACTGCCAATAGAGTATGGAATAACAGAATAAATGAAACTTTATTGGTAACACACTCTCCAATTCAGTCATACAGTGGAAACTCACCAGGATATTCTAGCCAACCTTCCTGCCCACCAGTGGTAATCACAAATCCCACCACCACAAAATAACTATTTGCATGTGCTGTATTGCTAACAAGCAACCGAAAGCAGAAAAACACAGCAAGGTAAGATAAGTGTTAGGTTCACAATGTAAATTAAAAAGTTCATGTTCCACGTTTTGCTTGCTGCCAAAATCATTGAGGGCGTCACCCCCCTTTTCTTGCTAGATGGCATGAAGGTAGTTCTCTGGTGTGTTCTCTGTACGATGAACATAAAGGAGTATTATCTGTGTAATCTGTGTAAAGGTGCTTGTACATAGTTATGTCCAGAAATCATTATTGTATTCCCCAGACTGTGGGGTATACATAAGGACATCAGAGGAAAAATTACTCAATTTTAATATTTTAAGTACAGAGACCACCCCAAAATGTTACTCAAGTAAAAGTCTCCCAGCAAAATACTACTTAAGTAAAAGTAAAACATACCTGGTTTAAAAGTATTTAAGTATCAGAAGTAAGAAAGTACTACACATTTACAGTATATCTATTGATCCTACCAAAAGCAACCTATTCTTTTAAATTCACTCAAGACATATTTGAATATAGCATTTCAAGTAACAGTGCGTCACAATAAGGAAAAGTGAGTCACAAGAGGGTAAGTAGATTTTTTCTTTTTATTCAGAAAAAGCAGTGAAACTTGACGAGCTTGCCGATGTTCTGCCATTTTCTGCTACCCTTACAAAAAGGTACTATGGTAATATCAAAGTAATAGCACAGTAGTACCACTATGGTAAAGCCATTGTAATTTGGCCACCCATGCATAAAATGGCTTAAAGAAAAAACATTTTAACAGTTTAATTGCCTCAAAGATCAAACCAGTTAACCACTTACCAATATAAGTATTTCAGTGACAAACTGAAGGTTGGGTTGGGGAGCATGCACTGGTGCCACACCCTCCACACGAATAAACACCTGGCTGGCGACCCCCCAGGCACACATGCGGTCCAGTCCCACCCTACGAAAATGGCCATCCACTGAGGATCCTGCGAGCTGGATCACCCTCAGGGAATCGCTCCACATGACTGCAGTACCGTAACTGACACTCTCTCACAATGCAGGTAATGTTCTTGATCCGGAACTCCCTGGGCAACTTGTTCAACACAAAGTCAAAGCGGTAACCAAGGATTCTCCGAGAGACACAGTACCAAAGGAGTCTTGTCTTCATTTCAGGTGACTGTATAGTGTCCATGTCTCAAAGCTATACAACAAAACAGGCATTCTAAAGACTTGGACCTTTGTCCTCTTGCAAAGATATCTGGAGAGTCACACACCCCTTTCCAGCAACCTCATGACCCCTCATGCTCTCCCAAACTGTCTGCTAACTATATAGGAAGAGTCACCAGAGACATGAAGGTCGCTGCCAAGGTAAGTCAATCTCTCAATGAGGTTGACGTTCTCTAAGCAGACATACACAATAATACAAAATCCTTTGAACCCTATCCATTTTGGAGAGTTTTTACATCATACCCAGAAGAGATATGTATATCATCATACCATATATGTAGCATGCACAAAATAGAACAACACTGAAAGTACAATCCAGTACAACCATACTGACATGATAATACCATAATACCTGTAAGGGTGCCTTGCCAGAAATTTTAAGTTGTATCTGTTGGTTTTTGCTACTTTGCTAATTTATGCTATCAAGATAACTGTCCCATAATTTAAATGGGGGTAGCATTTTTTTACTTGTACTGTAGTCTTATGCTGTCAGAAACTGCTATCTATAATTGTCAGTGGGGTGGCAGTTTTTTTATTATGAAGGAAAGTAATACCAGGGTAAGAATGTTTCATCAAACAAGTTTAGTTCCAGGTAAAACAGAAATGCAACTCTTATTGTTATTGAAATTAAATATTTTTACTTTACTTAAAACAAAGACCACAATTTAAAATAGTCTCAAACGAGAAAAGCAAATACACGTGTCGAGTTTAATGGTAAAATCCGGTCCCATATTTATGTAATTCGGAGTCCGTAAGAATACAAACCGCATATTAGCATCATCATCTCGGTTGAATGTAATAAGCGCAAATATAAACAAAGTATGAATAACATTTAAGATAAACTGCGTTAACACACAAGAGTAGCAAAAATTTTTAAACATTGTAGACACGTGATGTAATGTTGATTTATACATGCTCTGCAGCACTTGGAAGCAGTTTTTGTCAGATAGGAAAAAAGGGCTGCAACACCTGGTTCAGATTAGCTAAATTCATTTTTTATTCTATGGAAAACTAAAGATCAATCTAGGGGCCAAATTTAATAATGCATTATAAACATTTCACGGGCTGGTACTTTGAGATCTCTTATGAATGAGCCAACAAAAGTTCTCGTCTTCTACTATGGAAAATGGCTGATCATAATAATAATAATAAGTTTTATTTATATAGCGCCTTTCTCACACTCAAGGACGCTTTACAATGCAAACAATGATACA
>JAODLD010000101.1:32646603-32711742 GCA_026781065.1 Mormyrops boulengeri | reverse complement strand
GGTAGTGATGAAGGCATGGATTAGTGTTCTAGTATCCGCAACACTGAGGGATGGACGGAGGCGAGAGATATTGCGGACTTGGAAAAATGCAGTCTGTACCAAAGAGCTAACATGTGACTGAAAGGTGAGAAATTGATCGAAAATTATGCCCAGGTTACAAACTGCATGTCTGCATCTAATGCAATCATCTCCATTATTTAAGTAGTAGCTCTACTGCTGCTAATTTTGAATATTAATAAGGATTAAATATCTGATGTTTCCAATTTGTCAACTGATATATTGTGCATCTCTACTATTCATTCCATTTTCATAAGGACAGTATGTAATGAAGGTGTACATGGGGCATTAAAAAGTCTTAAAATGTCTTAAATTCGAGTTAAACCAATTAAGGCCTTGAAAAGTCTTATAAATTCTTCAATTTGTTAGTTTCTTTCAATTCATAAACATCTGTATGTTCTCCCAGTATCATTGTGGGGTTTCCTCAGGGTATACCGGTTTCCCTCCACAGCCCATATTCATGCTGAGGTTAATTGGAGTTACCAAATTGTTCATAGGTGTGCATGTGTGAGTTAATGGTGTATGTGTGTGCCCCGCGGGGGGTTGGGGCCCCATCCTTGGTTCTTCCCTGACTTGCGTCTGTAGCCTCTGGAATAGGCTCTGGACACCCCCCAGGACCCTGAATAGCATAAGTGGGTAAATAAAATGGATGGATGGATGGTTGGGAAAAAATTAGTATATACACGTATAGGGCATGGTACTATCTGTGATTTCAGGCATCCACTGGAGTTCTTGGAACACATCCCCCACAGACAAAGGAAGGACTACTAGTCTGATGCTGAAAAATATTTCATTTAAGTTTAAATGTGACTGACTTACCTACCTGGAGCCGATACCTTATCGTGGTGGAGGAGTTTGCTTGTTCCAATGATCCCAGGAGCTAAGTTGCCCAGGGTTTTATGCCCCTGGTAGGGTCACCCAAGGCAAACAGGTCCTGGGTGAGGAACCAGACGAAGTGCAGCTCACAAGACCCCTTATGATGAAGAAAATAATGGATCCACGGTTTCCCTTGCCCAGACGCGGGTCACAAGGGCCCCCCCTGGAGCCAGGCCTGGGGGTAGGGCTCGATGGCGAGTGCCTGGTGGCCAGGCCTACATCCATGGGGCCTCGTCGGGGCACAGCCCGAAGAAAGCACGTGGGTCCCCCCTCCAATGGGCTCACCACCTGTAGAAGGGGCCAAAGGGGTCAGGTGCAGTGCGAGTTGGGTAGTGGCCAAAGGTGGGGACCTTGGCGGCCTGATCCTCGGCTGCAGAAGCTAGCTCTAGGGACATGGAATGTCACCTGTCTGACGGGGAAGGAGCCTGAGCTGGTGTGCGAGGTTGTGAGGTTCTGACTAGATATAGTCGGTCTCACCTTGACGCACGGCTTGGGCTCTGGAACCAGTCTCTTTGAGGGGGGTTGGACCCTCTTCCACTCTGGAGTTGCTCGCGGGGAGAGGCGCCGAGCAGGGGTGGGCATACTTATTGCCCCCTGGCTGGGCGCCTGCACTTTGGGGTTTACCACAGTGAACAAGAGGGTAGCCTCCCATCGCCTTCGGGTGGGCGGATGGGTCCTGACTGTTGTTTGCGCTTATGCACCAAGCAGCAGTTCAGAATACCCACCCTTTTTGGAGTCCATGGAAGGGGTGCTGGAGAGCGCTCCTCCTGGGGACTCTCTTGTTCTGCTGGGGAACTTCAATGCTCACGTGTGCAATGACAGTGAGACCTGGAGTGGCGTGATTGGGTGGAATGGCCCCCTCGATCTGAACCCGAATGGTGTTTTGTTATTGGACTTCTGTGCTCGTCACGGATTGTCCATAATGAACACCATGTTCAAGCATAATATGCGCACTTGGCACCAGGACACCCTAGGCCGCAGTTCAATGATCGACTTTGTAGTTGTGTCACCGGACTTGCGGCTGTATGTCTTGGGCACTCAGGTGAAGAGAGGGGTGGAGCTGTCAACTGATTACTATGTGGTGGTGTTTTGGCTCCGCTGGTGGGGGAGGAAGCCGGCCAGGCCTGACAGGCCCAAGTGTATAGTGAGGGTCTGCTGGAAACGTCTGCCGGAATCCCTTATCAGGAGGAGCTTCAACTTCTCCCTCCAGCAGAACTTCTTTCAGGTCCCAGGGGAGGCGGGGGACATTGAGTCCGAATGGGCCATGTTCCGCGCCTCTATTGTGGAGGTGGCTGACCAGAGCTGTGGCCGTAAGGTGGTCGGTGTCTATCGCGGTGGCAATCCCCGAACCCGCTGGTGGACACCGGTGGTGAGGGATGCTGTCAAGCTGAAGAAGGAGTCCTATCGGGCCTTTTTGGCCTGTGGGACTCCAGAGGCAGATGACAGGTACCGGCGGGTCAAGCGGAATGCGGCTTCGGCGGTCGCTGAGGCAAAAACTCGGGTGTGGGAGGAGTTTGGCGAGGCCATGGAAAACGACTTCTGGACGGGTTCGAGGAGATTCTAAGATAAGATAAGATAAGATAAGATAATCCTTTATTAGTCCCACAAGTGAGAAATTTGCATTGTTACAGCAGAAAGTGAAGAGTACAAGAATAGAGCAGCAAAATTTTAAAACAATAGGATAAAAACTATAAATGTACAAGTGGAAATGCATAAATATAAATATATGTACAACACTGTGAAATTGCACTCAAGAAATATTGCACATGAGGAAGACATAAGAAAAACACTCTGGTGTATTGGATGTGTGTGTTTTGTTAGGCTATATGTGTGTGGTCTACAGCAAGGACTTTGTTATAGAGTCTGACAGCGGATGGAAGGAAAGATCTTCTGAATCTCTCCTTCCCACATTGTGGATGCAGAAGCCCGCCACTAAAGGAGCTGCTCAGTGCTGTCAGAGTCTCCTGCATGGGGTGGTAGATGTTATCCAACAGGGATGACAGCTTAGCCACCATTCTCCTGTCACTCACAACCTCCACCGGGTCCAGAGGACATCCAAGAATGGAGCTGGCCCTCCTGATCAGCCTGTTTAGTCTCTTCCTGTCCCTAGTGGAGATGCTACTGCCCCAGCAAACCACACCATAAAAGATGGCTGATGCCACTACCTCATACAGTGTCAAAAAAGGTCCTCAGGAGCGGACCCTGCACTCCAAAAGACCTAAGCCTCCGTAGCAGGTGCAGCCTGCTCTGACCTTTTTTGTAAAGTGCTTGTAAAGTGAAATTTGTGTTCTGAGCCCAGTCCAGTTTATTGTTCAGGTGAACACCAAGGTACCTGTAGCTCTCCACCGCCTCGATGTCCATACCTTGAATGTTCAGTGGTTGAAGTGGAGGATGTCCACCATCTGGCGGCTCAGGGCGGGAAAGCGGGGCAGCATCAACACTGTTTATGGTGGGGATGGGGTGCTGCTGACCTCTACTCGGGACATTTTGGGTCAGTGGAGGGAATGCTTCGAAGACCTCCTCAATCCCACCGACACGCCTTCCAACGAGGAAGCAGAGTCTGGGGACTCATGGGGGTGGACTCCCCTATCTCTGGGATGGAGGTCGCTGGCGGTGGATGAGATACACCCGGAGTTCCTTAAGGCTCTGGATGCTGTGGGGCTGTCCTGGTTTACACGCATCTGCAGCATCACGTGGACATCGGGGGCAGTGCCTCTGGACTGGATCAATCACAATAATATTTTTTTGCTTACTTACGGTTAAGGTTAGGGATGGGTAGGGGTTAAGGTCGTCATGTTAGGATTTGACTTTTCCCCATAGAAATGAATGGAGAGTCCCTACAAAGATATAATTACAATGTCTGTGTGAGTGAAGGAGTGATAGATAAAGGAAAATAGAATGGGTTTTGAAGGGTGCGTATTACTCTTGCTTCATAGTATACCCCTTAGTTTTGATAACATTTGATAGAGTTAAGGTGAATAGTGTTAATTAATTTGTTTGTTGCACTGAATGTCTTAATCTAAGTCCGTTGTTCCTGTTTTGGGTGAAGTTTCTTCATAGCAGGATTTCTCATAACGGAGACGCCTATGCCTTAATCATCGTATTGTAAAGTTTGATGTATTATTCAATCAATCAATTTTTAGACAATTTTTAAATGCAAACTTGTATGAACAGTGGGTGTAGTCACTGTAGTGTAAATGTATGGATATTGAAATTAAATTTTAAATTGAGTAAATTAAGAACATTTTAGGGATTTTGTGCACTCGATGTAGTATTTTGTGGAAACATCAACCTAATGTGTGTGCATGATCTAGTGCATCATGGTCAAGAAAAAAAGACTCTCTGTGACCCCATATAACACTTACCATTAGTGTTAGTGTTAAGACATACAACGAAATACAGTTAACCAAAAATGTAGAATGTGCAATAAATGAATAGCTGCTTTTTCAGAATTACGTATCATAACTAGGACTCTAGAAAGTAAAAACACATTTATTGGCTGTCACATTTCCCGGTAATTTCCAGTAATTCTAGAAATGGAAGAAGTTGGGGGTGGGGGGAGAACTTCCAGATATTTTTTCAATTTTTCAGCTGGAGGGTTATAGCTGTGTCAGACTGAGATAACACTTTGTATCATTTTCAAAACACTTAGTTAGTTAATTATTATTATTATCTTTTTCATTTCTTCTATTAATGAGTAGGTGGAGTGGTGGTTCTGAGGCTCGGGCTCTGTGCCAACAACTGGAAGGTTGCTGGTTCAAATCCTGTGAATGACTGGAGTGATTCTACTCCATTGGGCTCTTGAGCAAAGGCCCTTAACCTGCAATTGCTTCGTCCTGGGTATGACGTTAAGAACATAAGAAATTTACAAACGAGAGGAGGCCATTCGGCCCATCAAGCTCGTTTGGGGAGAACTTAACTAATAGCTCAGAGTTGTTAAAATCTTATCTAACTCTGATTTAAAGGAACCCAGGGTTTTAGCCTGCACTACGTGAACAGGAAGACTATTCCATACTCTAGCTACACGCTGTGTAAAGATGTGTTTCCTCAAATTCAGTTTAAAATGTTCTCCCGCTAATTTCCACCTATGGCCAAGAGTTCTAGTATTTAAACTAATACTGAAGTAGCCATTTGGCTGAACAGCATCCAGACCTGTTAGAATTTTATATACCTGGATTATGTCCCCCCTTAATCTCCTTTGCATGAGGCTGAACAGATTCAGCTCAGCTAACCTCTCCTCATAAGACTTTCCTCTAAGACCAGGAATCATTCTCGTAGCCCCATGTTGCACCCTTTCCATGGCAGCAATGTCCTTTTTAAGGTATGGTGACCAAACTTGCACACAATATTCTAGGTGGGATCTTACCAAGGAATTGTATAGTCGTAGCATCACCTCCCTTGATTTAAACTCCACACACCTACAGATGTAACCTAACATTCTATTGGCCTTTTTAATTGCTTCCCCACACTGGCGAGCGTGGGACATGGAAGCATCAACATACACTCCACCCCTACATCCAACCCTATAAGGGTCCTCCAACTTACATGGAAGAACTTTGGGGTTAGTGACAGGATTGGCACTCCAGCCACTGGAAAGAACTGTCCATTCGGGCTAGTGTGGTGCTGAGGTATCGCTTGCCACGTGGCTGCACTCAGGTTCTCATCCCTGAGGTGGTTTGTGATGTGGTGGGTCAATCAGTGCATGCTCCTTACCTCTATTAATGTGGTTGTGGATTATTCAGGATTATGTTGATTTTAGAGTTTCAATACCAGTTTCAGTTGGAGATATGTCAGATAATGCTTACCTTCCATGTTGTAACCCTCTACCAAGTTTTAATATGTGATTTGTTCATTTGTTGTAGATGAGTAATATTTTTCCCTTTACGGGTATTAGAAATAATTGGTGTTTTATTTTGTTGAAAATCTGTGTTATGCAAGTCTTGGTGGGTATTTATAGCGTATTTTTAATATATAAAAAATATTACATAAAAAAATTACATGAATATAACATAAATATAGAAATAGAAATTTATATTGATTAAACCAGTATTAATACCTACTAATAATATTATTTATGATACTACTAATATTATTTTTGTAATACTAATACTATTTATAGTGCTAAAGCCACTATAATTATAATACTGTTATTAACATTAATAAAAATAATAATTATTATTATTATCATTATTATGAACTCAATTAATAAAATTATGTTAATATTAAATTCAGTGTTCTATAAAACACTGGTCTGTATACACAGAAAGTGCTGTACCCTCAGTACTATTACATAGACAGTGTTCTAGAACCATTATTCTGTATACCCAGACAGTGCTCCATCCTCAATACTCCAATGTGGACATTACAGGATTATAGAATACTGTCTGAGTGTACAACACAGTGATTAATATAGCAGACTAAGTATACAGAACAGTGATTATGGAACACTGTCAGAGTATACAGCACTGTCTGAGTGTATAGCATTTTGAATGCAGAGCACAGTCTAAGAATACAGAACAGTGATTTTAGAACCCTGCCACAAAGCAGTGTTCTATACTGTTCTATATTACGCTGAATATATAGCACTATCAGAGATCTTCCAACATGTTCCATACACACACTAGCACGGAAAAAAAACAGTCACTATTGTTTTTTTTTTATTTTGAACAATTTTTGATAAATAATCATGATAGCTAAATTCACCTTTTTCTCTCATAGCCCCTTTATGTTTTGTAACGAATGATTGTTAATTATCTGCCTAGTGCAAATGAAAAATCACATGTGGGAACTCTTAAATATATGATAAGCAAGCAAATTTTGTTTGCTGTTTCTTCAAAAAAAGGAAGGCACAAGGTCAGCATCCCAGATGTCTGGCTCTGGTTGGACTGGTGCCTCACTCAGGGACACTCGGTAGTGGCTGGTTGTGCCAGCATTTGTATTAGTAAATGTATTACTCTTGGGCTGCTGAAAAAAAACCAAGTCAAAATGGAACTGCATACAAACTATTGAACGATATGAGCAAATTAATGGAAGTGGGATTATATTTTTTATCCAACATGATAACTGCCGATTCAACTTAATACTTATCTCTGTTGGGGCTTACGCAGCAAGTCTTATACAATCTGAGTAATTGCATGTAAAACATAACCCGTGATAGTGCAGGGTAGAAAAAGTTGAGAAATCTTATTGAGAAAAACAACCAGTAGCATAAAGGTCACCATTCCCAGCAAACCTTTTGCTGGTCAGTCATTTGCACTAGTAATTGAATTAAGATGCCATCTGGCATGCTGGTCTGGAAACCTGTTGATTGGGATATAATTTCCATGCTACTAGCAGCTGGATTTTTAATATTCATGAGCAAATACTTCAGACAGAGGTTTCACAAAGGCAGGTGGATATAACACTGTCAGAGTACACAGAACAGTTACTATAGAACACTATTGGTGCTTTTCCACTGCCACCAGGAACCGAGCCATACCCAACCCGTACTGCAAAGTGACAGTTTTCCATTGTAAACTATGTGACCCGTATTCAACCCATACCCTTGCTGACACAGGGCCAAAAGCATGCTTAAACTGAGCTGGTTGTATCACCACCATCTGATTGGTCGAAATACACGGGGACAAGAAAGAACCAGTGATCTGTGTCCACATGCATGAATTATGTGAAGGGAAAAGGAACATATTCTCTATATTATTAATTATCAGTAGTACCACACTTCACAATGTATTTAAGCATTCCAGATAACTTGGAGCTTTTGAATTTCTAGCCTACTTAAAAAGTACTATAGAAAGCCTGAAAGGAACAGATTCTTAATGCAAATTTACGCATGCGCATGCTAATTCCGCTAGCATTTGATGCTAACCTAAGATGGCGATTCTCACAGATGTGCTAGCAGAAATTAGCACATAGTAAAATGATGTACATAGTATGAACAATAAATAAGCATCTCTTTGGTTTTATATCACTGTCGCTCTTCAAAGCAGGCCACATCTATACCTGGCCACCCCATCTGCCGTGGGAAAAGTGAGCTGGAACCGTGCTGTAACAGGTCTCTCTTCATGGTTCTGGTTGGATACCAGTCGGTTGCTGTATGCTGCACTGTTTGAGTATGCAGAATTATGGTTAAAAAACACTGTCCATGTAAGAGTACTGAGGATACAGTACTGTTTGAGTATACAGAATAATGGTTATAGAACACTATCTATGTAATAGTACTGAGGGTATAGCACTTTCTGAGTGTACAGACTCTCTTGTGAACAAGATGCCTTCCGAACGGCCGTTCATAACTTGAAATGTTCGTAAGTCGCTATTCAGCATAATTTTAATAAGGGTGTACGCAAGAACAAAGAACTAGAATGCCGGAAGTACGCACGCTACGCTGTTTTGCGGCAGGAGTAGCAGCCAGAAGTCGTATTTGGTCGGAATTGGTGCGAAGAAAAAAAATTTGATGTTGCGGACAGGAAACAGGAGCCCAATGAACACAATTTGGACTTACAGTCCTCTTTGTTTGTATATCTGAAAGTTCGTAAGTAAGAGTGTCCGTAGAGTCAAAATAGAGAGCACTCTATCAACAAAGAGCATTCTTTTAGTATAAAGAATTACACGATTATAGAACACTGTCTGATTATACAGCACAATGACTAATATAGCAGTCTCAGTACACAGAGCAGTAATTATAGAACATTGTCAGAGTATACAGCACTGTCTGAATATATAGTATTTTGAATGCAGAGCACAGTCTGAGAATACAGAACAGTGATCATAGAATACTGCCATATAGCACCATTCTATGTTGTTCTATATAGCGCTGATTATACAGCACTGTCAGAGATCATCTTCCAGTGTATCATTTTGCTAGAACATTAACTACACTAGCACAGAAAGAAATCAGCCGTTGATGTTTTTTTTTATTTTACATAGAAAATTTTAACTATAAATCTAAAAATTTCCATGTCCATGTGTTAAAAATATTTCATTGTCACTGCATCAAACTGCAGGTGTTTTTTTGTCATTTTAAATGAAATGCTTTTAAAAATGTAATATTTTTTGTGTTGCTGGTTTAAGTGGCCCTGAGTATTCCCATTTACCCTCCCTCTGCTGCCATGAATACCACCACATTCGCTCCAAGTGACTAGGAGCTGAGAATGTGGCCTATTACATTATGGCCCCCTTGGAGGTGGTAAGTCAAGGCCTTTGTAGGCGATAGATTCCAGCAGTGATTATATTCATCGTCTAGACTCACTCCCCATTTAAACACTGTTTGGAGGAAATGTGCCTTTGAAGTGTTTGCAGAGCCTGTAAAAAGAGCAGCAATAAGAACTGCAGTCAAACAGCAGCATCTGTTGTCATAAACGTGTAAATATCCATTGGAGATGCATGTTTCTATTGCGTCTATATTAACCATTTCTATTTCATGACTGCTACTGATCCCATGTGTAGTACCTTGGAGTAATTGGACTGGCGAGAGCCACAGGGAGGCGGCACGTCAAGCGAGCATGCCAGTCAAACAGGCTTTGTTTAGAGGCCCACCCGTGCCTGCCCTGAATCATTAACTCCAAGTGCCACTCTCACTCAGCCACAGTTTAAAGCCAGCAGAGCAGCAGACTCTCAGGGGAGCCTCCTGCATGCGAGTCAGGCCTTCTCGCTCAGGCCGGTTCTACCCTCTGTCCTTTTCCAACGTATACCTTGTTACTAACAGGGCATTGTGCACCCACCGGGTATTTAATTTGCAGGTTACTCTACTTAATATAGCTAAATGAGCTCATTTGTTTACAGGTACAGAAATTAGGCCTTTACTCTGTTTAATGACTCCAAAAATATATGCTTATTTTACAATAATAGTAATTTATGGGAAACTCTTCAATAATATTGATAGTTAGAAAATATTTTGTTAAAAATCAATGGTCAATTTCATCAAAAATTTTCTCTCGCTGAATTGGGCAGAGATGCTGTTAAAAGAATCATCAGGAACTGTGTGCAGGCTGGGTTTCAACAAACGGCATCTGAGCAGCTTTTTGCACTTTTTTCATGCTTAGCTCAGACCCAAGAGCTCTGCTAACAATAGGGGAAGGCTGTTTGCATGCCTGCTTCCTTTAAAGGGGGACGGCCATTGGCTTTACCCAGGAGACGAGGCAGCAGCAGTTTGGCTGGACCTTTCACTGTTGTTAATGTCTGCTGCTTCCACTGTCATTCATCTAGCTGGCTATGCAACGATATGGCAAGAGTTACAAACTTGCAAACATACCCTATGCTTAATACATCCAACAGAAAAGACTTCTCGTCCAATTGCCGGCAGAGATTATACAGTACTTGGCAACTACAAGCCCAGTAAATGCCTTGACTGGCAATGCTGCCAACTCAGGGATTAAGGGATACCATCGCACTGAGTTTGGTAACAAGATCTTATTGCTGAATCTTTGCTTTGTCTTCTTGTACAGATTTCTGTATTTCCCACAGTAGAATGTCAGCCTGGGGCCTGCACTCTTGGATTAGCATTAGCTCCCACCAGGGAACTGCTGGCTCTGGGCTACTAGTATTCACAATAAGAAGAGTACATTCAGGTGAAAAAATACTTACACTTTTTCTTTAAACTGCTATTTTTCAATTCTATAAATTTAATTGATACGAGTGCTGAAAATTGCTACTTGCAACTGTTGGCATTTTAATTAGGAATATTTGGCAGGTGTTTTTGCTGAAGATGGTTAGACAGGACGCCTTTGATCTGTCTACTGCGCAATATGCTTCACTGGCTGTGCTAAGTTTCTGAAAGGGCAATTTGCATAACATTTCATTTGAAATAAACATGGAACATCTGTCAGGTTTTTTTCTGATTTTACTTTTCGAACATGTCAATGGCATGTGATGTCTAAAGGACACACGACGTTGTTAAGCCACAGAAAGACTGAGTGAAATATGAGAAAGTGGAAGAGAGAGTTCTGCCTCTTAATAAACAAACAACAGAGTTTAATTAACACGCCCTCTGCTCCTCTATATTCCTTTCCCTGAAGCTGTCAATCGTACAGAGGAGTCATTTTCCACTGAAGGCACCCTGAACATAAACTTACACTTAAGAAGAGGCCCAGGATGTTTCAGTCCCTGGAGAACTGAAGCCTGCAGGATGCGGCGAGCCTGGGTTTATGGACCATAAGGTTGCGCTGTCGACAAAAGTGCTCTTTTGTAAAGGCTGCCTTGCCCACAGACACTCTCTTCTTTATTGATGCCTTTTTCTCTCACCCTCTTGGTTGATAGCCCAGATCTAAATTAAGTTCCCATCCAAGGTTGTTTATTAAAGGTGAGAGCGAGAGCGAGAGCTGGAGAGGGAGCGCACCCTGGAACGATAAACCAAATGAATGACATCCATTCAGGTTCTGGGCAATGCCATTACGTTCTGACAATAGCAAGCAGGGCATGAACCCAAGAAATGGCACACAAATCATCAGGGGGCAGACCTGTCCCACATCGTCAGAGAATCAATGAAAGATAGCTTTCCAAACCTTGCCTGCTCTTACTGTGGAAAGGGAAAATAGCCCAACTGTATCCAGTAATCTGCCCCACCTGCTGTTCAGCAAACACAAAATGTCAGCATTCCCACTGAAGGAACTTTGTAAGAGCTTTAAACTTTCGCTTTTTTAACCTAAAACACTGCTGAGATTTTTTTAAAAATAGGAATCCATTTATGGAGAAATAAGAGGAGACAGAATGATTTCAGTGACTAACCTCCTACAGGAACAGTGTGGTATGGCAGCATGCGCAGCAGCAGAAGGCTTTCAGAGAAAGTCAGCGCTGATTACTGCTGTTCCTCGTGGCACCGGTGAGCCCACAGCTCCCACAAGCTGCTAATAACTGCTAATTGTGCCTCCACAGGGGAGGCAGGGTGAGCTGATGCTCTCTGTGGCAGAGCAAAGGAATGCCGTAACGGCGAGTCTGCTCAGGCAGACGGCTGTGGGCCACCGGCTCCTAAACGTCCCTTTGGAAGTCAGGATCCTCTCTGTCTGCTGGGGATAACTGAAAGAATGTGGAAGGAGTGCAGCATGGTGTCTTATAGAGTACAAACTACCAGTCACAACATATTCCCCTTCTTATCACTCGCAGCTTCTTCCATCACCTGCCTCTGCATAGGACCCTTGCAATTATCAGGTAGAAATCAGAGTATAGTGTATAATAGTATAGTGCATCAGAGTACAGCATATACGAGTATTGTGTATAAGAGTATGATGACTTTCCTTTTCTGTTTATGTTTGTTTACATTGCTCATCTTGCTGACTCGTTATCAAACTCCCAAGAAGAGGAGGAGCTGAGCCAGAACTGTCCTCATACTAAGGGATTAATTTTCTCTTGTAAAGCTACTTTCACACAAGACACTGAATCACACAAAAATGTACCTGACTTGTTACTTTTTTTCTAGCCTGTAGTCTCTCCCTGTGCCTGTTAAAATTCCCTTTGTTTTCTAACTTCCTGTGTCAGCAGCAATTTCCGCCTCAATTCAGTGAAACACTTTGGCACCAATTATAGACTCATATCTATAAAAAGAATTATTATTGTTATGCACTCCTGCCGCCCCCTGATTGTGGGCAGGTCCTCTGTGTTGCTCTGAGGTTTGAATTTTTCTGCAGCAGACGGAGAGGTCAGCAGGTAACAGACGACCCTGTGTCCCGCCCGGCCAAGGGGGGGCTGACCTCGCTGCCTCCGCCTGCTTTTCTCAGATTAAATATGGCGGGTTCAGCACATCTCCAGCAGGCTAGCACTCTGTCCGCCTTCTGGACAGAACAGATGGCCCAACTGTGCCTGGAGGAGACGTCCTCTACCCCAGGAGTGAGTCCAGACACTGAGCATGGGGCTGCGCTGGCCTGATGGGCGTTTGCCTGGAAGAGTGACGAATAAAACAGCAGCCAGCTACCTGGAGCTGCTGCCTCTTACTTCATAAACAAACCAAAGAGCTGCTCATTATGGTGAGGTGAGGTTGTGAGGGCGTGGATCATACCCTAAAAACTCTCTGTGGACTTGGTGCGCTGATGCCATCTAAGAAGGCGGTAAGTGCTAATCCAGCCAAACTGACATCTGACTATAGAAGTCAAAAAGTATGCATGAGATTAGGCGTGTGCAATTTGACGATATTAGATTGTGAAGGATGACAATGTCTCCACGATCTGCCATTACAGAGAGATCGTTAGTATCGTACTACAGCAACATTCTGTCAGTTGCAGTTCTATGGCTTATTCACGCATCAGAACTTCTTTCGTCAGCCAAATCTGGTTCGACACACCCTTAAACAATAGATGGTACTTTGGATTTCTTCCTCTCATCCTTTTGCACCTTCATCCCAATGCACAATGCACAACATGCAGCCCATTCCCTATTTAGTAACATATCAGCATCGCTGGAATGGAAGAGTTGGTCCCTAAAAAGAATTGAATTTTCCAATGCCAGCACAGTTACTTGCAAAATTTGTAAAGATAAGCTTCGCATGTCGAGACATCGGCATAACAAACCTTTTTAACCACACAAAAGAATGTTTTTCTTTTGGGTTTTGCTACCTTATAGGGCTACATTTTTTAAATAGAGGAATCAATTAGGTTGTAATGTTACATAACTTGCGAAGTAGTCTTGAATACGAACGTAAAAATGAATCAAGACTGTGGATCATGATCCTGTCTGAAAACAGTCGTGATATAATATTGTTTCCATATCACCCACCCCCACATGAGATTTTATATTGGAGGTGCTTTCTCACTGCCCATTTCTGACTAAGAAGCCAAAATCATTAATGCGTAAATGTCATGCTCCTGTCAGCATCTCCAGAGGCATTACAGTCCGCCAAGCTTGTGAAACAAAGTGACGCTTCCAAAACTTCATTTCTATTTTATTGTTCAGAATTTACTTGTGCCTTTATGAATAACAGACAGAGAGGGTGAAGTGATTTTTTTTTTTAAAGTTAACATTGTCAAAGTTAACATTTTTTTCAAGTCTTTGAAGGCTACTTGATTCATCACGCAAAATTCAAAGCATGCCAGTTAATTTTCTTAAAGGGAGAATTTGTTGTACTTGATTCAATTCATTCTTTGCATTGCAGTGTCTCCATCTGTTACTGCAGACACATGAAAAACCAAATAAAGAAAAAAATGGCCAAATCATGATGTCTGGAAATGAATGAACAAACGAATGAATGAATTACCACATCTGAACTGAATACTCAACATCTGTAATGCATTTTCTATGTTGTTAACACACAGTGGACATAAAAAGTACAATGACAGCCACATCACCTGTACTACATGTCTTTGGATTTTGGGAGGAAATCGGAGGGGCCACAGGAAACCCACACAAATGTGGGGAGGAGATGCAAACTCCATGCCAAAAGAACATGAGCCAGGTTCAGTCCAAACCTAGATGCTGTGTGGTGACATCACTACTGACTGAACCATTCCATATACAACAAAGAGGACTTTCTATAACAAGTACATACATCTTATAATACTAACCCAGCTAATAGTTACTTTTCAAAGTGGTCTGTATGGAGAGTATAGTACTCCTTAAACGATAATAACAATAATGTCTGTTCAGATACTCTGCAGTGCTAATTGCATGCTATAGTCCAAGTCAGAGACACCCAAAGTCAATCCCTGGAAGCACAGAGCAGGAGTCACTATGGAGAGGATGCCAGTCCATCACAGGGCATCCACACATTTACACATAATTCTTCTGATTGCATTTTTGGACAGTGGGTAGAAACTGCATATACACGAGGAGAACATAGAAATTGCACATGCACAGAGCCAGGGCTTGGAGTCAAACACCAACCTTGGAGGTAAAGTAACCATAT
The DNA here is from genome assembly GCA_026781065.1 of Mormyrops boulengeri. Classification (NCBI taxonomy): domain Eukaryota; kingdom Metazoa; phylum Chordata; class Actinopteri; order Osteoglossiformes; family Mormyridae; genus Mormyrops; species Mormyrops boulengeri. The sequence goes on along the minus strand of JAODLD010000101.1, from coordinate 32,696,987 downwards.
GACTCATCAAAGCACCTTGCTGCAGACTATCAAATTCTTTACTCAACTAATGACTGGAGACTACGATACCTGCTCATATCAACAATCACTGTCACCTGCACTACATTTTGAAACCGTGTGACTCCAATAGAATTCATGTGGTATTATTGGGCTTATAACATAGTGTCTCACTGACGCTTCAAACAATCAATGGGAGGCAAGATTCATTGTATGGTTTCATTCTTATTGGAGAATTTTAATACTTGGGCCCTGTGCCATTTCATCGTTTGTAATGATCGGTATTATGGTTCTCTGCATTATTAATGAAACAGTGGTAGGCACTCTCCACATATGAAGGACGGGCCATTTTGGCAGGTGCTCAGGAGATGCACAGACCGTCTGATGAGTGCTGTTTGATGAAGCTCCCCGATGAGCATCATTGGGAGAGCTGATATGAGACTTTAATGGTGAGCTGTTCCAGTGGTACGCGCACGTACAGTTGTGAGCGTGGTATTTTAGTGAGGCTCTACTGGCATACTGGTGTGCATACCGGGGTAACATTAAGGAGCAGAGGGGATTTGGAGGGTGGGAGGCGAGGCTAAGTGCTGTTTACTGTGGAACTACCCAACCCTCCTGATGAAGATCATCTGGGGGTTCTGATAAGGGTTTTTAATACAGTAATGAGGTTCTACACAGCTGCCGCACAAACACTTATGGGAGTTAGAGTCCACAGAGATCTGCTGTTAGGCTGTGGGAGGAGCTATTACTGTAGGCGCAGCAGGATGGGGTCGACTGAGGTAGGAGGTAGGGGCATGTGTGGGCTTCTGGATGATAGGTCGTTTTTCCCTTTTGATGAACAGATCACTTCTGCCTTTAGATCTTTATCACAGTAATCCTCCTTCCAGCCATAATAGAGAAGAACAAAGTCAATACACATGGCATTTCAGAGCTGCAATCTCTCAAAAACAAACATAAACCTGCGTCTTACAGGTGAGCGAGACTGATGGGAGGAGGGGGATGAGAAAGCAAGCCAAATAAGGCTAAAATTTGTCACATTTCTATATGTAGAAGTCATACTGGATGCCCCCTGTCCCCCCACCCCGAAAACAAATATATATATTTAAGAAGAAAATCTAGAAGTGATTATTCATCAAGAATAGGGCTTCAGTGAGGGTCCTGGAAGATGGGGAAAGCAAATAATCAGTGAGGATTGCATCGGAAATCTTTTTTCTGGTGTGTTTTGCACTGCTTGCTCATACCCATTGCCAAAAGAAATACAGTGTTGCATCAGAATGCATCATACTTTTTAAAACCAGTTTAAGAATGTGTGAATCGTTTGCTATAAGCACCTGGTTACAATATGGTTAGTAAAGGAGGTGAGTGTAAGGAATACTTGACAGTGGATAAGCCATTTAAACAATTAAGCTTCCTAGGCAACATGGAAGGGGACAATGGGCACAAAGCAGCTATCAGGAAGTTTAACAATACATCAGCCCAACTAATGGGGAACGTTCCCAGAACTTTAGAAAACGTCTTCTTAAAAGAATGTTCATACTGTATCGTTAATGGAATGTTATTTCCACATTTTACATTTTAATAAAGGTTCTGTCAATATCAGCACAATAACATTATTACTTGAACATCCTTTTAATGTAATTTATGTTGAAAAATATTGCTTTGTAAAAGCACAATATGTATATAAGGCAAATGCCCCATCCAATCGCCCCCATACTGCTGACCTTTTAGGTGTAAAGCGACAGTGTTACTCAGTGCAGTAACATGCCCTTTATTCACTTTTTTATTTTATTATATCATATTAGTCTTGTAATCTTATTATTAGTATTTTTATTGTGATTATTATGAATAGTAGTAGTAGTATTAGTGTTATTAATCTTTTTGTGGCAGTAGCTGTAGTAGTAGGATAACATTCTGGGAACATCAGGAAAACTTTGAAGGTTAAACTTTGGACACTTTGAAGGTTTCCATACCTTAATCGCAACATTCAGTAAACATTCCTAGAATAAAAAATCATTAGCAGAGACACACCAACTACAAAGACGCAGTATAAAGTAAAACCCTCCCAGCATCTTCCATTCCACCATTTCCAAAAAACCCTGCAACTTAATTCCACTTTCCTGCAATGTCATTTTGGTGAGGATTGACTTTGGCCCCCCTCTGACAGCAGAGTGCTGTGGAAATACTGATGTTCTCAGCTGACAGGATCTCCTTTAGCACTGAGCACATGCATCATGTATCCCATAGGTTCCTGTCCCCCAGTCTGAGAGGGAGTTGGCGGGGAAGAGCTCTGCTCATCTGCACCCACAGAAGCCTCATGCTCATAGGCCCTCCGTCATTTCACACTGTCTCGTTAACGGTGATCTATAGATGGCGTGTGGAGTTTACATATCGCAAGGCATCTCATGGGAACCTAGGCCCCCGAAAAACCTTTGAAGTACGTAACGTTTGATGAAGCGTGTGCCAGAGAATTTCCCACTCTGCCGAAAATAAAGTGACATGGCTTCAGAGGAAAACAAATGCTGATTGTACCAACAAAACACAACTGTGAGTCTTTGCCAACTTCTGACTCTTTTACTGAGGTTGCTGAATTGTTGCCTCTAACATATCGGTAATATGTCAACATTGAACGTAACCTACATGTGATATGTAATATGGAAAGATTTATATTGAGTTATTTTGTATCTTTTGATAGTCACACATAAGTTGAATAACAATCCATTCAAAGATATTTTTCCTGTGACACAAGCAGTCGCTCTCTGTAACTAAACCTTATAGGTTGGATTGAGACTCATTGTGGCAGAAATCTACACTTTGCTCTTGGTCACCTGTGCTGTCGTCTTTGTGTATGGCTACACTTTGGCAATCGGACACTCAGACAATGGCAAATTGGAAGAAAAAAAGAGATTTACCATGGCACGTTACACACACATACTCATACACATGGACATTAACTGAGAGGCCCTCGAGGGAGCTGTTTCACTTTGCCCTGGATGAATAGTTTATTGACTCGCCCCTTTATTTGTTAATCCGCAAGCTACAGAGAGGGGGGATCGATGTGACACTTATAGTCCTGTTGAGAAAAAGCTGCTGCTTACTGCTGACCAGAACATGACAACAGCCGAGCACCCCCCACGGGACTCACAACAGGGATGGTGGGTGATGAAGGTGCTAAAACATTTGACCAAACGTTGATGCATGCGGATCTGTTACACTAGGCACCACTTACCTTCCCCGGATAAAGCACCATATTTTAATTACTAATTTGTGTGTCTGTCAAGCCTCAGGTAGAAAATCGGGAAGGAGAGCAGAGAAATGCAGGAATGATTCAGGCTGCCAAGGAAAGCAGGAACAGGTGAGGAATGTGAAATTTATGATGGAGCTCTTGCTCTGTTTACTTGTACCAAAAGCACTTTAATATACAGAAAAATTGTTCATCTAACCAACACTATGCTCAGCTCAGATAGAAACAGTGCGAGGAGCAGTATTCGGTTATATATGCAAGCTGTAACGGAGGGGGCTTATTTTCAGGAGAAGGATCACCTGAGTTGTTCCATAATTCACAGCGGATATTTCTTCAGGACTTAACAAAACACACTGCAAGGAATAACACAGTTACATGCAGAAAGACTTCCACTGTGTCAACCCAGCCTGCTAAAGTCTTGCTTTTCCAGCAGTTTCGCCTAGAGAAAAGAAACCTTTATTGGCCTTAGTGAGACCCATTTAGCCATAGGGGGAGGAGCATGAGCCGTTTCCTTCATTGCAGATGAAGCTGCGGACATATTAGATTCAGTTTCATGCCATTTTTTTTGTTTTCCTTTATTCAATCTCCACTGACTACAGATGGCACAGCTCTGACACTTAAGCAAGGTGTTTCATTCCCGAATCACTCAGCATCGAACTTATTCCTTTTATTCACTTTAATTTTTTTAAGAGAGCGGATGGTGGCAATGAACGTAAAACAATGCACTTCAAATATCTAAGAGGAGGCAACGTCCCGGAGACCTGAATGTTCATGCCACCCAAATGAGAAAGGACATCGCTCATTTCCAGCCCCAAATTGCATTGCTCCCATTGGTGACCTTCTCTTAAACTGCCTCATTCACGACCCCCCCCCACCACATCCCCCCCCCTGCTGCCCACCTTCATTGGGTAGGGATCAGGAGAGGGAGGAGCAAGCCCAACACAGTCGTTCGCCACCCTCACCCAAGCAATTATTTCTCAACCATTTCACTCATCTGTCTCCATTAATGCACACGGAGGACAGGCAATTTGGATGCTCATTCGTCCCACACTTTTTCACGGGTTTGTCGGCCATAGAAGGAAAATCAGATGGAAACAGGAGCTGCGATCCATTCTCCATCTTCTGTGAGGTTTCCTGCTAAATGACAGTATCCCCGCTTTTTAGTCATGTTTGCCTCCGATCTCGGTTTATGTCTGATTTTTCACAGGTTACTGTTTTTTGTGAGGAGCTCAGTCACTGCTGTCCTCCAAGACGCACATAATGTCTCACTCCATGATGAGACCCATCTCACCTTATAACCAAGTAGCCAAATCCTCAGGCAATTTTGTGTCCTTGGATACTGGGTATATACCATTACGGTAGTCTGTAAATGACAGTACGGACTACCTCTAGATCAGGGGTGGCCAATCTTGGTGTGTATGCAGGTTTTTGGGACAACCTTTAGGTCAGCTGTTCAAACCCAGGTGTGAGGACTCTTCGGCCAATCAGTTCTTTAATTAGCAATCTAATTAGGGAGTTGCAGCGAAAACCTGCATACACAATGGCCCTTTCTGTATAAGATTGCGCAACCCTGCTCTAGATTGATTTGTGTGTTCATACATATTTGTGTAGTACATCAGCTAAGCACTGCTCAGGTAAACTGTATGTGAGTTTGACCTCTATCCTTTTCATACATGTATTCATGTTCATATAATTTGATGATGTACTCTTATAATACCATATATTCTTTATGGATGTACATAAATGTAGCGATTTAATAACCGTTAATGAAAGAGCAAGTGTTGATTAATGCAATATATCCATCCATCCATCCATCCATCCATCCAATCATTTATCCAGTACAGGGTAGTGGAGAGGAAGCACAAAGCAAGGCAGGGTACTCAGGGTTCCCTAGGCTGGAGTACAAAACAATAATTCACTGAAAAATGTACTAAGGCTCGGCGATCTAAGTCTTTGTGCCTGTGATCAGAAAGTCGCCGGAATGAGCCTTAGCAGAAAGATCACATGTCCATGGGCTCTTGCGCAAGACCCTTAACCCCCAGCTCCAGGGGTGCTGTATGTTAACTGACCCTGTGCTGTGACCCCTAAGCTATGGAGAATATAATGAGGTAGGCAAAGAGAAGCATTCCAGTGTACCTGTACTTGTGCAAATGGCAAATAAATGATTTATCAGTTAAATGTATTTTTCCAATATTCGCACTTCACGTAATTAGCATGACACTCAACTTTCCCTCTGAGAGATAACAGGAAGGCAAAGATTGACAAATAGGGGCAAACTAACTTTTGACCTCACAGAGTAAGACAGTGATTCAGTTTCAGGTGAATTTTCCTATAGGGAAAGCACATACATTCAAATCCCATTTAAGGGATTAAGTTTGAAATGGGTCCGACTGCCCAGCAATCAGAGCCTTTGGGCTTCATTTATTGTTTGTTTTGATTGTGACTGAAAACAAATGCATTTGTAGAGAAAAAAACAATCCCTTCTCATAGTAATATGGAAATAAAGACAGGTGTCCAATTTCACAGCAGTATGGAGATGTGGACGTCTAGCCTTTTAATGGCATAGTGTCAGTGTGGATATTTGTCCCATATCTGTCCCATATGACAGAGATGTGGGGATTTTCAATGACTACAGAGGTCACAGCTGGCAGTAACACATTTTCTATCAACATAAATAACAAATGACTGCGAGGCCCAGTAGCTGAACTCTAACCCTGTAAATGTGTGGGCTTCACCGAAGGTCCTCTTTCATTGCAGTCTCAAGGACATGCAAATCTAATCCTCACCACGACTGATTGTGGGGCCTGTTTCCACTGAGTGCAGCCTTCTAATGGAATAGAGAGCTTTTTTTTTTTAGAAAAAAAACACTAAAAATTAAGTTCTGTTTCTCATCTGATTCTTCAATAAGCATCCTATTCTCATGATTCTGATAGCCTTTAAATTTTTGCTATATAATATATTGTTGTGAAACAGATTGTAAAATATTACATTAGACAAATTTTGTTATGTGTAACAGAAAAGCTCTTTCAATCTATGCTATTACAACCACGTTAAATGACATAAAAAATTTTTATGGATAAAATTGAAAATACCATCACAAGAAAACACACATTTTGCAGTCTTATCACCACAGAGTGACATAGATACTACAGAAGAACAGTAAAAGCTAATCAGACTGCTAGCTATGCAAAAACATATTTATAAAATGTAATGTATTTACAATATAATAATTTATAAGGTCCATTTTAATTACATATACAGTGAGCATTGTCATCAGGGGTGGTGAGTGGCTCAGTGAGCAAGTCTCTGTGCCAGTGATCAGAAGATCCACTTCAAACCCCAGCCTTGACAGAAAGGTCACATGTCCATGGGCCCTGAGCAAGGCCCTCGGCCCTTAGCCCCCAGCTCCCGGGGTGCTGCCTGTCGGCTGACCCTGTGCCGTGACCCCCAAGCTATGGAGAGCAAGATGAGGCAAGCAAAGAGAAGAATTCCAATTAACTGTACTCACGCGAACGGCAAATAAAGCATGTTTGTTATCTTCTTTTTGTTTGTTAAAAGACATGGTTATTTTTTCCATGAGGTGGTAGCAAGTGACAGTGATAGTCTACCCATCAGGTCATTTTCCCATTTCTCTCACCATGGCGCCTTTATCTACCACAGGGGTGCAAGACCCCCTCCCCCATCTAAATACACCATTATTTAATTCCCAGGTGCTGCAGTCAATCCACCTGTAAACATCCACATTTAATTTGTGCACATTCAACCCCCAGTAGACTGTGCATCTGAAGTGCCTTTGTCCACCAGATACGCATTTTTGTTTGTTTTTTTATAATGGCATGATGCAGACTTAATTGTATAGTGTGTCGAAATATATCATAGAAAGGGTTAGGAGATCATGGGAAATGGTTAGAACTAAGTTAAAATGATCAAAAATGTTAATATGGCATTTACAGTCCAATTAATTCACAGTATGAGAAAGAGCAAGGCAGAACCACTTTAATTATCTGTGTATTTTACTAATCAGTGTTTTCTTTCTTTATTGTAGTGCCTTTGAAATTACTGCTTTGTTTTTATCTCACTTTTTATAGGGTCCAGTTCATTTAGTGAAGGTGCAACATGATCATTTTTACAGGAAGTGCTTTAGGACAGAAATGTAAGTGCATATTTTACAACATATTTTAATTCAATTATCTTGGTTTTTTATTGCCATTGGCATATGTGCTTGGCAAGTGCTACTGGAAATGAGTAGGTGACAATGATGAGAGGTAAAGAGGGACAAATGATTAATGCAAGCAAATGCGATGGCTTGGGAAATTAATTTCCTTTTATGACAACGTGCAGACAGCCGCACAGGCAGACACCCTCATTGTATCCTGCCCCTCGCCGGTTCTTTTTATTTTGTCATTCTTTTGAAATGGCGCTTGAAGCCCTCATTTACTCCATTCTATTCATTTGATTTTTTATTTGATGTTATTTCCCATGGATCCAAACTAAAAAACAGAAAACGAAAAATTCAAAGTACCCAAAACGTGAAAGCCGGAAAAACCAAGAGGCGAGTAAACCTTTGTGGGTTTAAATTTTTATATCGAACATTATGAATTAAGTTCAGTGAAAAATGATTCAAAATAAACCCAAATTAACTAAACCATTTATATTCCTTAACATTGATTTTAACAGCTTATTCTTGTATTCTAGACAGCACTAAACTGTCCATGCAATCATAAAGTACAGTTACTGCATGGCCTAACTACTGGGCAATTTTAAATACCGAATTTTGAACAGATTTATTTTTATTTAGTAGCTTGAAAAAACAAAAACTTGGCAGTATTATAATACACAGATCTACACAGTTCTCATCCGCAAGGCTGTTGTCACTACTGTATAATACTACATAATAACTAAAAAATTAAATTCTGCTGCTATGGTTTTCTTTAAGTCAGACTAGACATGAGAATCAGCAAAATGAAAGGCAGAATGTAAACATCATTTGGGTTTCATAGCAGTTTATTTTACCATGAAACAAATGCTTCCCCATTTGAAGATCCTATTATTATACTGAAGTCATTCAGGTTAAGTACTCGGCTCAATGGTTGAACAGCAGCATCCGTCCTGGTACTTGAACCAGCAATCGTGTCCTGTTGCAAAACTATGCTACTTGTCAGCTATAGTAAATGTTTTACGATATATAATGATATATACATTCCCTGAAACATTAAGAACACACCCAAGATGGCCCCTGTCTAGGCAGAACAGGAAAAGCTATTTCTCTTCAATGAATCCTTCCTGTGTTTCTGCACCTCTTGTGTGCTGTCGGTTCAATAGGAAGAGAATTTATGGGTTTAGGGGGATAGGGAGGCAGATGAGAGGGGGAGAAACCAGAGAGGTGTGGATGACTGGAGGGCAGGTGCCTTGAAGATGTGACGTGAGGAATGGCTGCAGTTGGACCCATCCTCTCTGATATGGCCCAGTGCGTCCGGTGGTTGAACATGCCCATAAAGCACGCAGCTCTGTGTCAAGGCCATAAAACTGAATTAAAATATTAAATCTGTCAGCAGCTCGCCTCGTAAATAAAGTCATAAATTACTTCCATAAAAAGTAAAGATGGCCTGTATTTCACAGAGGGAACAGGACCCTGCCTGTTATAGTGTCGATTGCCCTTCTCTGCAGACTGAGAGGGCTAATTGCATGGGAAAGTGGCTGCAGCAAAGGTTGCATCAGCAAGACACTATTGGCGCTGGGCCATCCTTAGCACGTGGAAGCTAAGTTGCAGCAGCAGGGCGATTTGATTTGTTCTACAAGGATCCCTGTCCCATGGACTGAGGCTGAGATCAAGACCAGGAGGCACAGGAGACTGTATAAGCAATGGGCTTGACTCTAATTGGTATGAAGACATCCATCAGTGGAGGGATACAGAGCTCACATATGGTCTGTCATCCCCATTCAGATATGTTCTCAACTTGCAAGGTTTTGGAGAAGACATCCTCGTTCAGGTTAAGGAGAACTTAGAAGGTTTGGCTGTATGTGCAACCTTATAGCACCACTGGCCCGGCATGACTTGTTCTCTTCTCTCCCATCTCCTTTGTTTAATGAGGAACGGGGGAGTTTGGGAATGCTTGAGTAAGCACTGTATTAGAAGATTAATTGCTGGTGGGGTTAGACAGTCCAGGGGTGCCTTGTTGGGAAGTCAAGGTTGCAGAAACATGGAATTTTCTGCACTTAATCTCTCACTTTCACACCTGGGTATTTGTGAAGGTGTTTTGTATTGATTTTGCACTGTTCTTTAAGACTTGTCCCTTGGCTCACCAAAGCTATAATCCCAAGAGACCCAGATGCAAAACTGCAACTTCTCATTCTCTTACCCATCAGAACAGCTCATTGGTAGCCCATAATGAATGATCTTGGTAGCAGGAAGTTTTCAGTACCTTCTGTAACCAAGAACCAAAGGTCAGATCAGGTAACTTTCATTTAATGTGTTTCTAGGTGGTTTCTAGGCTGCTGTCAGTTCATATTTTTCGCAAATGACAGTCCTGGAAACAAGCACATTCATTACATTTAGAAACAAAGGAAAAAGCACACATGATTGATCACAATGCCAATATTTTGTATTTAATGTTTAAGACATTGTAACCATTTTACAGAGATGACCAACTGAAAATTTTATTTTTTGTGCATTACATTCATATATTAAGTAGTAAAAATAAACTGCCCTTTGTACCAAACTTTACTTATTTTATACAGCATGGTGTAGCAAAGTATGTTATTCAGGTTAGTAGGACAATCTGAGTTTTCAGCTCATTAATGTATCAACCTACTTTGGCATTAATAGAAGGTGCTTAGACCACATTAAAACAAACTGATCACAAAAAAACTCATTTCAGACAAAACAACAACCATGAATTCTCCACATAAAGGCATAAAGATTTGGGACTGGGTTGTGCCTGGGTTAAGAACCTTTGTAATAACTTGATGTAAAATGCTACTGGTTTTAGGACCATTATACAAGAAAATCATCCCCTGGGAGATATTAATTTCTTGGGAGCAAATATTTGTAACTTCCAGCACATTCAGCTAAACTAAGCATTTGACATTTATTTTGCAACAAAACCAAATTGAATTCTTCTAGATCAGGAACAATACTTCTTATCCAATAAAATCAAACATGCCAGACTTGAGGGTCATGGTTCAGTTCCTTGGTGAGGAACTGCAGTTGTTCCCATGAGTTTCCATCGCTTAGCCACATGAAAGTCAACAATGGTACAACAACAAAGGTACAACAATGCATAGCTGTATTACTCTCAAACATGGCTAATCCTGAAAAATCCCAGTTTATACAACTGCAGGTCATGCATTCTGCGTTTCAGCAGAGCACAGCACAGGTACCCAGGGGTCACATCTGAGTGCGAACGTTGTGAAGCTGAGAGGAGACCTTCAGGCTCACAGATCAGGGGGCAGCCACATCTGCAGATGCTGCCCGGGAATGTGGCTCGGCCAGCATCCTACAATGCAAAGCCACACCGGAGTCCTGCAAAGCTGCTATATTTAGATTAACAAACTAGCACTCAGTTACTTCCTGATTAATTCCACTGACCTTGTGTGCCCTGCTTATTTTATGACTGTTCACCACACTGTGGCAATTTAATAATGCTTGAAGAGGCAGAAGAACTTCTCCAATGTTAGAATAATACCAGAAATCTGAGTACAAAATCAAGACCATTTTTACAAACATTCAGCGGTTCTATCTAAAGTAACATTTATATTTCTATATTCAGTACACAGTTATATATTAGCTCAAGGGCAGAATAGCAGGATCCCTTTGAGGCCTGAGCAGTGACCTTGTAGTCACAAAGTAGCCAAGGATGAGAGTTCAGCAAGATGTAAGAATTCCCTCATGGAGAGCAAGAAAGATGTGTGATGAGAACCTATGCATGACGCGTTGACTCTAACTGCCTCTCCTGTATCCACATTTCATCAGACAACAGCAGGATGCTTTGATATACAGTGTTATTTTAAGTGGTCTGCCCAGTAGCACAACAGTATACTGCCAAAATGTATTCAATTATCTTCCTCATTTTGTATAGTGTAAAATAGACTTCTTACACCTCAGAAATAGTTCTAAATGACATTTAAATGATATAATTGTTTTACTTTTTCTTTCTTAACATTGAACCGAGAGATCAGAAAAATTTATGTGAAAATGTGAACATTCTAACTGCATGATCCCATTTTAATAGGTTTTTAGTACATAATAATATCAGGCAATCATGAAATGCCACATACACTGTTGAGCGAACAGTGTCTAAACTCTTGTCAACAAACCACAAAATTCGGGTAAAATCGTATCATTGACTACATTAATTGCATAGCTTATCTAATCAGGAATCCTAATATCCACGATTTATCATAATGAAAATATGATATATTATTATATTAATCATTGCATACTCCATCCATTCTCTGCACCCACTTGTCTTATTCAGGGTCATGAGGGCCTGGAGCCTATAGGTGCAAGGCAGAGAACAACCCAGAATAGGGGACCAAACCATCAGAGGAAACCCAGAGGAAACCCCATAACGACATAGAGAATACGTCAACTCCACATACACAGGGCAGAGACTTGAACCCTAGTCCCAGAGGTGTGAGGTAACAGTGCGAAACCCTGCACCACCATGGCTCACCACATTGCATGCTCTTGTTCTGAAAAACAACAAAAAAAACTGTAGGTAATACATTCATAAATGTAAGCAGTCAGAAAATAAATGTGCTAACATAATAATTACACTGGCTAATTTGGCAGATGTTTTTCCTAAAAGAAAAATGCAAGCCAATACATGGAAGAAGGGCTTGAATCAGCAAAAAGCTTCAACACAAGCACATAATCAGTAAGATACGTACCAGAGACACGAAGGCAGCGCTGCCCAATCCTGCTCCTGGAGCTCTACCACCCTGCAGAGCTTAGCTTGAACATAGCTGGCTCAAATACTAAGATACTGCAGAAGGGTCTGATTATCTGTATCAGGCGTGTTAGATTAGGGCTGCAGCTAAGCTCTGTAGGGTGGTAGATCCCCAGGAGCAGGGGTGGACAGCCCTGCACTAAAGTATTACTCTATAACACGAAGGTGCAAAACACAGCATAGGAAATACTATACTGGTATAACATGCAGCAAACTGGCCTCAGATTATGCTACACATACAATATCAGCCTCATTAAAAGATCTAAAGAGTACTCATTTTTGCATTTATTTAAAATAACAAATTCACATTAATCAAAACTTATATATATATACTTATAATAAATTCATTACTCATTCACTCATTGTGTGTGTGAGTGTGTGTGCCCTGAGGTGGGCAAGCATCCCATCCCAGGTCTACCTCTTTTAAAAAGTTGTTTTATTTATTTATTTTCCACATTATTATTATTATTCTTGTTGTTGTTTGTTTATTTGTCTGTTTAGAATGTTAGAGGTTTTAAGAAAACAAATTGTACTTAAAAAAGATTGGTTTTTATAATATACTGAGAATATTATCAGATGGGAGATTCTATGTAAAAGATACTATTTTAATTGTCAGCTGTAAACAAATAGTTAACTAAATGTTACTCATCAGCTCTCTGCAGATTCATGAAGTCAAACTAGCTAATGGCTGCCTTTGGGTTCAATGTTCCATTCATTCTGTGAAATTGTAAAAAAAAAAGGTCCCACAGCATGTGACTGGGAATGACAAAACTTTGCATACATAGCAAACCTGCAGGACAGCAGAACAGCATCCCACTGTGTTGGTATCACACTTCAATGTAATCCCGTAACCCTTACATTTTAAACCACGCCCGAGACTTTTCTATTCCTATCTCTATTTCTTTTTGGGCATCAGAAATCCATAAAAAAATGAAAATTTCTCATAGCTCATTCGCTGCCCTGCCTTGGTTTATCGTGCTCTGTTGATGGATTAAATGAGCACTTTCCCATATCATGTAAGCAGTGCTCTCAGCCTGCACTGGGCTGCGCTATGCCCCCCTGCCACTGATGCCTTACCCAGCTGTCAGCTACGTGGCCGCACGCCCTGTGATGGATAGAGGACATGTGGGACACCACGATCGGTTTAATAGAGACTCCAGACTGAAATGCCGGCAAGGTAAATGCTAAGAGCCCCATAAAATATCCTGTCCTGATGGACAGTTTCATTAATTGGTGCCTCTGACACATGAGGACCGGGGTGACTGCCACCTGGGTAGGTGAAGTTTAAAGGCGAACCGTATCATTTACAGGTGTCCATCAGCTGAGGGAATCTGCTGCCCCCATGAATGCTGGGGCAGGACAGGGTGGTGCCATCCTAAATGTTTACTCTCTCTACAAGCCATTAAATCAACTGCTGGGCAAACAGGATTTTTCACTGTCATATTGTCTGTAGCTTTTTGTGCCTGGAGGTGTATCTTTGGGGATTTCATTGCTTGCTATGGGGTTGGGTCATTATTTAATCAGCAATCCAAATCTCCACAATTTACCTTAATGTAAATCGGGTATTCATGGTAGTTATGTTTGTCATTGTATACGCCATCCATTTTCTATACACACTTGTCCCATGCAGGGTCGTGAGGGTCCAGAGGAAGGTGAGGGCAGAAGGATTTTTGTCAGACGCAGCATTTTTTGTACTGAAAGGTAATGTATCAATGTTTAATCACAGTATGCATCAGCGTTTAGTGGCACAGGAAGCAACACTGCTTGCTAACCTTACTGGTGAAGTGGTAGTGTTCGTTAACACGTTTGTTGCATGCAGTATGTTACTTTCATGTGCCTATCTCAGATTGTAAAAGGGACACTTTGTAAATGAGCCAGTTACTGGCTTCCAAATGCTCAGCATGACATAGTCTCTCTCACCATCCCGAAGAGTTCTTGTGTAAAACCGTAACCAGAGAGGTCTAAGCCACACAGGCTTCTTCATCTGTAATGGTAATACTTGGAAAAAATGGTGCAATTGCAAAACTGCCTGATCAGAGTCCAGATTTGAACCTATGGAAAGTATTTGATCTCACATTAAACATAAACTAAGCAGGAAACTTTTTTAAATGACTCAATTGTTTGAAGTCATTAACATTAAGTGGAACAACGTTCACTCTTCTTTCTGTAAAAAACTGTCTGCAAGTTTACCCACAACACTTACACATTTAAAAAAAAATCAAAGGGCAAAGCTAAGGCACTGTATCTATTTGTTTAATTCTTGCTAATGATCAATTATTAGCTGCTGAGACCATTAAAAGCTTAATGTTTTGCTATTTTGGGTTTGGCCCTGGAGTGTATAGTTGGGAAATGGACCAACAGACCCATGGGTGACAAATATCTTTCTAAAATAGGCAGTGCCACTTTCTGTTTTATATGCAACATAAGAGCAGCAATCTGATTTCTGTAGATAAATCCAGCAGAATTAGCCTCTTGCTCATACAAACTGATTCCTCCTTCTGGCCATGCTGGTCCAAGCTGTGCATTTTTTGGGCATTTTTCTTTTGGAGTAAATCAACTCGAAGGCTCTGCACCATCTCCCGGCCCGGCGACTTGCTCTGATATGCTAATTCTACCATTAATCACAATAATTCTGTCGCCACGCAGTGGGAGCTCGAGATCCTACGGTCCCCTCAACACAAATCAATCTGCTAATAAAAAAGCACTTCTTCGCGGGAAAATGGGCCGCAGTTCATGCGGAAAGGTGAAAAAAATCACTCAGAGCAAAGGGACCATATACTACGGGCAGAAAAAGGATGAGTAATGGTGCAAATGAAACGTGCAGAAAAGAGACACCTAATATGAGCCATATTTAGAGAAGGCAGTCATGGGAGAAGTAAGACATGACTGTGCATATTAAAAACACCAAGCAGGTCATTAATTGCAATAATGTCGCATAAGGATCCCACCCTGCACAACTGTTCAGCTATTTTTTTATACATTAGCAATATGCTACCACTAGATCAACATGAAGCCACCGCAAAATGTATAATTTATCTTCCCTCTCTGTAGAACAAAGTTTGTACATAGAGAGGAATTTAGCCAGTGAGGATGTCAGCCAGACAGCAGAGCTTTATAGAAGCTGACAGGATGATGATTGTTATTATTCACCTGAGGAAATTTTGTAACGACACAGACAGTTAATTTGCAAAGCGCCGCCACGTCGACTTTGTAGTCAACCCGAGTATCAACAGACGCGAACCCCCATTCAGGATGCCTTTGTTACTGTTCTCATCCAGAACAACAGTCAGGGTGAATCAGCCATCCAATTACATTGTGTCAGACTCTCTCCCTCTCTCTCACGCAGGCACACATACTTAAGAAGATGGGGGAAAAAACATGAAATCCAACCATTGTTCAGTGTCAAAAAGATACTGTTTGTAGCTTGAATACATTGAGACTCATTCACAAAGTAGTATCATAATCATAAAATGGAATTTTAAAAAGCTGCTAGGGAATAATTTATTTCCATGCTCTGGAGAGTTAGAGAAGTTCTGTAAACTTCTGAAGCTAAAAGCTTCTTTCAGTGAAAAAATAATTGATTTAGCACAATATTGTGTGTGTGTTTGTGTGTGTGTGTGTGTATATATATATATACATACATATATATATATATATATATATAAAAGACTAAGTGAGGGTACATATTTTCTCATCGGTTCTGAGGTAGAAACAATAAATCAGTACCAATCAATATAATTTGAAAACATCCATTTTCTGAAAAAGAAAGTACAGTTAGTCTTGCTGAAGGATTGTAAATTTCCAGGTCAGAAACTGTTTTACAAATTATTCCAAAAATGCTAGAACAATATTTCACTATAGGCAGTCTAAAAATGTCACACGGAAGTGTTTTATTGCTTGACTTATTTTCCTTCCGCATAAATTCAATACATAAGGACTATGAAGTTGAATGTTAGATTGAGCATTTATTTGCCTTGATTATGAAGGAGTACTCTTAAAATATACAATTTATTGACTTTGCATTGACTGTTCTATCCTCTGACACAATTTGTGGAAAAATGAGTATCTGTAACCATATTTATTCAGTAAAAAAGATCTAAAACAGAATACTCTTGGCCTCCAAACTTTAATCATGGTATACTTCAACAGGTTATTACAACTGATAAAATCATTTTGAAATTAGTTTCTGTTAAATAAAGTAGAAGTTGGTTTTGTGGATTAGAAACTTAAATTAATATCATGGTACTTTTTATGGCCTGCAATGGAGCACAAATGACAATATAATACATAAAGAACCGGTAATTAAAAATAAAAAAACAATATTCGTAATGCATAATGTATGCATTTGTGTCTGTATCCTGGCATCTTAGTCACCATCCAGGCAAAAAATGGAGGAAGCTACACTGACGAGGTACCTACACATTATGGAGATAAGGCTGAGGTCTGAGGAGTGGATCCGCGAGGAGCCGCAGACTTTCCACACGGGCAGCATGTAGCCGGCACCTCCTGAGGAAGTGCTGAGAATCACTTTGTCTGAGCAGGGAATCTGTGGGAGGCAAGAGCAGCATATTCACCGGCTAGATCTCACCGCCGCACACACACAGCAGACAGAATGCTGAGTTACTACAGAACCAAAGCAAAACCTCTTTGAATATTTGCTGGAAAAATGCTTTCATTTTTTTTCTGTGGCCAAATAATAAGCCAGAATTCCTACAGTTGCCCCATGACATATTTTTGTATGTCTATTTTCCATTATATTTTGGCCCTTTTGGTACAATCTTCGTAAGTCAGTCTGTTCTGTCCGTTGTAAATCTTAAGGCTGTAATCCAGCTATTGCTTGTCTATGATTACAGTCTACTCTCCTCAGAGTTGCATGAAACTGAAATAAATGTCTGGAATATTCTATTATGCTTTGAAGAAAGCCAGAGAATATGGACAACAGGCTGAACAGATATTGCTGACAAACAAAACAGTAATAATAATATGACAAAAAAGTTCAGCTAAAACCCTTAGCCCTTTTAAGGTGAAAGAGCAAGTTACTTTAAAGCACAGATTCTGTATCCAAGTGTCTCCATTTGTCTTGGGTGTCCCAGCAGGGGAAAGGCTGGGAGGGACAGGAGATAGGAGAAAAGGACACATACAATGAGAGGAGCAATGACTTCAAAAAAGTCAAAGTTATCTTAGAAGATTAAATATTATCTGGATTTTATTGGCCAATAAGTTAAAATAACTATGCATATTTTTCCAGAGATTTTAGTCATACTACAGGCTATTTGATGAATAGAGAATAGAGGGCTGGGAAGAATGTCAGCAGATGGATTGGGAGAGCGTGGGTGGTTATGAGGTTGCTGGAAAGGGGTATGTGGCACTCCAATTATCTTTACAAAAGGATGAAGGTCCAAGTCTTTGGAGTCCTGGTGCTCCCTGTCTTACTGTATGGCTGTGAGACATGGACACTATCCAGTGAGCTGAGACAGAGACTGGACTCCTTCGGTACTGTGTCTCTTTGGAGAATCCTTGGGTGCCGCTGGTTTGACTTTGTGAATGAGCGGTTGCTAAAGGAGTCCCAAATGAGGCACATTACCTGCATTGTGAGGGAGCATCAGTTACGGCACTACGGCCATGTGGCACATTTCCCTGAGAGTGATCCGGCTCGCAGGATCCTCATTGCTGAGGACCTGAGCGGCTGGACCAAGCCAAGAGGACGCCCAAGTAATACAGGGCTGCGGCAGATAGACATCATTTCCAGAGGGTGGGACTGGACCGCATGTCGGCCTGGGGGGGTTTCCAACCTGGATCCCGAGATGTTTCATCATGTGAAGGGAGGAACAGCACGCTGTACAAGTGCACGATCCAGAACCTGACCTGACCTGAAGGATATTGTATTCCACTAATGCAAAAATCCCTTGTTTAACTACAAGCTACCAGAGTAGACATGTCTGCCCAAGAGGCGTAGAGGGTGTCTTCCACACAATAACTCATGGGCTGTGGGTAACCTGCCATAATCAGTCATTCAGGCTACTTAATCAGCTTAATCAGCTAATCACCTTAGTCTAGTTGTTCAGTATTGTAGCCTTTAATGGCACTTTACCTAGGAAAATATCTCCAGTTTGTCTTGGTTTGCTTTTGTTGATCTTGCTGCCATGTTTTTTGTTGGTGGTGTGTAGGTTAGTGGGTTGGAATGTGGCTGTGATCAGAATGTTACTGTTTCAAATCCCATGGTCAGCAGAATGATATCACCATCAAAGTCTTGAGCAAGGCCCGTAACCCAAATTGCTCCAGTGACTGGCGAACCCTGCTTTCTCAGATGGACACTGGTTTGGACAAAGGTATCTGCTAAATAAATGTGCAATCTTTCATCCTCCACAAGCGAGTTTGCCTTGCCCTCTCTGTGCTTGCAGTATCGGACAGACAGGGCCCTGCCCGGCTAACTTGGGCAATAATGACTGTTTTCTTTTACCAGGACCCTGTGTCACCAATTCCTTATGAAATTATAATTTAAATTAAAAATGGCTAAATTTAAATTTAACACAAATGTTTCAGTGTAATTATAATATGAATTTGTTGCAGTAATGTTTATGTCCCCAGTCACCAGCAGTCTACAGTACAAAATGCCATTATTATATTATATACTGTACTACATCAGCTATAGTGTAATTGATTTTAAATAGATATCAATAACACTACCAAATGAAGTGAAAATTAAAAACTTTAAATGCTAAATATTTTCAAGGTAGTTCCTTAACAGGCTATACAACAGTTCTATAGACAGACATGTAAAGTCAGTGTCCATGGATAGCTACACTTGGCTATTTAGCTACCGTTTGTTTAGCTACACTTACTGTCCTGTATAAATGGGCACGTGAGTGTCAAAACTGAACCATGGAACAATCAATGAAGGTAACCTGGTCTGATGAGTCACATTTTCTATTACATCATTTGGACAGCCATGCGTCATTTACCTGGGGAAGAGGTGGCACCAGAATGCATTATGGGAAGAAGGCAAGCTGGCAGATGCAGTGTGATGCTCTGGGCAATGTTCTGCTGGGAAATGTTTGGGTTTCTGGAATTTATGTGGATATCACCTACCTAAACATTGTTGCAGACCAAGTACACCCCTCCATGGCAGCTGCATTCCCCGATGGCAGCAGGATAATGTGCCCTGCCACACTACAAAAATTGATCCAGAAAGGGTTCAGGAACATGAAAAAGAGTTCAAGGTTTTGACTTGCCCTCCAAATTCCCCAGATCTCAGTCCTATCGAGCATCTGTGGGATATGCTGGACAAACAAATCCGATCCATGGAGTCCCCGCCTCGCAACTTGCAGAACTTAAAGGATCTGCTGCTAACATCTTGGTGCCAGATACCACAGGACACCTTCAGAGGTTTTGTGGAGTCAATGCTCAATGGGTCAGAGCTGTTTTGGTGGCATGAGGGAGACCTACCAAAATTAGGCAGGTGGCTTTAATTTCAATGGCTAATTTTAATGGCTAACTGGTGTTTTTCACAATATAGCTGTCTAAATATGTAGCTGTTATGGCAGAAGGAGTAATTACCTAAAGTTTTTAAATTGAATTCAAACTGTTTTGCTCTGTTCCATTTTTTCTACCTCAGTGAGGCATTTTTAAAGGACTTCAGATCTATTTGACTGAGTAACAGTAGAATTTCACTGCTGAATAATTCATAAACAGCCTATTCACAGTCAAAAAACTGCTATACACAATGCTGGAGATTGTCTACATTGTTCTATTTGAAATTTTCACACATACAGAAAGAACAGCTCTTTTGGTTGCTTTTATTTCTGCATGAATGTGGTAGTGTGTTTGACCAACCTCCACTGGGGGAATTTTGTGTAATTACCTGAAGTTATATACCTCTATCTTATACCAAAAGGAACTTCATCTCAGGACTAGGAAGAAAGTGTTGTCATGGAGAAACTTTTATATATAAGCATATAAGGCAGTCCCCAGGTTAAGCTCACCTGACTGAACATACAAACTCCACCCACAGCACCGTGGACAGGAAATAAACCCACTTCCCTCAAAGTATGAGGCTGGGGTACTGCCCACTGTTTCTGTCCCATTCATTATGCTCCAAACAAGCTGCTCTTAGTTCAGTCATTAAAAGGCAAAGTGAACAGGACAATCGACAATCATCTTATTTCCCAAACTGTAATACCTGGTCTAGATTTTGATGTAGGTGACCCATTATACAGACACAGAACCTCTTCACTAGGTTCAGTCCAGTAAATGACATGGCCCCTGCGTGATAGCCCCTGCGTGATAGCCCCTACGTGATAGCCCCTGCGTGGTTCATCTTGTTTGATCAGTATTTTGTCAGGTCTGGAACTCTGAGGCCCCAGAGTATGCTTGCATTTCTCTCACCTCAATCACAAAACATGCAATGAATATAGATAGCAATTAATGAAGCTGCTGTTTATATGATTTAAGATATGAAGGAAACATCCACAATTACCTGTAGTAACCGGGGGAGTTTGAAGTCTGTAAAATGCTATAACAGTTTTAATAATCTGAAGACACTCAACCATGAGTTAATTTAAATATGTCTTACAGAGTTAACTTAGCAAACTTTAAATTAGATAGTCTTAAATGTAAGACCATGTCAGATACCTTCGTATGAAATGATGAATCAGTAAGGAGGCTTTTAGAGTGCTGATGATTTAATCAGCAGAGCCCCTTAGTTATTACTGCAGGTTGTACAAAAATGAAATGAAACAAAAGAAAAGTTTCTTTTACAGTGCAAACAGGATGAAGGTCTGTAGCTATGGTGCCTTTTTGAATTCTTCAGCATGACTCGGTGATGATGAGCTCATCCCAATGCACACACCTGTGGATCAAGTTCTCACACACAAAGAAAGACACATTTCTGTAGATAACCAAAAGACAAAGTATCACATATAACCGCATGCAGATATTCATCAGATTGGACTTTATGTAATTAGACTAATCATGTTTTTCTACAAAACTGTACAAGAAGAGGTGAGACAATCAATGAAGACCATCGATCTATGCATCTATCCTCCAACCGGCAATCATGGTTAGGGTGACAGGGGGACCCGCAGCACAGGGCACAAGGCAGGGGACATGCCGAGTGCAATCCTGGTCCATTGCAGGGTAACCATACAGTGGCCCACCAAAATTGAATGTATCTGGACTGTAGGAGGACACGGGGTACTCACCTGAAAAGAGAGAAAACATGTGCACCACTCACACAGAGCTGATGACACTAATGTAACCCCCAACTAGGTCACTATGCTGCCTAAACAAGCCACTGTGGTCGAAATCAGTCAACATATGGACATACGCACAAGAGCGATTCCATGCGACAGACGCATAGACAGCCGATGTTCACACTCTGGCGATCTGGCTGCCCTGAGGCTTTCTGTTCCGCCTCTCCGTGCCCCTCCTCCATACATGAAAAGCGAGAACAGAACCTGTACAGCAAGTGCAAGCGATAGGGGTGAACTCATCTTTCATAGCCTGCAGGAAGTTTTTTGCATTTTAAGCAAGACAAAAGATTAAAGCTCCCCTTTTCGTGTTTCTCCTCAAAATGCACACCTTCCAATTATATTCCTAGGGCCTGTGGTTTAGTCATGCTGGGGGAGTTAAAGTCAGGTAAAGCTGGAAAAAAAATTTGTTAGCTGATGATAAAACTTTTGGGTACATTAATAGTGGCATTACGCAGGCCAGCAGATCCAGGTTGACAAAAAACATTCAGTATGAAACTGGAATGTATCTCGCAGGGCCCGATAATGCCACTTTTGGCTCTCATTTCCTGAAATGTTGGCCTCTTTATATCTTATTCCTTTAACCCGTTCTCTAACCCAGTGGTTTGGAACTGGTTTAATCTGAGGACCCACATTTTATCTGGTTAATTTGGTTAACTACCCAAAATTTTCAAATATCAAAGCAAGTTATTTTACAGAAGAATTGTGCAGTTATTTACAAAAGCTGAGAAAGGCCACAAAATATCATTTTTATCATTAATTTTTTCTTGCGATAACGGAATAATTTCTCAAGACTTCGATAAACCCAGTGCTGTTTTCTTGTGGCAACTGAATGATTTTCTTGAGATTTCCAGTAAAAGAAAAGGTTCACAACAGGTTAAGCGGTGCAAGAGGCCACATGTCTGTCTTAAAAAGATTTTGTCCTGCTTCCTGGCTATTTACAGTGAGCATTTCTGATACTTCAGTACTACTTCACTGTGCTCCCGGATTGTGAATGTGTTTGTGGCTACTCGCAAACAGAGATGGAGCACACAGCTTTTAGTCAGCTCGCTGTGGAGACTCAAAGACAACTTGAGGAATGGCTTCTTTCACAAGTTGAGGCGTAATGAGGCTGAGATAAGCTGTGGCTGGGAAAAAAAAACTCTGACTGTTCCCTGTCTGAATCTTTCTTTTCAGCTCCACGGGATGTCAAAAGTATGTGAAATTACAGCTATGGCTACTGCATTTTTCCTATACTGCATAATTATGAATGGCCATTCTTAGTGTACCATACAAACCGTTCACATGAATAGGATGCAGAAAAAATCCATGCAATTAAAAAACACTCTTTTCTTATTCTTGAGACTTGAGCTCTGTTGCAGGCAGTAAACAGGGTCAATTTCACAGCCACTTCTTTTTAGCCATGTCAGTCCTGGGAGTCATATAGCAAAAAAGGAGGAAACATTCAATTTGACCATATTTCAGTTAAATAATGATTCCATCCTTCTGAGACCAGGCCGTGGCCCGACTTGTCCTGAGGAGGTGCACATGGGCTCTCTTCGGGGGTGGACTCTGCCGGAACAGGCCAGGTGTAGCTGACAGCCCAGTAAGCAACCCCCCCCCCATATAGCAGTTTTTTTTAAAGAGAGGCAGGTCCCCCATGCGTAACCTTCCAACCCATTTGTTAGGGGATTTGGAACCAGAGGCTGAGGCAGTGTGGAAATGGAGAGAGGGGCTAAGGTCTGCATTTTAATAAGGGCCACGGAGGGCTGGGGCAATACATCACGTCTAATGAGGCTGAGAAAGGATGTGTTCATTCACTGCCATGCAGGTGACAAATGGTCCCGAACGTCGCAAACCTCCCCCCTCCAGACACAGAGCTCCTCCTGATGGAAACCCAGCAATTCGGGGGCAAGGGGCCGGTCAGCGGGACGTGCCACGGGTTCCTGCAGACAGGGCCTTGAGACAGAAAACATCGAGACGAACATGTATTGCATTGACGATGTCAGATCATTTCAGTTTCAGACACCCATACACAATTTAGAGTTTAGAGAAAAACCCTGTTTAGTTGGCATTTGGTATTTGATTTTTTCCTTTTGATTTTATGCTAAATGCCAGATCTTACAGAGATACCAAGCTACTGATTACACCAACCTTCAAGTCTAAAATAGGAAATAAGCCATAACCCCCCTATAACCACACCTACTCTCTTCCCCCTTGATACTTCTTTCTCATTCTCACGCTTGTGCTGCACACATGCTCAGTTCATTAAAACAAAAATCCATCCACTAGCAGTTTACAATCCCAAAAATCATTCCGGCCTTTGGGGAAATAAGATGGCATTACATTTCAGAGCTGTCTTAATATATGAGCTTGTTTCCCTAAACAGCATGGCCGGAATTAAAAAAAGAAACTAGCAAGTATTGCTGTGATTTTATGTTACCCAGCCCATGTGTGTGGGGCGTGGGGGGGGAGGGTTGGGCATGAGGTGCATGGAGTGAGAGAACTGATTGCATCTTCTCATCTGCATGTTGCGGATACATTATACGGCTCCCTCATGGTCATTCCTATTTAACATCCTAATTTCTCTTGGCCAAAATTAAATGCAGGAAAATACTACCTTCATAACAGGGCATCCTGTCTATTTGTCATGAAGTTAAGTATAATTATAAAGACGCCTCTGGCAAAATAATAATGACATAAACAGAGGCAAGATGTAATGACATGCAGTTCAAATTTACTGCGGTGACAGGTGAAAACAGACCTATGTGTAAATAAGTACTGTCTTACTGTGGACATCTTCAAACAGAAATCCACCCATCCATCCAGTCAGCATTATCCTGGTCAGGGTTGAGGGAGGGGGGTGTGCATATGTCTGGGATACACCCCCAATGGGATGCTACTACAAACAAAAATTAACATCAATAAATGATTTTCCTCACTATTTGTACAGACACAATGAGCCTGTATTTTACAGAGTATGTACAAACATTTTTGTTAGCATTAGTAACAAATCAAAGTGCTCAGTGCCATCTAAAACCACATCTCTGTCACTTACTGCAATTAATGTACTAAGATCCGAAAGCAAATTTGTGATATGCACCTAATAGCCGTGTACCCCATGCGGCAGGTGAGGGCACGATAAGGGAAGCCAGAGCTCATTCCAGTAGCAGCTCTGCAGCTGGCAAACGTGAAAACAGCACAAGGACAGACCTCTGTCTCTCCGCTGTTCAAATCCCCTTATCGGGAAAACATGCCGGTAGCTTCCCCCGAGGAAAATCCAATCTAAAACAAAAAGCTAGGAGCAGCATTCCCCCAGGCATGGCCGTCTGGCAGGCCCAGACATGGAGCTGCTGGGCGTATGGATCCAAACAGTAGGGGGAGAGAGCGGTGGGGGGTCAACAAACAAGCAACTGTGTCATAAGCTAATGGGAAACTCTGAGGGAACTCGCCATCCGGCTACAGCAGCGTCTAGCGGCGTCTTTAAGCAGACTGACGCTGACTTTGTGTCACTGACCAGCCAAGAAAGGGCCAGATGAGCAAACACATACCAAAGAATCCATCAAATCAAATTTCCATGAGTTCCAGAGCAACTTCTATATTGTCAACGTGTTAAACTTCTAATTCATTTTTAAATATCTGCACCCCCTAAGGACTTTGCTTTGATGACAATTTTTTCTGGTCAAGACACCTAAAAAAATAAATTATAGTGAACAAGTAAAAAGCACAGAAATTAATTTAAGATATGTACAACATATAGGAAATGAGCAGAACCAGGCAATTAAATACTTCATTCGACAGCAGGTCAAACTGGTGTGCAGTGCATTGCCAATATGCAGGAGAATTTGTAGCACAGCAAAGATGAAAGGATAAGGCGTTTAACGGACAACACGGCATAGTCAGAAATAAAGCAGCTGATGAATAACTCAAGTAATAAGCAATATGGTGCGTCAGCATTCCGGAACATGGGAAATGATCGACTTTCTTAAGGCCAATAAACCAATTTTAATTGGTATTGTCTCATGTTTACCACCATTCGGCTTCAAACAATTTATGCCTAATTTCAAGTGAACATAAATTACAAGAGGGGAGTGGAGAGACAAAGTAGCGATGCAAGGGGCCTAGAACGTGATAAAGATACAGTAATTGTGTGTCTCATAGCACCTAGTCACCAAAAACAACCTTCAATTACTAGGTTTTCTGCTCTAGGATTCTGATTTCTGAGTGTAGAGGGACACACACTAACCCACCAGCAATGTTTTGATTGATTTAAAAAGGGCACTCTTTGGTTTCTACATTTAACACTTCATCCATCCATTTTCTATAACCGCTTGTCCTATTCAGGGTCATGGGAGGTCTGGAGCCCACCCTGGAGTTACATTTAACACTGGGGAAATTAAAGATTGGAACAGTCAAGAGTATTTATAAGAAGAATATACTACATTAGCAGAAAGGAATTGATTGTAATCAGATCAATTTAAAAATCAGACAGGGTTAGAATAAGTTTGAATGTTGTTCCTGGTTAGCGGGGCTGAGAGTGCATTAATTATTGCCAGCGGAACAAGGCAGCGATACATTTATGTGCTGAAGCAGCTCATGGATGCTGTAAGGAGCGAAACCTCAGAGAGGCAGGATATGGGAGCTGCGATCTGCCGAGGCAAAGCCGGGGGCGGCAAACTTACTGGGGAATTTGCAGCTTGAACCCCCCCCAGCCATGAGAATCCCACTTTTGCTCCTTCATACACAGATCCTGTATGCTACACATACCCTCTGTATGCTTGGCAAAAAAGATTATTCGTAACTTGGCATAGAACATTACTCTGCAAAAGGCATAGTTTATTTGGAAAACTCATCAAATGCATGCTTTATTAAAGCATTTTTAAGAAAAAGACTATTTAAAATATTATGAATAACCTTCAGTGACACTTTGGCTGAACTTTTTAATAATAGCACTTTGAATTATCATACCTTTTTTACAGTGTGGCAATGCTTGGCAATGAATGTTTACGCAGATTTTGTCAGGGGCCTCAGATTCCTTGCTATGGCACTGTTTGTGGTGCATTGTGAATTTTATGTGGGGAAAATGCCTATACATGTTTATCTTCCAGAACATCTACCTGCACAGCTAGAGGGATTGGCAAGGATTTATGCTCCTGTCTGAGGGAACGGAAAAAATTTCCAACATCCCGCTGAATATCTTACTAGCTGCCTGTCGCTGACCCCCCTGGACTTCCTGGAAAGCAGAGAACACCAATCAATCCTCCCTGTGCAGTTCCTCCTCTTTAGCATGGCAGGTTGACACCGTGCTTGTCAGGGAATTTACAGCATTGACCTGCCATGCCACCGGCTCTGAGTCAGAGAGAGAGAGTAATGGGGGGGGGGGGCGGGCACTCAAGCAGGACACAGAGCGAGGTTTGTCTACCTGGTCCTCCAACAACCATATTAGCACACGCATGCTCATGCCCCATTTTAAATTACAAGAAAATTCATTTTGGCTCTCATATACAAAAAAAAACATATACAGTATTTTCTCCTACAATGTGTGTTTTTAAAAGTAAAACAATGCGATTGGTATATTAGGGAACAGTTACAAGATAGCATGGTACTTTATTTGCAAGAAACACCAGGAGTCTCACTGATCAAAATTATGTACACTCAAAAAACACTTGAAATGTGTGTATGTAACTTCTTACACAACATACTGCTTTTACACAAAACTGGATAGGGAAAAATGTGTATGTTTATGGAAATTCAGGAGGAGGTGTATGCATTTTGGACAAATCAGGAAAGGGCGAGACCCATTTTAAAGCTGGGAGCTGTAAGTAAACCAGCAAAATGGCCGCCCGCCTGCCAACAATGAACCTACGCCTTCACATGAAAAACAGTAAATCTAAAAAGTGTGAACTTGGATTTATTGATTTTTCTGTTTATATCTGTATGCCAAAGACTATGTATTTGCCTTGGAGAATTTAATATGCTATTATGCTATTGCAAATTAAACCTTACTGGTTGCATAGTCCGATGAGAGCGACTGTAATTAAAAAAACCATAGAAGAATTTTGAACAATGGAAGACAGAGATAAAATTAAATTTGAGGGTCTAAGCGCATTTATCGCAAACAGAAAAATGCATACATTCCCTAATGAATTATCACATGTACATATCATACAACTGCATTTTGTTATCAGAGTTCTTGCTTGATAATAACTGATAGTAAAGTGTGATAAATGGCAAGACATCATCCTACAATATATTCCATCAGCACTACAAAACACACAGTGCCCAAAATATATATTTAAAAGTGGTTAGATCTGAAGATAAAGAAACAACTTGCTGCATGAGGCTGTGACTGTAACTATCCGGGCCAAGCTCACATCTTCACCCTCAAAACTTGACGTGTTCCTCATCTATAATACTGTATAACCCCACCCTGCCCATCAAAATGTTGGTATCACATATGACTTTTGCAATAGTACAACCCCGTTTCCAAAAAAGTTGGGAAGCTGTATAAAATGTAAACAAAAACAGAATACAATGATT
Source organism: Mormyrops boulengeri (assembly GCA_026781065.1). NCBI lineage: Eukaryota > Metazoa > Chordata > Actinopteri > Osteoglossiformes > Mormyridae > Mormyrops > Mormyrops boulengeri. Next base: position 32,669,031 of record JAODLD010000101.1, on the reverse strand, counting down.
TACAAATTATATAAACCCATATTTAAATGAAAAGAGAACAAACATAACATATCAAATGAAACTGAGACATTTTAACATTTTATGGCTAATATATGCTCAGTTTGAATTTGATGCCAGCAACACATTTCAAAAAAGTTGGGACAGGAGCAACAAAGGACTGGAAAAAGTTGTGGAATGTTAAAACAGAATACCTGGTTGAATATCTCACAACTAATTAGCTTATTTGGCAACAAGCCAGCAAGATGATTGGGTATAAAAAAGAGCCTCCCAGAGTGGCAGAATCTCTGTGCAGTGAAGATGGGGAGCAAATCGTGTAACAGTTTTAAAATAATGTTCCTCAATGTAATATTGCAAAGAATTTGGGAAATTCACCATCTACGGTACAAAATATCATTACAAGGTTCAGAGAATCTGGAGAAATCTTTGTGGACAAGGGACAAGGCCGAAAACAAGTCCTGGATATCCATGATCTTTGGGTCCTCAGGCCATTGTTTCAGTGAAATATAGGTTTATATGATTTGCCAATCATTGCATTGTTTTTTACATTTTACACAGCGTCCCAACTTTTTTGGAAACAGGGTTGTAGAATGAAATGGCTTTTGACTGACGAAAGAGCTTTATTAGCACTCATTTCACTGCCTGCATCTACTGTCTGAGGTACTGTTGTGCATCTGAAACTTCGATTTGAGGTGCCCTTATCACATTGAGTGCAGTCGATTGCTCTGATTACATTATGAAAACCACACATTGCTACACATACATTTTTTACGCAGAGTCTGTATATATACAGGTGCAGCTAGAGTTTGAGCTGTCAATCTCTTTAATGCTGTGCTCACATCAGCACATACAGAATAGAATGGGAGTCTAAATTGGCTCAAGAGCCAGTCGCCATCTTGTGCATGTTCCTGTGGGGATATCACACATAGTGCACACAGTAAACAAACCAGTTAAAAATAATCTCAGTGGTCCGTGAAAACTCATTCCCTTCTAATCCTTCCAGGGAATGGTAACTAGCAAGATTGCTGTATTGCATTCTCATGACTATAGGCTATTTATATATATGTGAATACTTGAATGCAAACGTTCAACGCCTAATTCACACTTAATGTAACTAGTGACAATTACAGATATTTCCAATTCATGGGAAGAGACGACAATACGTTGCATGTGAAACAGCAAATCACATTTAACTAATTCATCGGACACTGTTATCCAAAGCAACTTACAGTACAGGGAAGGCATACCATGTTTTTTAAGGGTGTTCTTTGGGTTGTAAACCCATGGGTTTTGCATTATTACCACAATACTGTACTTGTTGAGCTACAGGAGCAAATACTGTTGGCTTACACACAAAAATGGAAAAGTAACATATACCAATTAATATATTTAGAATTCCTGTTTTGCAGTTGGTGATATGAATTGTCGGCATGCATGCTGTCACTTAGTTGGTTTACCTGCAGTTCCCTGTTTTACAATGGCTGTCGCCTTGTCCAAATTTGTCCAAAATGTTGCGCATGCCTTTTCCAAAAATATACAGAATTTTCACGATAGATCCAGGATTTCGTCCCATACACACAGTTTTAATGTGTTTTTGTGCATACTAAACTTTGATTTCAAGTAAAAGTATGAATTGTAGGATTTATCTATTATCTGTAACATCATTCTTTTCAGATTCATCTTTTGTGTGTGCTATGAAGTTTGAGTGTTTCGCCCCTAAACTTTTTTTCCCCAATAATCTGTTGGCTTTATAGCATGAATTTGCTTAACCCTACTTAAGCTAATGCGAAATGGCATCATAGAATATACTGTACTGAAGAGTCTAAAAAAGCATTTGCCTGGAGTGCCACACTCTCTGGTAATAGAAGCCAGCAGGGTGTTTATGGTTTATGGTGGTCTATCTGACTGTATCAGATTTCTCCATTACAGTATTATTTAAAGTTGGAACAACTTCCACAAAGAAAATCTGAGGAGCTATACACGTGTTACAGGATTGTGTCGACTCGAGTGGCGTGGCAATGGCACAATTTCTACTGTGGGGTTGACCCCATGGTGATGGTAAAATTAATCCGATTTCTAATAAAGGAACTACTCATTGGCTCCCTGTGGGCTACTACTAGCTCGTGGTTGGCACATTGGCAACGAGCAGTATATATATAGCAAATTTTTACCACCACTGAAATGAACAAAATGCCTCATGCAAAACACTTTCCTTGTCAGTAAAAATGTAACTGATGCTGAATATGGTGGCAAATATCAAATCAAAACTTAGCATAAAAAACGAAGTGTGAAAATGACCTAACATTTTACCTCCTAACATTCATATTTTATGCCAGGAATCCAATTCCCAGAGAGACACACCCTACACATAGGTGATACCCCAGAAAGCAGAAACACAACATAACATACAAAATAGTTGCAATTTATTCCTTTAGGAACAAAACATTTTTGACAACTATTTCAATGTCCCATCTAACGTCTAAAGAAAAAGAAACAGAGGAGCAACATCAGATGGTGTTATTTTTTTGTACTTTTCTTAAATAAATAGCTTGGATATTTCGAACATTAAAACGTGTTCATTCAGTTGATTTTCTCCAAACTAAAAACTTGCTTTTCTCGTTAATTCAAGGATGAAAATGTTTCTTCACACATTTTATAAAACACTGATAATTTACAAACTGCTAAAAAATGTTTTCTTTCCTCTAAAACGCCAAAAAAAAACCAAGAGGGCAAAATTAACAACATCTTACATGACAAAAATCTGAACGCCCCCCCCCCCCTTCTTCTTTTGACACTCTCCTTTTCCATTTTTCTTTTTCAAAGAAACCTACACAAGTGCTAGGAGAGGGGAAAAAAAGTTTATAAAAAAAATCAAATTACAAATATTTCACAAAAATTACATTTTCCAACCAGTCATCTTATTTTATAGATATACAAATTCTCTGACCTGCTTTCCCAAGCCAAACAGAGCTCTAGCTAGGTAAACCAAATACATCCTTGCATACTTCTTCCCGAACACCATTTCTGTTATGGGATCCTTGAAGCTGTAGAGCCTCTGTGTGGTTTTAGAGGACTCCGCAATTACAGTCACTGGATACACACAGCTGAGACCTGGGCAAACATGGAAATTAGTGCAATTCTTTTATGTGTTTACTATTTAACATAAATAACAGCGCTCTACTTGTCTATTTTGAGGAACATCTAAGGCTAGTATCTCCTGAAACTTGTTTCATCCAAGTTATCGGTCCCCTACAAAAGAGCACTTTTCTCCACCTCGTTTCACACTTAAACACTGAAACTTCCACATAAACAACCAGCATTGTTATTGACGTCCATTATTGGCTAATTATGAAAAAGGGAAACACAAGGGACTAAAGTGTTCATGAAATGTCTTAAAAGATCATATAAATAAGTAATCATATTCGGTTTTAGATGCTGCAAATATGGCGATATACCCGTCTTTTTTTTTTTTTTTTTTTGCTGAAAGTCCCCTGGCTGCCATGCCAGCCACTGGTTGGTACTCCTTCGGTCATCTCGCTCCGTGCAGCAAAGGCACAACCGGCAGCTGTCAGGCCTGGAAATGCAGGGAGTCGCACTGGTGGAGTCGGCTTTTGATGCCGTCGCTCTCATCCTGGTTCATGTTCCCTTTGTATAATATTGGAGTTGGTGTGTGTGGAGCTGGGGTGGGAGTCAACAGATCGATTGGTTGCAAGGAGTTGGTGGGTGGGCGGACGGTCCAATGAGGTGACAGTGATCACTATGACTGTTTCAGTCGCTTCCGCGGGGGGCCCAGGAAGGGGCACTGTGCGGAGGCCAAAGACCGGTAGGCTTCAGCCACCAGGTGGGGGTGCGAGGCTACCATGGACTTCCAACCAGTGGTCTCCATCACCTCGGCTGCGTGGCTGAAATGAAAGACATCAACGGGTTAAACGGCTGCCTGGGCGATGTAAATGCCAGAGAATGTGGGCAATGGTGGGTTAACGGTTAGGGACGTGCACTTGTAATTGAAAGATTGCAGGTTTGAATCCCCGACCAGCAAGGCACCACTGAGGTACCCTGAGCAAGGTACTGCCCCCAAGCACTGCTCCCCGGGTGCTGAATTAGCTGCCCCCTGCCATGTCACATATGGGTTAAATGCAGAGAAGACATTTCGTTGTTGTGTGCTGTGGTGTGTCAACAATGACAATTAATCACTAAATTCTAGAATCATTAACACTAATGCGCTGCCACCAGTTATGTGAGCACTCGTGACTGAGGGACAGACCTTGCACCCATCTCATTCCACTTAACACATTTTTGTTGGGAGTCTCTGGACAGCTGCATTCCAGACACCTGTCTCCATGTAGACCACACTGGAAGACAGGGTGGCTCCGTATTCCTTTATAGATCATCTGCTGGAGAGCACTTCATTCTGCCCATGGTCCACCACTGTGCCAAAGTGCACCCTGCTGTAACTCTCACATCAACCCTCTCTGTGTCACGGAAGTGATGGCAATGGGAATCCACCTGTCTGACGGCAGCTATGTGTCGCATCTGTACAGAGGCACCCCCTACTGTCTGGAAAGGTGCTGAATTAGAGTGGAGAGAGGCATGCAGCACTCACAGTTCTGCGCAGTAACCTAGCACAGCATTCTGCAATCGATATTCAATGCTGTGGAGCCGTGACCGACTCCTGCCAGCTCTCCTCCTAACACGACATAGGAAGCTTAAGATCACCACATGGACCCCGTCCCCCCAGTCGCTGCTCCATAGTCTCAGGAACCGAAAGCAGGTTCCTCACACAATTTTAAGAACAGTGGGGTGGGAGCACTGAAAAGCAGCCTTAAAGATGGGGGGTGCAATGCAATCTGGCATATCTGTGTGAGACATGCAGCGCAGTGCCGGCATGAGCAGGGTGAAAGCCTCGCCCACAGCAGCAGCTGAATTTGCCCCATCCACCCCCTCCTGGCCCCCAGCCCATGCCGACTTTGCTGCAAATAATACCTGATGCTGATTCAGTTACTTGGTAAACTACCAAAAAGTGACACCGTCTACAATAAGCTTCAATTTTTGTACCAAGTGAATATGCATTTCATATAAAATTAAAATTGTAATTTATTTTAAAGATATTTGGCATTATTGCCAATTTTCAATTTAAATTACAAATCAGACTATACTTAAGGTGGAAAATGTTTAAAATAAGGATAATGTGTGATGTGTATGTGTAACGGCCACTGACACTTAACTGATTTAAATGTTATATTCAGTCCATTCACAAACAGAGGAAAACACGGGGCGTCAAAATAAAAGTGAAGTCTAAACATGAAAATAATTTAACACTTTTTAACCATGACAAGCTGTTGTCCTTGAAGTGACCCTCACACTGTGCCCTATCAGCTGCCGTTTAGTCGGCACCAACTCAAAGTTAGGACCTGTAGTGCTACTAGAGGCACTCACACCCACAGCAGCTCAGTGAGTGTCAGTGGGAAATCAGTCCCGTTAGCACCACAGCAGAGCATTCAATTAAGGAGGGCAGAGCAGAGCCCGGCTGTTACAAACAGGGGAGGGGAGGAGCTGTTAAGTGAGATGCCCCTCATGAACGCCCCTGGGGCTGCCTGAGGATGAGCAGGTGAAGGGGCAGAGACTGGAAGGGGAGGGGGCGGGTACGAGAGGGTGAAGGGACAAGAAGGTGAAGGGGTGAGGACTGAAGGGTAAAGGGCTGAGAGTATGAAGGGGCGTGGACTGGAAGGTGAAGGACCGGGGGACTGGAAGGTGAGGGGTCGGGGGACTGGAAGGTGAAGGGTCGGGGGTCTGGAAGGTGAGGGGTCGGGGGACTGGAAGGTGAAGGACCGGGGGACTGGAAGGTGAGGGGTCGGGGGACTGGAAGGTAACAGCTCCACACCCAGACAATATGATTATCGGTTCTGTCTCTCTAAAGCAGTGTTTCGCAAACCAGTCCTCAGGCACCCCCAGGAAATCCACATTCTATTTTTTTTGGGAGCAAAAATGTGGACTGTTTGGCAGGGAGCTGGGAAGGAACAAAAACATCACCCAAAACTCCAACAAAATGTGCTGCTGCACACCACTGATGATCCTCAGGCACACTGCCTCTCTCCCAGAACAGCAGTAACAATATAGCAGGCAGAGAGGAATGGGGACAAACAAAAATTATTTGAATACGGAGGCTGATCTTTTCAATTGATCAGATTAGTCTCCCTTGCGCCAGGAGCCTTTATACAAATGGATGGGTCAGGGTGGATATTGTAGCGGTACAGGGAATGGCTATCAAGTCACGAGCTGCTCTGAGTTCCCTGTGATCGGGGTGGCTGTATTATTCTATTAAAAAAACATATCGACCCCCATTGCACCCAAGCAGAAGGACTGCGGCTTTGCTCTTTTTCAGCATTGGAACCCTGGATTTGAGAAAACGACAATACCGCAGCTAATTAAACAGCAATAAAACTCTGCCAACAATCACCAGCAGCACTACAAAGGATCTGGCAAAATGCTTTCAATTACTCCAGCCCCCCTTTAAATGGAGACGGAGGATGAGCAAGAGAAGAAACAATAGCGGGCGAGACAGGAGGACAGTATTTATGTCACAGCTTATTTTTACACTTGGTTTGTTCTCCTCTGAAGTATAAGGACAGTGTTTCTATTCTGTCAGCCAATGGTAATGCGAAGGCAGCAACATGATCAGTGTCTATCAATCTAATCTGAGGCTGCTGCATGAGAAATTTGTTTTGCTACTTTGTTCTTTTTTTTTTCAGAAAAACAACAAATGCAATTAAAATAAGGTAAGAACGGCATGCTGCAATTCTTACCCAGAGTAAGTATATTTAATCTTTAGATGAATAAAGTATAAGGAGTCAATGTTGTCATGCATTGTTAGATGTCATGATCAGCAATAAGGTACGAGAGACGAAAGGCAGGCAGAGCAAAAGCAAATAAAAAAAAAAAAAAAGTAAAAATAAAGTTTAAAAAAAAAAATGCCAAATTGTCATAGAATAAAAAAAATTTAAATGATGAATTTAGCTTCCCCTTTTACTAGTCTGATTACTGACAGGAGACAAATACAAATTTACTGATAGTGATAATAGTAATAACCTGAACAATAAAAATAGCTTTAAACACAGATTGTTATTATTATATTTGTCTTATTCCTGGCCTTGTCGTTTTTAGACAGCCTGTTAACCTTTATAATGCTATTGTGTTACTGTGAGCTGTCAAAGAAGGAGCAGTTTTAAACTAGTGCTGCAGTAGATGTAACAAATTAAACACTGGCAGGCTGTACCTAAATACTGCTGGTGGCAAACACGTACACACAACAACCAACTCACCATTAAGCTCCATGAAGACAGACTTGTACACTATATGGACAAAAGTATTGGGACACGTGGCCATTACACCTACAGGAACTTTTATGACATCCCATTCTAAATCTATAGGCCATAAAGTGTATAATTACTTAATGACCAAAAAGTATGGACGTGTTTGCTGGACATATTCTGGCTTTGAATGTTGATGGACGCACTCGCGCGCCCGAGCGGGGCCTTGTCGAGGGGATACTCACTAGTTGATGAAATCGACAGCCTGCGTCTTTAGCTGGTCGGCGCTGTGGAGGTCGGCCAGGATGAGGATCTCCGCTGCATTCTCCACCGACAGGCTGTTGCACAAGGCGTCCTCACACATGACCTTCAGGCGCTCCAGAGCATACTGGGAGAACACGATGGACATGCACAAGACACAAGAAGGCAGTGAGCCAGTGGATTACAGTGGAGCTGAAGAAGAAATGGGCGAGGGCGTCTTCTTTTGATTAAAATAATCAATTTCCATGCAGGCAGAATTTCGAAGATTCACTTTTAACGACAAAGCAAGATGTACTTGATGGAATTTATGGCTGTTTCCAGTATGTTTATTGCCAGCACCTTGTCTGCTGCAGCTAGCAGGTCATCTGCCATTTTGTCAAGGTTGGGCGCCTTGCCAGTGTAGATGAAGCACATCATCTCTTTGAAAACCTCTGGCTCCACGTCGTTGATCTCCACACGGTTCTGCAGGGATGAGAGAATAGCATGCCGGTCATAATCAGAGCCCCTCTGCCACCTTCAGAACCTGAAGCGAGATGCGGAACCCTGGGCAAACTAAGCTCCAGCCAGGAAGGATCTGCTGGAAATTCAGGTGACACCACAGAGGGGCTTAATACTGTCTATGATGCACAGGGAGTGATATTAGATGCATGCACATATTTTCATTGCCACCAAACTTGGAGAGACGCAGGAACGACAATTTCACTTTACATAAAACAGCTTATACATCTATTTGCATAACAGAAACATTCAATGAATTTTAAAGAAGCTCTAGAACTAATGCCCAGCGTTTGCTCACCTGCTCAACACTAAAGTGAAGCATTGAGACAAAGAGATTTTTTGTGCTCCTTAAGACCTCAACACCGTTCTACCAATGCAGTGTAATATCAAAGTCAAAGTAAACTTTACTGTCATTCGGACCACACATTTCGAGAGTGCATAGTAGAACGAAATTGCATTTCTCCTGGCTCAATGTGCAAAACAAAACAAAATACTACACACACAATAATAATACACACAATACAGAACTACACGGAGACTACTATTCAGCACAGAGGTAAATCCTGTGCCGAGTAGATAGGGCTCAAGGTTAAAATTTGCACCGATAAGTAAAAATATTGCACAGTTAAATACTGCAGAGTCAAATATGGTGGTATATATGAGGGAAAACCAGGCACCAAGAACTGCAGACAGTGACAACTAGGAATCACAGCATCTTCAGGACCAGCATCATTGAAAATGCAGAATCTGAAGCTGGGAAGGAGCTGAAGATTCGAAGCAAAGATGAGGAGATCCCACCCCATAAACAACAGAAAAACAAAACACAAGATCTGCCTGGCAACATGATAGCCTGGCCCCACTGCCCCCCTGAAAATGGACTGACGGGATGGGTTCCGGCGAGCCGAGCCAGCAGTCACTGGAGCACACCCTGTCATTTGTTCACATAGCAACGCCAACCGGAACCCTCCTCCACTCCAACGAGCGCAGCGGGCCAGAAGGTCAATTAAACTTCCTCTTCATCTGGGAGGCGGCAACACCGCGGACCTGACCGGGTCAGCTGAGGCGGGCAAACTTCTAATTTATCCAGTTTGATGTGACCAGAAAGGATGAGTATAGATTCGAGGGGGGGAGGGTCCTTGAGTATGTTTAACCAAGGCTGCTTTTTCTCTACAAGAAAGTTTTTTTTCCCCACATGATTTTACACAATGAAAAGAGGTTTATAACATCCCCCAAGAGAGTAGATATTTATTAAAACAGGTACTCGCACACTGACATGAGACAGAGTGGCGAGGATTAGACAGATTTTTTTTATGCTAATTTCTCATTTTCACTGATAATCTGTCTTTTGCTTACAGGGTCGGCAAAGCAAAGGAGGACAGCATGAAGATGGTGGCACAACATCCCAGCAATCAGCGGAGACCTGACTGGTACCCTGGTGTAGTGCGTCCCATCCTGAAAAGGAGGCCCATCGGGCTGTTGTCTCTGGTGCCATGGTGATGAAGCATTTTGTGCTGCGAGGGATGTTGTCATGGCTGGTGCTAAAGATTGCAGAAGTGAAACCAGAGCAAGATGTCACCATGTTAAACCCCTTCTGGGGGTAGTGTGTAACCAGAAGGTCATGGGGTCAAATACCATGGGCAGCAATGTCATTGTATGACACATTGGGCCCTTGAGCAGGACCTTTAACCTCAATTGCTCCAGGGACAGAGAATGATTCTGCTATCCGATCCTCACCTTTACAGGCAAAAAATGTCATAAATAAATCTTCTCTTATGACTACATATATCACAGCAGAAAATTAGCAGATAAATGCCTAGAACAGTGTTCAAATGTAAGAAATATCTAGAATCTTGATTTAATAAATTCAAGATGGATAGTTATTTCAGAGGAATGGAAGAATAATATTAATTATGATGGATATCATGTATTCTCTACTTTCTCTTCTGGACTGAAATGCAGTGGGAAGAATGAGAGTAGCTCACAGAAAAAAGCAGAAGGGAAATCTTCACAAATAAAGTGGCCTGATGTCACAAGCAGCCAAAGTGGAGATCTGAGAAGTGCCACAAGGACACAGAGGCTGGCACAGAAGCACTTCTCCTCTGGGTGGCACAATTAACTCTGGTGTGGAGAGAGAAAAAAATCCGGCACTGAAGAATCTCAGTTCTGGCAGGGAGAAGCATAAGGAACTTAAAGCACTTTAAACGTGTTTACAAAGTACTTTGACGATAAAAGCAGGTGAACGCAGCGAGCTGCTTCTGATGGAGGACTGACTCCATCACGTTCATTAAGATTCAGGAGTGGAGTCTGAAACACGAACCTGCCGAAGAAAACTGACTCTGCGCCCTGAACCACAGGGCAGCAGCTGCGAGTGAAAGGTGCTCGTTTGCCACCAGCAGTATTCAGGGAAAATGGGTTTGTTTGGCAGTTATTTCCCGCTTTTTGCTTTCAGTTCTTTCTCTTTTGCTTGGGGACAGGAGATTTGATGAGGAAAAACACAGTATTTCACCATAATCTTTGAAACAGAAAATCAAACGTAAATTGGCTGAACTTGGGCCCCCTGCCTCTCGCTGTCGCGCTCGCGCCCTGCTGCTCCGTCAAAGGGATCATTTAACCTCCCCCATCAGTGACTCTAAAGTGGGACAGTAAATATTTGGCAGGATAAAACAGAGGGGAGAGGCCGCGGCTGAAGCAATCCAGTGTTAAAAAAAAAACAAGGCATTCCTGGGAGGGGGCCACACTTTACATCCCGAATGGAGCCGCTACAGAGATGTGGTGATGTGAAAGGATCACGTCCAACTCCCATGGGCCGGTGAGACCCCGGGGGTCTCCAACAGGGCTCTCCAACGGGGCTCGCGACGGCCACCCGCACTGAGCCGGTACCAAAAGCACAATGACAGCAGTGCTGCTCCGTTCTTGAAAACGGAACCGTTTTTCCTCCCAATTTGTCCCTTTGAGACAACAACAATGCTATTGAAAATCATTACACAATGAAAAGTTACTAATACAGAGCATAAATCTTTATTTTTAAAGGGCATCACAATATCCACCTAAACTAGGAGACACTCTAAAATCAGTCATCACAGACGCAAACAAAGGCAGTAATGCAGCATAACTTGGATACAACAGATACAACAAGCAAACTATCACAACAGAGATTTAATTACAGAGCTCAGAATATGAACCCATGTAAAAATAAAAACACAAAAAGACTGAAAGGCACACCCAGCGCGGCCATTCTAAATACATTTATGGACGATGGCAGAGCCTCCACTCCCAGCCACAAATCAGCCTTCCCGCATAAGCAGCGACATGGGAGGACGTGCAAAATAATCTCCTCAGGGTGGGAATGGCTTGACAAACACTTTGCGGGAGAGACTGTAGGAATGGGATCATGCTAATTCAATCCAAAAATAACTGAAGAGGAAGTTCCTTGGAGAGCTAGCACAAACAGCATGGCAGCACAGGAGGAGGAGAAGGAGGAGAAGGAGGCTCTCCCACGGCCAAGAGGGAGACTGGCTACGTTGAGCACCCCCACGCCTTGAGCTCCCAGCCGACGACCGGGGGCGGCGTGCCGGCGGCGCATTTCCCCAAGGCTTCATCTGGATTGCCCGCCGTGCTGCCCAGCCTCCGCGTCTCTGGCTGAAAGTAACGGCGGGTTTTTATGACGCTATCTCTAGAGCAGACTCACCTTCTTGCTCTCCTCCATCTCGTGCTCGAACATGGCGCTGAAGACAGGTGAGCGAGCTGCAAGGCAGAGAATGGCTTGAGACAAAACGGACGGCACCTGGGAGGGCAGACGGCACCTTGTCCACAGATCCATCAAGTCCATTTCCCATCACGTATGGTAAAAACCGTCTTTTTAGACTACTGGTGAGTGTCTCTGTGTCAGTGCCAGATTACCGGTTGATTGCCACCGGTGTGTTCACATCTGCAATGTTACGTCTATCAGGACTTCATTGCCTTGCCCAAAATTATCATTCTCACAGACAAAAAACAGGTGAATCAAAATATTTTAAAAGGATTGCAAATAAAATGAATTGTGATTAATCATGACTACAAATCCATGAATAAAGCCAGAAATTATAAAGACTCACAGAGGATAGCCAGAATAGGAATTCCCAGTGAAGAGAACTATGACTCCATGCTTAGGGCGCTTTTCCACCGCACCAGGTACCCTACTTTTCAGACTTCGAGAAAGTACCAAAAGCACGGTACTTCAAGGTGTTGGAATAAAACCGGCATAAAAACTGGTACTGTGCCAAATGATAACACAACGTAAAGTGGGGTATTTTGTACTGAATTTGAAAAATGCTATTCCCATCCATCCATTCTCTGCTGCTTATCTGGGGTTCGGTCACGGGGGCAGCAGTCTAAGCAGGGATGCCGAGACCACCCTCTAGCCAGCCACCTCCTCCAGCTCCACCGGGCGAATCCCAAGGCGTTCCCAGGCCAGCCGAGAGATATAATCTCTCCAGCGTGTCCTGGGTCTGCCCCGGGACCTCCTCCCGGTTGGACATGCATGTGTCTATGCTATATACGCCTATGTCCTAGTATATTAAACAAAAACACTTATTAAATTTCTGGTTCTTCCGACCAGACTGCAACACATTTTTTTTTTTTTTTTACTTCATTTATCGTTGTTTTCTGAGATCATAACTGTTTTCAAGGGACCGTTTGTATTGTGTTTCAGCGGCAGGCTATTTGCATAACCAATAGAGTACCATAGTTGGTGCAGTTGTAAAGCGCCCTTAGTCAGTACTACCCAGCCCCCATAATCAAAAGGTCCTGGTTGATGGCTGCCATTACAGCAACTCTGTTTGTGTGTGTAAGTCTACATGACACTATAAAAAATACAACACACTGACAACAGAGGTCTACGCCTTAACAAATTCCGTTCCTCCAGTGCAGAGATTGTCACACCTCCTCCCCAGCCTGCTCTGCCCCCAGCGATGACTGCAGGTCGCTTCCCTGTTCCTACCTGCTAGGATGGCCTTGTGAGCCTGGAACTCCTGGCCAGCCACGCACAGAGAGCAATCCGTGAAGCGCGAGTTCTCCCACAGCCCGCCCAGCTCGTCTGCTAGCCGGCAGTCAGGTACCTTCACCATGTTCATGGTGTTCTGACCCGAGATGTTGACAGAGTCTTGGACGACACTCACCTGCAATTAAAAACCCCATCAATCTGTCAATTTGTATTTAAACCCCAGCAGGACCTGATAAACATAGCAAGGTTAAACTAGAAAGGTATTTTCCAGACAGCCCCATCTTCCCTCCCCAATCTAATCCTTAACTCCTCCCACACCCCCAACCTCTACATTTTCTAGAAGTACTGGGTGGACCGAGTCAGAATGTGAAAGTCAATAAATGTGTTTTTATCTGAATGCTCTGAAACTATTCATTTATTGCACATTCCCCTTACATGCCAATTAACTGTATTTCTTTGTATATGCCTTAATGCCCATGTCTTCAAATGTCATTTATATTACACATAATCTTGTGTGACTAAATTTTTATATTCCATTTATTTCTCATTTGCATGATGACCAATAGTTTCCATGACATAACAGTAACAACTGTCACACACATACTGATGGTACAGATGGAGCTCTGGTGGGGCCACGGACAAGTTTATTTTTTTAGGACAATGTATTAAATCTTGTGCACAATTTTGATTAATGTGGCCACAAAAAACTAAATTGAGCTCCTCAAATCCCTACCTACAATTTACTTTTTTTGTGCTCATTTTGGTATTTCGAGTTCTCCAATGAATTACGTTGTGCTGATGATTTTGTTATTTGTGGACGTGCCAGCAAAGCCAGAAGTGCAGAATGCATGTCTCCTATTCCAGCTTGGTCCTATTCTGCTAGACCTGGCACTTGTCCAAAGCTTCAACAAATTCTATGGTGGAAATTAGGGCTTATGGTAATCCAATTCCTAATACTGTGCGTGGTAATAACCAATATATGTATCAATCTCTGAGGCCTTAACTTAATAATAATAATGCATACCTGCTATTGCAAATTTATTGTCCTATACTTTTTTTTTAATGACCAAAACTTTACTTTGTGGTCATTTAATTACCATTTACATATTTACTTATCAGGCAGTTTTTATGAATTTGTCTTTTATTTTAATTCAGTAACAATTTACATACAAGTGGTATTTGTGCACTTCAAAAGTATGCGCCGATGGCTAGACTGTTGCGGGCACGATGTCTTTAGATTTTCTGAGCTTGATTTACCATTGATTTTGACATGAGACATTGCACACTGCGCACAACAAATGGTAAAAAAATATATACCTTCCGTTTGGGAGTCAAACATCATCCCAACTGACTGGAAAATGGGACTTGTAGTCCCTATCTGGAAAGGGAAGGGTGATCAGCTGGATTGTGGCAACTACAGATGGATGACACTGCTCTCAGTGCTGGGTAAGATCCTTTACTAGGGTCATCCTTACCAGGATACATGATCAATTGTTCGCTTATCAGTGGCTGGAGCAGTCTGGTTTTACTCCTAAAAAGTCTACCATTGACTGCATTCTGGCACCCCCTGCATTGTGAGGGAGTGTCAGTTACGGCACTACGGCCATGTGACGCATTTCCCTGAGGGTGATCCGGCTCGTATTATCTTCATTGCTGAGGACCCGAGCAGCTGGACCAGGCTGAGGGAATGCCCAAGTAACACCTGGCTGCGGCAGATGGATGGCCATTTCCGGAGGGTGGGACTGGACCGCGTGTCTGCCTGGGGGGGTCTCTAGCTGGGATCCCGAGGAGTTTCGCCATGTGATGGATATGACAACGCTCTGCATCAGTGCATGCTCTCCAACCCGACCTGACCTGACCTGATACGGCTCCATAAGTATAACTAAGTAACTAACAAGTAATGTCATATGCCTCGTTTGCACTTTTTCCCAATCCTGAACTAGTTCAGCGCTTTTCCACTACAAAAAACAGGCCCTGAGCCAGAAAAAGTGGCTCCAGCATAGGACCACAGAAAAGCTGGTCTCAGAATTTACTTTCATAACATCAGCGGAAGTGGGATGGGCTATCGCGTCCAAACCCTCGGCATACCCAGAATATTCAATCCATAACTGATATAGTTTTGTCTAATATCACCAGTGCCAGCAGTGAAACAACTTGCCAGCATATTAGCAGAATAATGTTACATCAATTTTCATTCTGTGGAAAATTAAAGACAGATTTTCTGGCCTAATTTAATGATAAATTAAAAACATGCTGCAGGTTTAATAAAATATTTTGGCCCTTGAGTGGCGAAGGGATTATGAGGTGGACAACAAAGTTCTATTTATAGCAGACTCTTATTGTGCGATCTATAAAAGGACAGCGGGGGTAAAACAGTGAGTGAGAATAAACTCAGTTACACACACAGATGGGGGAGCATTTAAGGAGACATAAGTGGGTGCAGGTGATAAAGACAGAGCACAATGAGTTATACTCTAAAAACTATTTTTTTGGGGTCGGCAGCTTATAAAAACTGAAAATCTGAAATGGATCAAAATAAATCCAGGAAACGGAATACATATGAACCTTTTCTTTATTCTCACTTCCACCTATGTAACACTTCCGTTCCATTCATGTTTGAAACTGGTGGAAATGCCAGCAGGTTCTCAAAAGGAACCAAGTGAGTACCAGCTCAGCACCAGCAACAGCACTGGCTTCGTGTTGATGAAAACGATACAGACCTCATTGAGATTCTCTTCAGAGATCAAATGTTACTGCTATCTGGATTTTTTAAAATATTATTTATACAAGTCTAAACATTTATACTTTATGTATTCCTAATTTTCCTCCTCTGCTGCCATACAGCGCTGTTGCTTCAATTTTGGGGCAATTCGTCTGAAAATGAAATCAGGTGTAGAGTTTCACATAATGTTCTTCTGACGCAGTAATAAAATCTGTCAAATACTTTTTGAATTATTACATTCACAAGGTCAAATGTCTTTCACCCTTCCTTTTGCTGCCACTATACTTGGTTTCATTTGTGTCTCAAAATTTGATCAATTCCAATTGTTCATCCATATGGTGTATTAGCAAAGTTGGAGAAAGATTGTCAAGTACTTTTTGAGTTATCACTCTAATGGTCTAAAACAGACTTTATTTTGCTATGCAGCGCTGCTCCAATTTTAGTGCAGTGCATCTCAATATTTGATCAGTTCAAGTTCATCAACCACTCAATATACGTGCAAAATCTGAAAAATATCTGTCAAAGGCTTTTGAGTTCTTATTAACAAGAAAGTATCTGCGACCCATCCCAAAAGCATATGTATTCCTTGTCCAGGGAATACAGTTAGACTTGGTTGACTATAATTGTGGAGATATCAACAGCTTTGAGGCACAATATTATTTTTGCTTTGAAATGATGGGTAACTTTGGCATTTAACTGCTATTATTTGGTTTCCAGCCAATTGAGAACAGGAATAAACTTAAATGACATCACATAACAATAAAAGATGGCAACACTAGAGATTCATACACTCTCCACAGAGTGCATCATCCAGCATGAATTAGAAAGTTATACAAGGCTGCTTCACTGCTAGGTTCAGTACCAGGGCAGTGCACAAGTCAGACTCAAATGAGTTTGTGAAAAGCACCAGATACAAATAAATGAAAGGCACAAATGCAATCACAAGATACAATGCAGAAGAAGTGGCATGTTTTCACACAGTGGAGAATGCTTGTCAGTGGCATGCTTTAAGGTGGCCATATACTTCAAATGAAATCAACGAAATTTATGTTTTTTAGCAGTACATCATCTGAATGGTGATCACTGCTTCAGCGAACTGCCTGTGTAGGATCCCCAAGGTGAATTTTTTTGTTTGTTCTAATCCAACCTACCGTCCATCACTGGTTGACACAAAGTGACACTGCAGGGCTAGTCAGCATGACTAATTACAGTGTTTCCTCAAATAGTGGCCGCGGCCTTTACTGACCTAAGCCACAGACGTAACAGGCCGTTATTTGAGATAGCCTTTTATTAGAGGCCAGCGTTTATTTTTAATTCCCTCTGTTACTGCATTACACTGTTAATGCAAATTCTATATTTGAATAAGTCAAATGGCATCATTATTGTCAGTGACAACAATGTAAAACATACTGGGTACATTTATTGGGAATACAGACACTCCTCTACTTACGAACGTGATACGTTCCAAACAGCCGTTTGTAACTTGAAATGTTCGTAAGTCGTTATTCAACATCATTTTAAGGGTATACACAAGTACTTAGAACTAGGATGCTGGGAGTATGCACGCTACGCTGCTGCGCGGCGGGAGTAGAGGCCAGAAGTTGTACTCAGCAGAATTGCCATACAGAAAAAAAATTGATGTTGCGGACAGGAAACGGGAGCCAAATGAACACAATTTGGACTTACAGTCCTCTTCGTTTGTATGTCTGTAAGTAGAGGAGCATCTGTATTCTCTTAAAGCAAATGCTTAACACTAGATTACAGTATTGCAAGTCCATTAAAATTTTAACAGCACTAGTAATCGCCTTTTAAAAGTATATTCTTAAAAGTCAACTTTTCATCAATGCCACATACATACATACATACACTATATTGGCAAAAGTATTGGGACACCTGCCTTTACACACACATGAACCATAATGACATCCCATTCTTAATACATAGGGTTTAACATGGAGTTGGCCCACCCTTTGCAGCTAAAACAGCTTCAAATTTTCTGGAAAGGCTGTCCACAAGGTTTAGGAGTTTGTTTATGGAAATTTTTGACCATTCTTCCAGGAGAGCATTTGTGAAGTCAGGCACTGATGTTGGACGAGAAGGCCTTGCTCACAGTCTCTGCGCTAATTCATCCCAAAGGTGTTCTGTCGGTTTGAGATCAGGGCTATGTGCAGGCCAGTCAAGTTTCTCCACACCAGACTCGATCATCCATGTCCTTATGAACCCTGCTTTGTGCACTGGTGCAGAGTCATGTTAGAACAGGAAGGGGCCATCCCCAAACTGTTCCCACAAAGTTAGGAGCATGAAATTCTCTAAAATGGCTTTGAATGCTGCAGCATTAAGAGTTCCTTTCACTGGATCTAAGGGGCCAAGCCCAACCCCTGAAAAACAACCCCACACCATAATCCCCCCTCCACCAAACTTTACACTTGGCACAATGCAGTCGGGCAAGTACCGTTCTCCTGGCAACCGCCAAACCCAGACTCGTCCATCGGATTGCCAGACAGAGAAGCGTTATTCCAGGGAACACGTCTCCACTGCTCTAGAGTCCAGTCCAGCATGCTTTACACCACTGCATCCGACGCTTTGCATTGCACTGAGTGAGGTAAGACTTGGATGCAGCTGTTGGGCCATGGAAAACCATTCCATGAAGTCTCTACGCAGTGTTTTTTGATATTTGGAGGTCTGTAGTTATTGACTCTGCACACAGGTGACATCCTATTATGGTACCACGCTTGAATTCACTGAGCTTCTGAGAGCGACCCATTCTATCGCAAATGTTTGTAGAAGCAGTCCGCATGCCTAGGTGCTGGATTTTATACACCTGTGGCTATGGAAGTGATTAGGTCACTCTCAGAAGTGAATTCAATGATTTGAAGGAGTGTCCCAATACTTTTGGCAATATAGTGTATGATCAATTTAACTAGCGTGTACTATGACCAGTCATACGCGAATTAACTGTAATTACGCCCAGATGTCACGACATAAAAACAAAACATTTCATGAGTTTCTCCAAATATTAACATTAATAGACATTCCTTTTTTTTCTTTTTTTTACAGCAGTCAAATATCTAATAATGATCAGATTTAGCTGCAAGCAAACTAGGATATTGCCTAAATATAAACATTGCAGCTTACCTTGATAAAACAAATACTTAATGTTAGCTGTCTATCAGATAATAGAAATGTTTCTGTATTTAACGCACATTTCACCAACCATTCTCACCATTTCACATAGCTATCTGAATTCTAGATGTCTCAATTTTTTACGTTTCCTCCAAAACATTTACAATAACAAATCACAAAATCTTTGTATGAATGAGCGCACAAATGTCTCGTTTATTTTTTTTATGCAAAGCCTTTATAAATGAGCCCCAAGAGTTTACCCCCCATTGTTTTATTTCACTGGCCTGTAAAATCAATCTTTATTTGTTCATGGGAGCCATCCCCCGGCCATTATCTAAAACCCAGCTTTTAACTGAATCCTGTTTATTTGCGGAAATACGTTATGCAGTTACTGGCATGCTTTGCGCTACACCATGCATACCTGTGAATAGTTTAAACAAATTTGTGTATTTCTGTTGTAAAGAGTAAATGTCATTACATGTAATGTTTGTCGTGGAATGTGTGTGTTGCTCACAGGTGGAAGCGGCTATCAGGATGATCTTTCGGTAACAACAGATTCCATGGAAGTAGAAAGGAACTTTAGTGACCAAGATATGATAAAGCCTTATAGGTGAACTTATTATTCCTTATTATTTTTCCTCACTCTTTACTGCAAGATTTCCCTGGGATTTCACTCAGCTTGGTTCCACTAAAAGGCTGCTGCTTCCTATGACTTTGGTGTGTGATGTAATTCCTTGATCAGCATAATGGCAGCCTGCTTGACAGCAGCTGTGCGAGAGAGTCCCTCTGTTTCCAAGAAGCATGCTGCTTCTCCACAGACAGGAAGCGAAGACCACGACAAAAGACTTCAAGAGCCCTGTGTTCTGCTTGGAAACTTCTGAGGAACATACTCCAGCTTCCTTCCATGTTTTTTTTCCCCCCAAAGAAATGGACAGAAAGGGAGACAGCCTCTCTTGCTGAGCGCCTCTT
Organism: Mormyrops boulengeri; assembly: GCA_026781065.1. Lineage (NCBI taxonomy): Eukaryota > Metazoa > Chordata > Actinopteri > Osteoglossiformes > Mormyridae > Mormyrops > Mormyrops boulengeri. Next base: position 32,649,173 of record JAODLD010000101.1, on the reverse strand, counting down.
GGACGAGGAGGTCATGTGTCAAGGAGTGAGCGTGAAGGAAGAAGTGTCTTTGAGCCTGCATGCCGAGTGAAAAGATGAGACAAGAGAACCAGAATGAGGGAAAAGAAAAAAAAACGGAGGGCCGTGGAGACAATGAAAGATGGGAAGAACAGAGATATTCATCCCTTGCTACAGACATGCCCCTGGAAGATGCCTGGCTGCCAGAATGGAAACGTGTGCAGGGAGGTGGAAGCGGCCAACACCACAGGGTCCAGCCAGCGCACTTGATTTACCTTTATTAAACCAGGAAAAACCCCACTGAGATGACAGAGCCCCATTTGCTGGTAAGGTCTGGCCAAGACAGAAGCTGCAAGTTACCAGACAGACAGTCACTTAGCATCAAACAGAGTGAAGCAGAGTTAGACTAGAGCTGGATAGGGCATGGAGATGAAGCAGAAATTTCATCCAACATATAACATTCTGTAGTTCTAAACTAAAAGTATCACCATCGGACTGCAAGGTTACTTTCAAGTGCATGGCTAAACTTTTGAAAACCATTCTCCATTTGAGAGCCTTCTGAATGATATTGTGCAGGTCAAGGTGATATGCATTGTTTTCCCAGATTTGAAGTATGGGGACACACATGGAAGCTTCCCAAAGCTATTGTTTTACCAGGGCTGCTGGATCTGAGAACAAAGGAGGGGGGTTTCCCTTCATCTCCGAATCACGTTCAGCAGGAGAGCCAGCAGGAGGCTGATTCAGGACCCTCCAAGTGCAGACGGTAGCTCTGAAAGATTAGAGAGATCAGCTGTACTGCAGAGCCGATTTTATGCGGGATCTTATGTGACATGACCAGAAGGGCAGAGCTATACGAGAACCAACTTACCTCCACTGTGATGCAGGCAAGACCATAACAAAAAGCAAGATTATTTCAACAATAAACATCCAAACATTCTGACAACCCAGAAGGGACCATGATGGTAACAGAATGTGGGGAAAGACACTAACATCTTGGCTAAGAAACCCAGCTCAGTGTATCGCCAAGCATGTCACTGGCGGCACCTCCGTGATCTGTTTGTTGCGGTTACACTCGATTTGTTCACGGCGCCTGTATCCCTGGCGCTTCCTGCAAGGCCGACTCCGCCACCTGTTCCAGGCCCTGCCAGCACGCTCCATTCATCTCCACTTATCTAACTCCAGGGGATGCAGTCGTGCAGAGAAGCCCCTGTCCCTGCAGGAGATCTGGACCATGGATGAATTGGCCAGCCATGAACCTCAGCGGGTGCGAAAAACCAGAAATGCCTGGGGGGCTGAAGGGGCGGGAGCTATGCCCAGGTAAGCACAGCTCTGACCACGGTGGGAGGGACAGGTGTGTCCAGGACTGGGATGTTGGGTTTATGAGACCGGTAGATGAAGTCTGCTCGGAAGGGTTTATGGGAGTGTGTCGGGCCGAATACCTCCGCTCCAAAGCTGTTAGCTGCCTACTTGGCAGGAGTGGCAGCATTTGACAGGATTAGGCAGCATCAGTCTAAGGAGGGGAAATAACAGAAAAAGGTGCTGATACCTCCCGCGCTGTGAACATCAGCAATATTACAGCAAAATCGGATAAGCAAGTGAAACAAAAGGCGGAGAGGCTGGCGTCTGTCAAAGTGCACCGCCGTAAGTCCTTCTGAGCAAACAGATCCAGAACATCGGCAAGGAAGACATCTACACAAGCCTCTTGGTACAAAGTGGCCTGTCACGCAGGCGAATGGCAAGTATAAATAACGGCGGGTTCAGCCTGTAGAGGCAGTGCTAGCTGGAAAACTGAAGAAGAGTCAGACTCATGGAAACACAATAAATAAAGGAAGAAAACCTCATATCCCAGCTGGGGATTTGAAGTGTTTGCTCGGCAAACGGAGGACGGGGCGATAGCTCGGCTGCTGCCAAAACCTGACTCCCCTCCAGCTCTTCAGGAAGGAGCCGCAGCAACCAGACAGGCAGCAGAGAAAGCAGAGAGGTCTTCATCACTGACATCACTGCCATGTAGCCAAAGCGGAACCGGGAGCATCCACAGCAAACTCCTGCCACTGCCATCCATGCAGCCTCATTACTGCGTGCTCATTTGCGTTTAAAATGATGCAAACTTCTCACCAGTATCACATACCTTCAATCACAATCACTGTAGGAAATTCCATTTTATACACGTTTCTTTTTCATCATTTTTTCCTAGATATTTTTTTGCCTGACGGTGCATGGAAGTCTACAAAAATAATGAAAAGGAAAGTTCATTAAGTGCTGGGGAATTAGCCGGCCATGCAGTCCGTCTCATTTCCGCAAAATTTTCAGGCACGGTGGGTTTTTCAATCAGTCCTGAGCGTGTTCATGTCCGCTGTAGCCAGGCAGCTTTAATGGAGCCGTGATCTTTTAACTCCGCAGCTGGCCTCATCACCAGCTTTTCATAATGCATGACTCTCCCTTATCAAAGCAAAGACAAACAAAATAAACAGAATTTTTTTATATCCTTTTTCCCTCTCCCATCTCCTGTTCTCCTTCACTCTGCAACCCCCCCTCCCCCAACGCACACTGTCACATACAAGGGGTACATGCTG
>JAODLD010000101.1:32607795-32620649 GCA_026781065.1 Mormyrops boulengeri | reverse complement strand
AAGATGGCTATGCAGAAAATGCACCTTGATGCTCATATTGCAACCAAGCATTTTGTAGCTCTCCAAGAGTTTCTGGATAATTTCTGTGTAATTATTTGGTCGTGTGTTTCCAAGAAAGTCATTAACAATGGCTTTGAATGATAACCAAGCATTCTTTTCAACTTCTGACACTGTCCTGATGAAACGTTCATCTTTGATGAGCTGCCGAATATGTAGACCATTAAACACACTGGCCTTAATTTTTTCAAATGACAGGCTAGGAAATGCCAAAATGAGGTACTTGAAAGTCTCCTTCAGTTGGCAAAGCTTTAACGAACTGCTTCATCAGACCCAGTTTCATGTGCAGAGGAATATAATATTCTTTCTATCAACAAGTGGCTTATGTAGAATGTTTGGATCACCTGGTTTTAGGGCAGATCTTGAAGGCCAGTTCCTTTCCACCCAATGCTTATTCACTATGTAGAGCAGCGCATAACCTCTGACCACACTGTCTTGCGTGTAAATGAATAGCCTATACAAATCCACGCTACAGTAATCGCACTAATATAAGCAGTATAAAAAAAACCTGACGTGATAGAACTGCACTTTCGGAATCAGCATATATTTTAGTGTAAATAAGCTTAAAAATTGAAGTCAACAAAAAATTTGTTCAAAATGGTTCCCCAGTGTAATCTTTCCATGACGAGTATTTTCTCTCACCAATCAGCAGGACGAGAGCCCAGTATTGTCATTCTTTGTGGATTACCTCAAAAATGAAGCTTGAGGGACCACATGTGACAGTGGCATTGCCAACAAACACACATATCAGCAAGAGAGTACACAGAAATGCTGTTTCCGGTTCTTATTAGGATTTAAAACGTAAAGAATGTAACGAAACTGCAAACTGGCTCTCACTGACTGGAGTGAAAAACCCATTATTAAGGATAGTACTCGGTGAGCAAGACCTCTAATGTAAGCTAGTATAAGGTAATATAATATGGCTTTCACATTATATTTTTGGCATTTACAGTTTTATTCAATATGAAAATGGGCTATTTTATGCTTTTCTTGTATTAATCATGCAAGTGAAGTTTGTTAACATGCACTTTATTTTGAGACTTAAGTGAGAAGTCCTGTAACTTAGTGAAGTTTGGGGTAAATTGTAAAGTTTAACAATTTCTTTTGTTATGAAAGTAATAATTTTAAAGTAATTTTGCATTGAAAATCTGATTTTTGTTTGTACAGTGGTACCTATACATTCCATACGTATACATCTGCTTTGGAATAAGTCCAAACACAACTTGGCATACGTCCTGTTTGGACGTGAAAAATTTTGCTTGGTATACGACCTTTGTTTGGAATACGACTCGCATGCTAGAACTTGTATGGGTCAAAATGAGTCACGACACCGCACGCTACCCTTGTTTACCTCTCTCGAGACAAAGCCACGACTGCCCACAAGCGTCAGTACACCAGTTGCTACCATTCAATGAACAACCCGTGCTATATAACACTCTTTTCATTTATTTCATCTAATTGCTTTTGTATTTATGTATTTTAGTATTAAGCAGTGTTTAAATAATTTTACTACCCCATCAATGTATAATATGCCAATAACAATAGGATTTTTTTTTATGGGAACGGATCAATCATTTTCTATTTATTTCTTATGGGAAAAATTCATTTGGTATACGTCCTGTTTGGTATAAGTCCAAGGATCTGGAACAGATTAAGGACATATACCGAGGTACCACTGTATATGCATTTGTATATGAAAATCTCAAATCAGCAAAAAATGGTATCGGCAGGTCACACTTGCAAAAAAAAAAAATCAGAATCAGCCAAGAAAATTGCAAATCGGTGGATCTCAAAGTATATAAATATATATTTTCCTACTAGTATTGATTTTTAAAATATCACAATGTTCATATTAAACCAAAATGTTTAAAGAATGTAAGCATGGGGGTACTTCTGGGACACAGGATTAAAACAAAGTTTACTTCTGGTATTAGGCCTAATGAATGCCTGGTATACTCAAGAGAGCAGAGCGAGTTTGGAGCAAACAGAAAGCACCAACCCATATGTCCAAAGTCGACGAATTCCAAAATCGCATACACTGATGACACCAAATCATCGGCCATTATTTTCTCCATGTTCATTAGCATTCATTAGAAAGCAAAGTGAATGTTAAAGGTATAAAGTGAAAACAGAATAAGTGTATTGAAAACATACCTAATACATTGCAGCCAAATATACAAAGTAAAGTATTAGGTAGAATTATTTTCGTAAAACATTCATGTAAAGTTGAAAGGCCCAAGTGGATAGTCATTTATTCAATAAAAAAAAAGGAGGCATGATGGAAAACAGGTAAGTCTAACTAGGTAGAACATCCATGCTAGATAAAAAACATTCAGAATTATAGCACAAAGCATGATTAGGACTTTCTGCACAGGTCCAAAACAGTGTATTTACCTCGATGATAAACAGGCCAAGTACCAGGAGCATGTCTATCCTTTTCCAAAATGAACATCTCTTTGGAGGTTCCCTTCCTCAATACAGGAAACCTAACTATGACTCCCCTGGAGTTCCCAGTAGAGGCCGACCGATATATATTTTTCAATGTATCGGCATCGACCGATATCCGAGTGTAGTACGCCGATTTACAGACAGCAGAGGTGGGAAGTAACGAAGTACAAATACTTCGTTACTGTACTTAGATTTTTCGAGTATCTGTATTTTACTTGAATATTTTTGTGCATACTTTTAACTTTTACTACGTACATTTTAGCATGAATGCCTGTACTTTCTACTCCTTACATTTTCAAATCAGGCTCGTTACTCTTGTTTTGTTTAATTTAAACGACGTTTATTAGGGCACTTTGCATTGCATTTTACCTATTCCAAATCAATAGTGCATGCGATCCAGACAACTTGACTGATTGGTTGAGGCTTAAAAAGTGTGTAAATAAGCACAGAAAAGTCAATCCCACTGGTGCATCCGTCTGTGCACGTGACGCACAACACGATAGACACGATAAAGCGAGAGAGAGACTAAAACCAGGCGGTAACTGGGTGGGAAAAGATATCGTGATTGCAGTGAAAGAAAGAAGTTTGAAAAGAAAGTAGCTCAACGAAATGTCTAATAAAACTGGTGGGAGTGTTGGCGGAGTCTTTCCCAACAGTATTCAACCTGTCATTGAGGCTTAACACTCCACTACCAGCCTCAGCTGCGTGCTAGAGACTCTTAAGCACAGCCGGACTGATATTCACACCGAAAAGGGCATGCGTTGATTCCAAGAACTTTGAAAATCAGCTTCTTTTGAAGCTGGACAGAGGGTTCTGGTAGTCCTATGGTGTGTGCCTCAGTTCTTGTGGCTTACACAAACACGTAATATATTTGCATACAAATAAAGTTTTTTGAACACCATGCACATTGAGTTTGTAATCCCTCAGTCTTTCACAGTACTATATTATTTTTTGCATGATGCGTTAATGATGGTAATGGCCAATGGAGCTTTAAGTATTTATGTGGCTTTATTTTTCTCTGCTTGCGTTCTACATGGAGTCCAGTCAGCTTTGCCCTAAAATGGTGGTTTTGTCCTTTGCAACGGTACTTTATACTTTTATACTTTAAGTATGTTTTAGAGCCTGAACTTTTAACTTTAACTTGAGCAAAAAAGCAAAGTCAATACTTCAACTTTTACTAGAGTACTTTTAAAAACATGCATCTATACTTCTACTTGAGTAAAGAATGCGTGTACTTTTGCCCACCGTCTGCGGGCATCCCAGTGTTATTGGCGCTGTGGAACACGTGACCCATGCTGCCTTGCGCAGGACCCCAGCCAGAAGTTTTGGAAGAGTCCTGGGAGAAAACGGTAAGGCTTAAAATTCTGATCTTTCAAAGACCTATTTATTTAACTGGCTTGCTATGAAATGTTGCTTTAAAAAAAACACGCGAATTACACTGTCAGGAACTGGCGCAATGATAATGAGCCTTCAACCAACTGTAGCTTACAGGTAACTAGTGATGTGGTTATCCGTTACTTTTGAGTAATCATTACTACGGAGTACTCTGCAGTCCAGTATTCGTTACTTAATACTCGTTACTTTGTTTTGGAGACTTCCGACTCGACTCCGAGTGCATCCAGACCAGATATTTTGATCATTTTGCGTGGGTGGCTGCATAGCTTATGATTGCTGCAGGGACAAAGAACTTAAGAACATAAGAAATTTACAAACGAGAAGCCATTTGGCCCGTCAAGCTCGTTTAAGATGTTCGTATATCTTCTGTCGTTAGAACGGCGATGGGCGACTAATTACCCCAGCCAGTCAGTGCAGTGACCCAGCACCCCCCCCCATCAGACTGTATGTGGGCCATACAACATGCAGGCAATGAGCACAGGCTTCAGATATTGGAAATCAACTGCAACTGCATGCCAACCAGAACTGCACAAACAGTCTGCATGGCGAGTGCCGATTGGTTTGATCAGTCATTTCGTCACTGTCAGCAACAAATCCTTGAATGGCTGAATACTTCTGACGATTCATTACAGCTTGGTATTCGTTACTTACTTACTCGTTACTACTCAAATCTACACCACTACAGGTAACGTTAAGGATCATCGATTCTGACAGTTAGTTTTGTACGCTTGTTGGTGGGCTCACAGACATTTTTTTATCGTTAAAAATCATTTTAATTATTATCATATCAGCCAGATGTTATTAGTTCTGTTTTTCCTTGTGTCAGAGAGTTTCACTCTGTGTGTGTGGGGCGGAGCAGGCAGCTCTCTCAAACTCTGCAGCGTGTGTGAGTGTTGTGTTACTCTGCCCCAATCACAGGCAGCACCATCCTCGGAGACACAGAGCTGCTAAGAACAATGCATGGCGGAGAAAACTGTTTGTTCAAAAGCGTGGTTACCATTCACTTGAGCTGATGCTGACAATGGTCCTTCTGTGCAACTTGTTTGCATTTGAGAGCGGAGATTCAAACAATTTGTCAGACGTCTAGATTAAAAGTGCACGACTTTGTGCAGTTAGTTTCCTCATTAAACATGTTTATCCTTTGTATACGGGTTTATCCGTCGACAACTTCACAATCACTAGGGGCTTACGTTGTCCTTGCATACAAGGCTGTGTAATACGACAAAGATATTTTATCTTATTTTCTGCGATCGCTAGATTCTAATTGTGAATTTGGCTTGTAAGCTGGCTGTCTGCTAACAACATAAACAACATGTTACTGAAAGGTTTTGGGCCTTGTACACTACTCATACCATGATGCACTTCCTTACTAGTGTTTTTTTTTCTTTAAAAATGTATTAGAGTGTAATTGTTTTAATGTGCATGGAATACTGGAATTGTAGAATGAATTGAAGATGAAGGGACTACAGTATAATAAAACGCTAACCTTGCATTTTTTTCTTCTGTTTTAGTAATTGCTGTCTGATGGCTGAACAAAAATGGACTGGAAGTGGGATTAAAACTGAAGATAACATGCACATTCCTTTTTGTATTGTTTACAAATTTTCCATCCCTCAGAAATGAGGAGTTTGCTGCTATATTGTGCACTAAAAGATTCTGATGCTGCTATTTTTATTGTTTATAAGTTTAAGTTGTATTGTGTTTTTGTTATTTAAGTTTATATTTAAAATTTACACAAGTCAGTGTACAATAGATGCTAAGTTGAGAAATTTTGTGTATCGTTTGTTATTATTAGTGTGACATTTTACCATGCAAATAGAGGGGAAAACGTCCAATAATCAGAAGCATATATCGGCCATCGGCTAACCCTGACTCCTAAATATCGGCATCGGCTATTGAAAAACCCATATTGGTCGATCTCTAGTTCCCAAACACAAAAAACATCTAAAGAGAGAAGTGGAACCCCCACCCAAACCAGCCAGGGAGGTGAAGACGGTCTGCTGCTGCTCTAACTCGTGCGGGTAGACCCAGGTCCGGACCCAGCTTCTGTTACCAAAGACACTCCTAACTATGCTATTAGCTTCAGGTCAGGACTGGCTGAGATTTGGCACTGAAGTGCATTGAGGTTCAATGATGGAGCTCCTGTTAAACTTCCACAAAGATTTCGTATGAGTGGCTCAAGCAAAAACTGACAAAAAAATAAATTACAGCTGCAGGATTGTCATGTTTGTCAAGCCCCTAAAATATACCACACAGGCCAGACAGCAAGTTTGGAGACCTTTGCTGAGGAGTGGGCAGCAGACAGGAATGATGCTGGAGCTGCAGGCTTTCCGTCAGCTGCGGAGCGAGACAGAAGCAGAGCTCCTTCCACACGCTAACTGGCTCTCTGATCTAAAAGCTGTGGATGCAGCAAGAAGAGAGATGTGTAAAAGGGCCCGAACGTGACCTTGAAGAACACGAAAATCTTATCAAGCGCAAACACAGCCGACGAGACAGATTTTCTTCTTTGTGGGGTTTCTGTCAAAGCCACAGAGGGACAAGGTATTTCAAATCCAATTAATTCTAATTTTCACAGCAGCCACTATCCCTTTCCGCCTGTTTGCGACATGCCCACTGCCTGAGCATAAATCACGCATGGCATCCTAATTTAGTTGGGTGTGCGTGTGCACTGACACATGGGGATGTAGCCTGAGCTACCTCCGCATTACTCCATTCTACACACACGCGTAAAATCTAGGCAGACCCTCCCAGAACACCCCATGCATCCAAGTCCTTCACGCTCATTCTGTTCTTGGCTGGGGTTTTATAGACAATCTTCAGCTCAGGTGGAATGTGTTACCATCTCTGTGACACGTCATCTGCATAAGGAAAATGAGGAAGGAGAGAAGAGCCGGGCTGCTTAGATATGCTGTTTGTTGGACACCCAGGAGCCACGGCAATGAGACCTTTCGCTAATTAAATAAGGGAGCTTGTCATTTCCCGAGCCCCACAGCTGACAGAGCGGGTCAATCCGAAGGGGCCGTACCTCCTTTTCCGTGACTCTTCCTCAGAAAGTTTTCTGTGAAAAAGCGTGACAGCCAACCTTTCCTCTGACTTTTCTACCAAACCAGCCACGACTGCAAACCAATTAAGAGCCTTTTAATTGCTATTGCCAAGCTGTCGCACTGAACAGAAGACCCTAACGATGACAATGGGGTCACCAGATACCAAAGGCTGCCGTCACAATTTGGGTTTCCATTCTACTGGTTCTCAACCTTTTCCTTCTCATTCACAGGATGTTCATTTTAGCTGTTTATGTTGAAGGACAGGGACAGGAGGACTTGAGGAGGGATCGCAAAAACACAGTAGCGTGGGGAAGGAGGGAATCCCACCATTCTGACCAATCACAAACCTGCTAGCTCACTACCCCCATAAAGCATTGATTCTTCAGGGAATTATGGGAAACTGCTTTGAACTACCTTAAAACAGTAAATTGCACATCAACCCCAACATTCAGGTTTGCTGTGAAGCCAAAATACAAGGCAAAGAAAACAACCTATTTGAGAAGCACATGAAAACTGAAGGCGAGCACCATAATCTGTCCTACCCACAAGCTCCCACAAGGCTCAGAATAACAAAATTCAGGTGATGGTAACACCGCTGATTGTTTCTGAAAATAACAGACTATTTCTTTTTTTCTTTATGAATTATAGACACGTTTTCCCAAATATCCTGTGCCAAACATTAAGTGATTTGAGGGCTGTTCCATACTGAACTGATTGTAAATTCTAACTTCACACTGAGGAAGCAGAAATCAGTTCACATTGCAGTGCAGTAGCTTCACACTATGTTGACCGTGGCTTTAAAAACCACAATTCCTCTGTGTTGTAAAGCCCAAAGAGATGCACCTCCCAACTGGAGGCATCACATCCTGGAAGCGCCTGCCTTGTGCCCTATGTTGCCTAACAGAGGCCCCATGGTTCCAGCAACCCTGCAGTGGGTAAGAGGTTGGAACATGGATGGACAGCCCACAGCGTCCTACATCAGTGTGACTTCTAATCCTGCCCAATGTTTTCAAACAGGCATCTGTATCAAAAGGCACTGCCTTCGAGGCCACATACCAGGTGTTAATGCGACTTCCTGCTCTGAGAGCTGGGGCCACAGCGAGCCGCCACTTTAGTGCCGAACTCTGCTTCTTCTAAAGCGCGGCACAGGTGCCTTAATGAGCTTCCTGCTCTGTGCTCTCAGTTGTCAGTAAGAACTTCAGGCTGCTCTACAATTATAAAGTTTTTTCATCACTATACATGCTTCCAAATTTTACCTTTATAGTAATAAGAGCTACATCACTACAAACCTCCTAAATACGATTCTGATTAAGTTAATCCCTAATAATCGACAGGGTTGGCTCTACTTGCCAGAATCATGGTGAGATACTAAACATTCTGAATGAGTCAATTTACACTTTCACTTTTATCAAAGCTTGCATGAGTGTTTTTTTTTTTCTTGCAAAGAGAACCATTAGGTGCTCTTCTGTTCATTGTATCCCTTTCTTTTAGGCCAAGAATAAAAAAGTTGGACGGTGTAAAACTCTTTGTCCTCCTGAGGCAGACAGTGGAGTTGTGGTGCCTTAGAGTCATAATTCACCACAAGGACATGAGACCAGGGCTGAAGTCAGCAAGGCTGTGTGGACACCGAATATAGAGGCGAGTCAGCGATCACCCAACTAGGGGGGTGACCTGTTTGGCTACAGCCACATGACCGCACAAGGGCGGCGCCTTTCCCCTCCTTGTGTAGAAAACTCGCAACTTTAGATGCCCAAAGTCACACAAGCCTTTTGGTGATTCCTGCAGGTTAATCGACCCGATTGAGGTTACGTTTGGGGCTCGCCTGTCAGTCTGCCTAGAGAGACCTCTGCCGAACCCGGGATGGAGCTCTTATTGCCTATGGAATTTTAAATGTCACACAGATAAGAACAGGCACACACAATAGCATGCTGACATTTTAAAGCAACACTCCAAAGCGGGTAAACAGTCACTTGTTGGTCTATAAGTCATGCTCCAGCTCTATAAGCTACAAAAGCCAAGCACGTTATCTCCACTGATAAAACAAAAAGTGTTCAATGGCACTAGAGTCTGGGCTGTCCGCTTACGTCAAATCATCGGCGACGTACGTGACACAAAGTTGACATCTAGTTGCGATGCACACATAGCCAAGTTTGAATCAAAATACAGACAGGTAGGTCAGCCAGGCCTGTAAACTGAAAATTTCAGACATGGGTGTTCATTTAAAGAAAAATAGCAATAGGTGAGCGAGAAGACACAGAAAAGGGAGGACCAGGCAGGGTATAGGCATTCTCTGGAGAGGACAAAGGCACAACTGCTCCTGTCGCAAGGCTTTATTAACCACACGGCCAAATGTTTGAAGAGGAGGATTACCTGGGGGCCCCAAACCACAGCTCCAGCAGGCTGCCTTTTCTCTGAGAGCGAGGCCCCAAGGGTGGCAGGGCAAGAGTGGCACTAAGGAGGCGGCCAGATGGGAATAGTCCCATCTGCACACACAGAGAGAAGCGGCTGCTCGCGTTCCCATCTCAGCCCACGGAAAGGAGGTGCAAATGCAGATTAAAGACAGGATAATTGATTTGTGGATTAGTGCAAAAGGTTAACAGCAGTGAAATGCACAGCAATAAACAGGCAAGACAATGACCATCGTCAATGCCCCCCTGGGGGTAGGGCTCTTAAGCAAAGAACAGACCACTTACCAAAAAGTCTTCATCTTACGTGTGGGCCATGCAATCACAGAGCTGCACCAACAAGACAAACTATGGACTGAACTTTGAGCTGTTACATGCTGCAACTGCAATGTATCAATGTGCATGTTTTTGCAAAGGAGTCACACTTTAGTGAAAGTGATTTCTAGTGCTCCTATTGCGGGCTTCTGGTCTAAGAATCATTTGCCATACTCTTTTCCTAGCCTGTCACCCCAAGTAAGGTATCATTTTTTAGGAGTGAAGGTTTCTTTTCAATGAACAGTGCTATGTCATAGTGAACAATTCTCTTACTCTGCTTCATATAACATCATGTGTGCATGTGCCCAGTAACACACAGGCACATTAGACTGCTAGCAGCTTCCCAAAGTGAGAAACACAGAGCAGAGGGAAAGTAGTTTTGTTTCAGCTGTTAATGTCAGCATAGTGAATAAGCTAATGATTTGTGCTTGGGAAGGCTTCACGAGCTGGGCAAATTGTTTTGTTACATGGATCATAACACAACCCTGTTAGTGGAGAATCAATGAGCATGCATCGAAAAACACACTCAGACCTTCAGAGCACAGCAGCCACATACAGGTCAAAATGGACACCAAGGAGGAATCGGTCTCCCAGGTCAGGCAACTTCAGGAATGTTTTTTTAAAAGGGCATAAACGAGTAATTTTGGTGAAATGCTCACAATGTTGTATTTAAATAAGTCAGCCAGCGTTCGATTTTAAATAGCTCAAAATGAGGAATAGAATGCAGCAGCATGGCTGAATCCCAAGATTACTTTGCTTCATTATTCCAGGAGTTGCTGCAGATGATGAAGCCATATGAAGACTGGGGGAAAAGCGACACTGTGCTAGTGAACAATTTGCCATTAAATGAGAAACTATCACAGGTCATCGTGAGGAATGCAAATGGAGGAAACATGAACAGAAAGTGATACCACCCCTCCTCCCCCCCCAACATGCCCAGAGCCCCCAACTCATAACCCCCTGTTTAGAGGAAGAGCACCCAGTGCAGACAAAACCAGGGCTGTCAGTGGAACAACACCCATACGATGCTCATTATGTCCAAATTACTCTGAGGGACTGAGGCTGGGCGGGGGAGAAAAGAAGAAAGGGCAAAGAGAACACACACCTGAGCAGCAGCTCCTGGCTCAGCCACTCTGTAAGCGACATTAAAAATAGGAAGAACACACAATCATTAAGCGACAGCAACGTTAACGAGCAGCGGGTAGCTGGCCACAGCGCCGCAAGGCGCCGGGACTGATTCACAGGGTTGCCTGGGTAACTGGAATTAGGCCCTCAGATAACAGGAGGCCTGTGAATGCTTTAGGAATAGGTGCAAATGGCAGAGCAGGGGGAGGGGGGCGGGCTGCCAGAGGGCCGGACCCTTCACGAAAAGCGGCCGTCTCTTAGCAGAACGCATGGTGAACTTTAGACCTACATCCGTGGGTGTCGCCTTGGGGTTTTAATGAGCTTGCGGGGGCCGCGGCCCAGAACTGTGACTGCGTAAGTGCCGCTCGGGGATCGCCATGCAACCAGCGTGGCTGTGCCAGATCCAGGGAGGCAGGCAGCCGCTCCAGGGAAAGGGTTCCTACACAAGTAAGGGGCTCCCTGATGAGCTACAGGTCGGAGGAGGTCATCTCGCAAAGCCGGCAAGCAGATGCCCCTCAGAAGTGACAACATTCCTCCCAGAAAGGGCAGCCAACTCTGGTATATCTCGATTTGAACAAAACAAACAAAAAAAAGCCCCAATCTCCTTATACTGCACGGATAAGTCTGGGGATTTGCTAGCAGGAGGCGTACAAACCTATGCTGACAATAACCACGTCAGCCTGGATTCATTTACCATTGAAACTGCAAAGTAGCAAAAGCAGAGAAACGCCAAGATGGAGTGGCTTCAGCACTTGGGCCCCCCCCACTCAGGCATTAGCCGAACGCCAAGCTTCTGTGCTTCATGGGCGAAGCCGACAAACCCGTGCCGAATCTCAGTATGTCTAAACCCAAAGGGAAAAGGGGTCCTAGGTGCTCACCAGGCTGGGGCTATTAGTAGTGAAACGCAGTTGTTGCCGGAGCCAGGCCCTGTGGACAGGCGTCCGTCAGAAGGGGCCGGCAAAGCACATGCCGGGGGTGCAAGGCGGCTCTCTGCCGGAACGCAGCGGAATAATCTGCACTGGCCTTCATTACTCCAGTCCCTGAAGCAGAGGGGGGCGAGTTGGCTCGAGCAGCCGAAGCAGAGCGGGTGACATAAGGGCATTAGTGTCAGCCTGTCGTAAGTCGGCCCTGACCTGCCCATCCCAGCCCTGTTATGCAGCCTTTTAAAGACACTCGTCCAGCCCAAATGCCGGCCTTTCTCAGGGTCAGGGAGGAGACTCCTTCCACGCAAGCCTGCAAGTCAGACTGCGGCTTGGATATGCACAACACAAAGCCCAGAAAAGCCACATGGATCACAGGATACCACGTGACATCTAACTCCGCAGGGGTGGCTGGTACGTCCCTGCTGGAGTTGCATGTGGGATCTGTATCAAGCAGAAAGAGGCCTTGCTCTAGAACTTAAAATCAGAGATAAGAAACATCACACATTGCTGGCTGTGCTGATTTATGAGGCTGCATAATCATCATTGAGCGACCTTGAGCAGAGATGAAGAGGGTTGGGAAAAAAAAAAAAACTAGAAGAAAAAAAAAAAAAAAAAAAACAAACCTCAGACTTTCAAAGAAATTTTTCCGCTATCAGGGAAGACAGAGTGATACCAGGCACAAAATCCAAATTCGGCAATCCGGCTGAGTTGTGACTGGAAGGGGGAAGGTTCAATTGTCTTTAGTCTTCCATCTTTTTGTCCTGTCTGATGGGGGAGGACAAGGAAGATGCATCACTGCGGGAGGATCAACGGGCGTGTCAGGATAACGACGTGTAAAGGAGTACCAAAGGAGAACATCTGACAGCACCGACCCGGGGGGGGGGTGGGGGTGTCGCCTTCGCCGGCGTCTTCATAACCAGACAGAGACAAACGGCCCTGTAGCCGACACCAGTCAGGGACAATTTCACCAATTTATGAGTCTCTCTCGGCTGCAGGGAGCTGCTAAATGATAACCAGGGCTTCATCCTTTCCCCCCGGGGGGGGGGGGGGGGGCTGCCGACGCCCCCCCCGCCCCCCCCACCCCCCCACCCCCCCCACCCCACCACCCCCCCCCCCCCCCCAACCCCACCACACCCCCCAAC
>JAODLD010000101.1:32592397-32603989 GCA_026781065.1 Mormyrops boulengeri | reverse complement strand
CTATGCACACACATATATATGCTATACACACACACACACACACACACACACACATATATATACACACACACACACACATATTACATATATATACACACACACACACACACACACACACACACACAAATTAAAAGAATATTTGATGACCAATTTAACCTGAATCAGACATTTCATGAAGCCCATTTTTTAAAACAAATGCGGTACAAATTAAGGTATTCAAATATTGTGCTGCAGTAGTCAGTTTGTTACAGCATTACCAGCATTCAATCATTCAGTTACCTGCTAGTGCCAGCTAAAGGCCAGCTGGGCACATGCAGCACTGAGCAGTCATGCTTATGAAAGTCAACATGAAATACCTGGCACTACCAAAACATTGTGGACTGCTGAGGCAGAACAATGACAGTGCATGACTGAGCTTATGCAGAGAGGACTCTTAAAATACAAAAATAGCCAATCGGTGCCACTCATCGTACTGCATGTACCCACAACGCCATCTGATGCATCGCCGCCAGAGAAATGGTAGTATTAACTCCAGTTTCCGTTATTTACACAACCTCATCTCTATCATCCTCTTTGGCAATTTCTCACCATGTACCTTTCTTTGTTTGCTTTCCTACTCCAGCTATTTTTGCAATCTGTCACCCCATATACAAAGCATATGTTATCACTAAGGGAAAATTTCCATAGACCAGTGACACAAAAAAAAAAGGGTTTTTGCCAACTCGTCAGAGGGGAAAAAACACGAAGAATGAGCTGCAGAATTACATCTGCCTTTACGTTTTCCTGTTTTTGCTGTACAAACATGGGCTCATTAAAAAGTCCTCAATCTGCCTATTATCTCCCAATTTCACTTCTGCTGCCTGCCACCCATTCTCCATTAATAAGCCATTTCTATCCATTTTTCGTATTTATTCACTTGCTTGAAAAAGCTGGAATTAAATCTGGTGCAGTGAAGGTACAGGGTGATTTGTATACATGAAAAGGGTTTTGAATATTTGTGGGTCACTTACAATTATGATCTTGCTCCTTTTTATTTGCAGATTTTTTGTGTAATACCTATTGTGAATGATCTGTAGAAAAAAATCCATAAATATGAGGTGCAGGTTTTAGTTACATCACACAGCCGATTTGCCTTTTTTCATTACACCCATTTTCATGTCTTTGCATGCGTCTATTGCACATAGTGAATAACAGGCTGAAATCCCACCCAACTTTGCAAATGTGGTATCCAAAGATTTTACTAAAGGTTCTAAGCATTTTTTTTAAGTGCCCATACTGCAGACAGAAACAGAGCCTGTATTTATTAGAGATTATTCAATATTAACACCTGCTGCAAACCAAAGGGCACATGAGGCAAACAGAAAAGACAGTCTTCAATGTAATTGTATCTTAAGAGCTGGAAATGAGATTCATATTATTAAAATAGACACTGCACTACTGTGGTCTCATCATATAAGAAGCTCATGTTTGACAGTCTAATGGTCAACAACTGGCTCCGATGAATCAGATCAGACCAGCCCAGGTGGCTCAGTACTTATTTACACAGCTACCTGTTAAGGAAACCCAAGTACACAGTGAAATGGTGGCGAACGTTTGCTTTGCACCAAGTTATCTTTTGCGGTGCTGATTACAACTGGTCTCCGCTCTGTCCCCGGCTTATCGAAAATCGACACACGGCGAGATCCCCATGCTGGCAGCTGAGCAAGCTTAGGGAGCTGAAAGAACACATCTCCACGAGGAATAAGAGTAAATCTGATGCTGATAACAAAAAATAATGTTTTATCACTTGAGGGCTGACCCCCTGTGCATCTCTCCGCGCCACCCCACACGCAGCCGGCGTTATCACGGCCCTGACACTGGGACCGGCGGACAGGCCTGGCTCGGCGGTGCCGTAATGGGGTCTGACGCCAGGAAATGAGCACTGCCCAACGCAGAGACATCTGGTAATCAGGGTCAAACCCTGCAGCCTCGCGCCCACTTACACATGCAGCTCATTAACCCCCCCCCCTTCCCTACTGACAGCCAGACACTCCATTGCTCCCCGCTTTCCGGAACTCTCCCGGCTGCTGATGGCAATGCAGCCAAGGCAGAAGTCTCCACACAGCAAGGTAGGCAGGCGGCTACAGAAGGGGATGGTGGAGTATGAGGAGAACACGGGCAGAGGAAACAGAACCACAGAGGCAGCAGGCAAAAGCAAGGCCAAAGCAGCAGAGGCTGACAAAGGATAAGGTTCTTTGGTTAAGACAAAGAACGAAAACCGGAACAGAAAAAAAAAAAAAAAAAAAAGAAGTGGAGATGAATGCAATGAAAGCTGTAAGGTGACAGGAAAAAGCTATGGTAAAAGGATCGTTAAAAGTGCGGCATGTCCTTCGAAGCGTGTTAGATACTAAATCTTGAGGGAGTTAAAGAGTCACAAAGCCAGAACAACTGTCACAATTAGAGCGTTGCTGTCATGTACGAGGGGCACACCCTGAGCTGCCCACCCCGAACCTCTGAACGCCCGACTAAATCCGTGATGAGTGCAGCCTGTCTCTATTATGGGAGACAAAGGGATGATGTGGGTAAAGAGTAAGATGGGTGTGAGAGAACAGCGTGAACGAGACGGGGAGGGAGAACTCTGGCACTCGAAGGTTAAACTTTGCACAGAGTCCGTTAAATCTGAAATGCTGACAGCTAAAGTCATTCTCAGGGCCCAAATTGTTAGGCCTCCTTAAGAGTAGGGGACCCTTCTTAGCTGCAGAGGACCCCTGCCAGGAGGGATGGGCAGCTCTGCAGTGGCCCATAGGGAGCTGGTCCCTGAAAAGTCAGGCTCATCATTCTCACCACATGCACAGATCTCAAGCTGTTTGCTAGCTCCAGATGGTGGAAGCAATCCAAAAATCAGTGCAGCTGGCACCCTGCAGTATCCACCACAGATGAGTTTGTCAATTCCCATTCCCAATCCCAATCCCAAAGGAAGTGGTCAGGAGACCATTCTCAAAAACTACTGGGTCACGTAACAAAACGGTGTAGACAGCTAGTAGTGTGGCTGGGATAATGCACAAGTTCTTCCAACCTTGGGAACTGTTTAACTGTGTATGTGCGTGAAAGTTTGTGCTTTGACTGATTCTGCCAAACATGCTGTCCTACCCAGCCTTCCCAGCAGTATCCATCTGAAAGCTGCCAAGGGGAGTCTCATCCTCAAGCTCTCTGAAAGTTCCCCAACCACCCACACCGTGCCCCACAACCCACCCCACTGCACCCCACCCAAAACCCAACCCAGCCGACATCACAGCCCCCCCATCAGCTGCGGTCTCTATCTGCCAAGCGATAACACTCCATCATCCGCAGGGGGAGCGGCGTCGCTCATCTTCTGCCAGAGCGCGGAGCGAAAATGCCAAGGCTACAGTTGATTATCATCGCTCTTCTGGGGACAGAAGGGAGGGGTTGCGGTGTAGGGACCAATGATGAGTAGGAGAAATGGGCAGGGGCAGCTAAAGAGAAAGACGCTTTTCAATGACAGCTCCGACGAAAAGCAGCACATTAGGGTTTTCTAGCCAGCTTCTGGGGTCCCTGCCCTGTCCTTCCCATCTTTCCTCCATCACCATATTGTCGCTGTCCACAGCTTAATTCCAATCCTTTGTAAACCCACAGGCCACTTAGTGCGAGCGGAGCACAGTCATCCCCCCCCCCCCTTCCCCACACATGCGCACACACACTGCATAAAAAACCTACAATATTCTTGACCATCGTGACATTGGCTCAGTCAGCTGCCCCATCCAAGTAAAATTTTTTTTTTAAAAAACAGCAGACTAAGGAAAGGGGTATTTACTCATACCTATTCAGCCAAGAATCGTTGAGAGAGAAATAAAGCAATTTGGCTGGGAAAAACACGGAGAAGCTGCAAGTGACCTTGTTGAGCAGCACAGCTTTAATAAAGGGTGTTGTCTCTCCATGGTGGCGGTACTATTATTCAGATCTGCAGGCATCAGCATCGCCATGGAGGCACCTCAGCCACATTGATCACAAGCTGCCCGGGAGTTTAGCGAAAAAAAGTCAGGATAAAGAGGGAAAGAGAGACAGCCATGGTAGATCTGCGGGAGGGGACACTCCATCCATCTCCAGAGAGAAGCGATGAAAATGATCTGTCTGAAAATCCCCAGACCACAACACTTGAGCAGTCAAATAGGACATAGCAGCAGCTTGCCATCACAGGTGCCTTCAAGCACCACAATGGAAAACCGTGGCAGTGCAAAGGCCAACAGGAGCCCGCAACTCACACAGAGATGCAGAGAAGATCAACAAGGGACCGAAAAGCCTCCCATCTCGTGGTAAGGTACAGGGACAGGACGCGGTTTCACACGTCAAGCCATCGTCTTGACAGAGGACTGCCGGGGGCTCCAAAAGAGCATGTCCTGCACGGCAGAAAAGGTCAGCCTGCAGCTTCCAGGCCTTTTACACTAACCTAATAACCCAGGATTGATAACATTAAGGAGGTGAGTGTGGAGGGGACACAGCATAAAACCAATTAAGAGGATCTGGCTGAGTCAAGTATAACAGTCACAAGTTAAATCAATGACAAAAGTACGGCTTCAAGTTGCAAAGGCACAATAACAAAAGGTTAACACTGGAAAAGGACCATAGCACCTCAGGATATAAAGAAAATGACAGCGATCGGCAGGATGTCCCCCCCCCCCCCAAGGTGGCAATTTATTACACAAACCCAGGTTCTCATGTGCCCTGAAGGGCTGATATGGTCAATGTCGCCAATAAAGGGGCACGATTGCAGCCAATGACAAAATGAAACCTTCTATTAGGAACAGATTGGGCCAGGGGCAAGACAGATCAAGGATGTGTGGATGGGGTTCTTCAGAAGGACACTGCATGTGGGAACAAAGACATATGAGGTCAAGATGGCTTGGTAAACCTAACAAATGAGCCCGAGAGCATCTGACAGACCAAGTGTAGAGGGGCAATCTAACAGAATGCCAACACAGAGCTGCCGATATGGGCAGATAAAGTAAAGGTTCCCGAGGCAGCCCACGCACGCATGAGCGCCTGATGGTGGCTCGTCCCTCAAGAGCACCAGGTGCACCGCGGACCAGCTGTAAACAAATCGCGGCGACTGCAAGAGATAAAAGGCTTTTGAGGCCATTTATCAGGCGCACTGGGCGGCAGAGGTATGACAACGGACATCTGTGGACCGGGAGCTGAGGAGTGCGAAAGCGGAGGGATGAAAGAACGCACGAGCACAATGTTTCAAAAGTTTTAAAGACAAAAAGACCTTGAAGTCAAGTAAAGCTAGAGGAAGAGAGGCAGGTGCCAGAGGCATTTTCATTAAGTGTATTAAATGTGAATTCATACGTGTCACTTCAAAGGCTACAAGCACGCTGCATGCCCTCGACTGTGATGATTAAAAAAATAATAAGTTTAAAAACACATGAGAACAACTTTTAAAATCACAGGAACTGAACATTTCTGGGGAATTGCTCAAGTGACTTAGAAGTCCAGCTTCTCACGCTGATCAACTCATACTGAGCCACACTACTACTTGCCACACTTGAGCCAGCACTTGACACGAACGTCTTCCTGCGGGAACCATAAGCTGCGACAGCACTCCTCAAATTCTCAATTAGCGGCCGGGTAGTGTGCTTAGAAGGTGGCACTGCGGCCTCACACTGGCAGGGGTATGCCGGAGGCTCCCACCCACAGCTTTGTGTGAGTGTTCTCCCTGTATTTCTGTGGGTTTCTATGATCGAAAAACATTCAGCTTAGGTGGACCGGTGGCGTGTGCATGCATGCTCTGTGACAGGCTGGCATCTCATCCAGGGCGTCAACTACCCAATACCCTGGGCTCCCTGTGATATGCACCAGGTTCACTCCACCCTCAGTTATGAAAAACAGATGGATGGCGATCACCTTAGACCAATCTCACACGTGGGGGGGACTCTCACAATACAGATAAAGTTCCCAGTTGCTTTCACTCTTTTGAATCCCCTTATGCAGAGGTGTGGTGTTCCTCCTCAAATATTAACACAGCAAACTCAACTGTAGGCAACCCCGCACAGCTTGAAGATTGCACCAGCGAGTAGAGCATATACCGGCAGAGCGTGGGAATGTCTGACGGGAGTGAATCACACCCGTGGCAAACGTCAGGCACGGCAGCAGTCAAAACAGTCCCACCGCGGCTGGGACACAAAGCAACAGTGTGCTTTTATTTTGTGGCCATGTAAGTGCCAAAGTGGTTTAAGAGTTTGGGCTGCACTCCACTCAAGAGGATTCAGAAATTGTTTTATCAGGGAAAAATGTATTGCAATCCATGGGGGTTGTGCGTCACAGCCTTAACTCCCCACATACCTACATCTTTTTAAACTGAGTTTTCACCCACTCTCTCTCCCCCTTATTGGAAGGGGATGACAGAACAGCAGCACAGAACGAGCAGCCGAAGAACATCACTCCTCTGACAGTGAAGGTCACGATCTGGTCACAGCAGCTACATCAACACCCACCTCCACCTGACTTTACCTGGTTGAGAAAGGAATGAGGGACGAGAAACTCAGCCAGGTCCACCGCTCCCTGCTTTGACGATGATATGGCTGTAGAAACCTGACGAGCACAGCGGCCTCGGTGGCTCACTGCTGCAGCTCACATTTAACAGCAGGATGAACAAAACCAATTACGCTGACACCAAGGCTCTACCTTAGCTTCAAGAATAAAGCTTAGAGAGGGAGAATGACTAATAAGAACATTATTCAGTCTGAGTGGGCAGCAATTTGGGGCAAAGTGAAGAATATTTTAATAAAACCTCAAGAAATATTAAACTAAGAAAATAGGGGTATAGGCAATATTCAAGAGGAACAGGTAACTGGCCTACCAGGACTACCAAACGTGATCACACACCCATAAGAATTTAAATTAATATTTTATTTAAATCGGTTCCCAATACGTTTCTCCATGTTTTTCTTGAT
The DNA here is from genome assembly GCA_026781065.1 of Mormyrops boulengeri. Classification (NCBI taxonomy): domain Eukaryota; kingdom Metazoa; phylum Chordata; class Actinopteri; order Osteoglossiformes; family Mormyridae; genus Mormyrops; species Mormyrops boulengeri. The sequence goes on along the minus strand of JAODLD010000101.1, from coordinate 32,597,042 downwards.
TAATGAAGAGGTGGAAGGAAAGATGTAACTCCATAATATGCTTCAATGTCTTTCCCAGAGTGACCCCGGCATTGGGGCTATTACTCACGTTAGTGTAACACAGGCCGGCTTGTTGTCCTGCCTCATGAATATTCTCATTACCACACAGGGAACCAGGGGTATACGCTCACAGATCTGTGTCTTTGTGTAATAAATGAGAACGGATGTGTGCATTTGTGAGAAAGTAAGTGGTGCAGAGGTAACAGCAAGCGGTAAAATTCATCATGCTACAGAGAAAGCAAAGCACCCATCTTTGAGCCAAAGTTGTATAGGTCATCTGAGCGCCGACACTTACCACCAATTGCAAGTAACGATAGAGTTAAAACAGGAATTACTGCTACGCTCTCGGAGCCCCCGCCCCAGGCTTACTAAAGAGCAACACTCACACATCCACGATTTCGGTTGACCCCTGCAACATTGGCCCCCAGGGAACATTTAGGCTATATACGGTGGAGGGGGGCGCAGAAGAACATGTCACATTTTAGAAGGTCTCATGCTCAAAATATTGCACTGTAGAAGAGCTTGTAGTGCTAAATATAGAGACTCTGCGTTCAAGTCCCTAGATGCTGAACCATTCCAACTGTTTGCCGTTATCACGTCTTGAACGATGCCCATTGGAATTTCAGCACAAGCCTGCTGGGTAAATATATAAAAGAATATCACAAGTTTAGCTAAGCTCTCCAGTAGAGGACTGGGTAACGTTTTCTGTCATACATCACCTCATTCACTGTGAATAATTCAGTACATTATCGGCTCAGAAGGACAAGCTTCAGCTGTATTCTTAATTAAACAAATGTAGAAAGACTCCATGTTCCATGTTATTATCCAACATGCACATGATGCTACCCTTTTGACTAAGGCTTCAGGGGCCATTTGCCGGGACTTATAGGGTAAGGGTCATTAAAAATTCCGCTGGAGCTTGCTCTTTATGTGCTATACTACAATTAAAAGCTTCAGAACAGAAATTTAAATTACATAGGAAGGTATGCAACTTAAAGAATGTGAACCATTACCATCAACTGTTTATAAAAATACAACTATTTCAGCATAAATAACTAATAAGGCTAGAATTAATTATGAAAAAGTTCTCTTTCAAACCATAAGAAACCAGTATCATTTGGAATGCAAACCTGTAGACATGAGGACAATATAACACACAAGCACAACAATGTTAGCGGCAACTGGACACGGAAATTTCAAGATGTATGACAACAGCGTCAATGTCAGTCTGTATGGGGGCGGGAGAACATTCTGAGCCACGAGCAACGCCCAGACTAAGGCTGAGAAAAGTGTGGAAGGTTGAAGAGAAAGAACAGCAGGGTACGCTCACCAGAGCCCACTTTATCAGGCTGCGGGGGGCTTTAATGACGGCGAGCTCAGAGCACACCTGGGCCAGAGCTTCCAAGACTTTAAAAATACACCCTCCTGCTATTTCTACCATCAAATAGAATCTCATAATATTTTACAGCTTCAAGTGACGGTCACCACATTTATTGTTCCAAGAACCTACATCAAGCAGATTCTTTTACACTGACACATGCTTTACAGCCAATGGCCATTCCAAACAATTTCCAGTAAATTCTGCATCAATATAAGTAATACTCCTACCGATCGATATTTATCCTGGACAGTTCTGTCATGATCAACACTTAATTACAGTGAGGCAGCTTATGTTATCCTTAAAAAAGAAAAAAGAAAAAAAAAAAAAAACTCAAAATGCATTTTGTTTCCTGCCATAAATAGGATTTACTTAAAAATTTCATTCATTGTATGATGGCCAGCTATGGATAGCAATTTTTCAATAATTTACAAACAACCAGGGAGATGAGTAGCCAAAGACGTTCCAAAATGAACTTGTTTGTACATTACAGATCTGTCAGATGCTACACCCAGCTGGCTCATAATAGCTACAGGTAATGACACTAGCTTATTCAGCCCCATTACAAATATTTGCAGAAAGACAGAAGCTACAGCCCAAACACATTGATAAATTCAATTATTAAAAATGTTAGCTTTACAGTACGTGACCAGAATCACTCTGAGCACGAGTAATGTTGGCTCTGCTGCCTTCACTTTCTGAATGTTACCCATAAAGTAAAACATAGAAGGTTAACCAAAGACTTTGTGTCCCGCTCCCTGGAGTGAAAGGAAAAACAAAAAGAGTAGTTAGGCTGGGAACATGTTGCCAAGTTTAGCTGGCCAACAATTAGCAATAGAAAGCAAGATCAAGGAGCTACTTTCAAACACCAGAAGATATCACAGGTTCAAAGAAGCAAAAGAATAACTGGGTAGAAAACACATCAAGACAGACAAGACATTTAATCAAATATGGTAAACACCTCATCCTTCAATTACCCATTAAGAAATTAGGGCACAGTGTGAAACACCAGTCTAAAAAAAAAAAAAAAAAACTGTGCTTGACCACAGGCCACCAACAACCACACATCCTACGAAAACAGTAAAAACTTTACTCCAGAAAGCTGGAATCAGTTTAAACACATGCATCAGAATCTTTATGAGTTTTGCTCACAGCTGATTCCTCATTTGTTTCAAAGAATACGCACACAGCAAAGCCAGGGACACAAAATCATACTCTGAATTTGGGGAGCCCTTGTGAGAGAGGGAGATGCCTGCTTGTTAAGTGGACCTTGCTGACACCCAGAGGAGACAGTACTTCATAAGGAAAGGGCTCTTCCTCACACACAGCGCAGAACAACAGCTCCAGAGGGCTGTAATTTCTCTAATGACCGCCCATCTTCTCAGCAGCAAATGGCAGGATCTGCAGTGACAAAACGCACGTCAAGTTCAACCCGCCTCAATTCAGCCAGACAGACCACCCACGCCAACAACTCACATTAACACAAATTTAACACTACCTTTAACTGAAAGGTTTTTGTTAATACTGCAACGTATCTTTAATCAGACAATTTTTTTTTCCAGGAACACAACCCGAAAAAAATGCACGAGTGTGTGTGTGCGCACACGCACACACACACAAACAAAGAAGCACACAGAGGCTTTTGAAACTGTTCTGGACACCCAAGAGCCATAGATTGTTGCAAAATTGCAGAGATGGGATTACAGAAATGGCCCATTGCAAAATCCATTTCTGTAGCAAATTACAGCAGAGTCTGTACAGGCATTGCAACTAGCAATTTCTTACTGAGAGGAATGGGGAAGCCAGTAGCGGCCAGGTACCAGGCTTGGAGGACAGCGTCAAATGTCTTCCAGCCTTTGTCTCAATGTGTTATAGATCTTTAAGGACTGTGGTAAGCCTGGGACAAAACTTAAAACTATAATTGGTACGACAGCTAAAATCGATACTGCTGCTCGCATTAGGCCTCTCTGAGACCAATTTCATATTCTGCCTTGCTTATAGAATTCCTCCTTTTCTAAAAACTCAATTTTAGAAAGGTATGAACTATTGATTTTGCCACCACTATCCTCTTGCCTCAACCAACTCTCTCTCTCATCCTCTAGCCCATCTGGCAAAGGAAACCTGTTGGTGGGCACTGGCGGTCAGACTCAGACAGAATATCAGGAACGATTTAACCCCCTCCTGCAGCATGTCCACAGCAGGCAGTCAGCAGTTGAGGATGGGTTCTTCATTTCTGCATCCCAACGAAGCTAATGATGCACAAGGCTGTGCGAAAGCCAAGATACGCACGCACAGCAGAAAGCGCACTAGGCCCCACGTGCTCCTCAGTCTTAAAGACTTAAAAGTATTGAGTCATTTTACTCTGCACTATACCAACTGCCACAGAGAGTGGTCTCTACCAGCATTGTCATGAAAAATACATTGGCTATGAGTTACCCCAGAGCAATGAATGCAAAACAAATGATTCAGTTAAATTTTTAAAGTGATACTAAAAATATTTTTTAAAAACAAAAAAGGGCCTTTAAAAAAGGTATTGCTAAGTTCAGCTGGCCAACAATTAGCAATGGCAACCAAGGCTAACGAGATGCTTTCAAACAGCAGAAGATATCAAGGGTTAAAAAAAGCAAAACAACTCAATATTGGCCAAGTTAAACATCACTAAAAAGAGCACCCCCCCCAAAATGCATACACCATGCAAAACAGTGGTTTTATATTTTAACTTCTTTTTGGTTCATAAAATGCAAGTACAACCTCACAACCCAATACCATATGACATAAAGAAGCAAGCTCACTAATCGAGGGCACACCGCCATTAGTACAATTCGTCACCCCCCAATAACATGTGCAGAAAGATTTTAATTCAGAGCTTTTGGAGTGGCTGTTTAAGTGGGTCACATCATTCAGTACTCTGTTACTGCCAGAACAATCAAATCACTCTTTCATTAGTATGTTTCCTCCACTGTCAGAATCCCTAACCAAAAAGCAGGGCTGATGCAGAAAAAGAAAGTACCACCAACTACTGCTATCAACAGCTAGGGATGGGCCGATCTACATTTTTTCAATTACAATCCGATTCCATTACACAAGGGCCAATACCGATAAATTCCAATACAAGAGCTGTTTTTACTTTAATATTTTAAATATAATGAATGTACACTGCTCAAAAAAATTAAGGGAACACTTTTTAATCAGAGTATAGCATCAATTCAGTTAAACTTCTGGGATATT
>JAODLD010000101.1:32548357-32561666 GCA_026781065.1 Mormyrops boulengeri | reverse complement strand
GGTGACCCTACCAGGGGCATAAAGCCCCAGGCAACTTAGCTCCTGGGATCATTGGAACACACAAACCCCTCCACCACGGTAAGGTGTCGGCTCCAGGAGAGGCATGTAAATCTCAATATATGAAATGTGGCAATTGTTTATTTTGCAATATTATATATGAAAACGGATGTATTCAATACATTTTTCCATATATTATAGGAGTATGCATATTTTTAATTTTATTGAAATATTTTAATTTGTGGCATGAATAATGCAATTTTTGAATAGAATTCCATAATTTTAGTTGCATATAAATGTTTAAATTGTTAGTAAATATCCAGTGTTGTTAAGCAAAGTATATTGAAATTTTCATATATTTAAATATTTGTAAGGGAGAAGTTTAAATCCCACCCTGTGGAGTTTGTGTGTTCCCATTTTGTGGGGTACCGAAATTGATTTTCACACCCATTAATCTCAGGCTTTTATCATTGGATAGGTATAACGCACAGACAATAATAGCATCTTTGGAATCAAGATAGCTTACCCGATCCAGTGCAAGCTGTGCGTCAAGTTATTCCAGAGTGCACATATATTTGAAACATTTTTCACCAAAACGTACCCCGTGCATATTCACTTCTGCGATGATCCAACCCGCCACCAACTCTCATCACAACAGTTAATATAAACAAAACGAATGTATGTTACTTCTCTAAAAGTATGTGCATACAATGTCCATCCTTCCATCCATTTTCTGCCATTTATTTGGGATCGGGTAGCAGGGGCAGCAGTCTAAGCAAGGCTATATACAATGTAATAAGCCAAAAATCAAAGGGATAGAAAAACACTCAAATTGATAAGGTTCAAAGGGTTAATATTTGTTAAACTCTACTGCAATTGGTTCACAATTGGTACTGTGCTAAGTCATGGGAAAGAACGTTGAATAAGTTTAATATAAATATAATGTAAATATACTTTTTGTCACGCCCAGCCCCGATCGCCCTCATGTGGACCACGCCTCCTCCTTATCCTCGTGTGAATCCCGCATGTTCCCAGCTGTTTCGTGTTCATAAGCATTACCCCATGTATTTAGTCCATGTCCTGGTCAGTCTTCCCCAGATCCGTCATTGTATTGTCAGCGTAGTGTTCATGTATGGTTGCGCCTGTCCCATATGCTCCCCTATCTACCCAGAATAAACCCCGTTTTCCCCATATCCTGGGCTCACTCGCCTCCTTCGCCCGCTCGCCGACCGCAGAACGTGACACATTTTTATGTGGGTGATTTTGTGGGAATATAGCCACCGATGATGAGACCATGAAAAAGGATATCTGATGAAGGGCTTGGGCCTGAAACGTCATATAATGCAGCAAAATATTGACACAAATTTGAGGCCATACTGCCTAGCCCCAAGATGGTGCTTATGCTTCACATTTTATAGTGTGTTGTGTTATATAGACTCAAACATTAGTCTGTTTCTTATCTTGCTCTTGGTCTTGTCTCAGTCTTGCCCTGCCTTGGTCTTGGTCTTGTCTCAGTTTCGATACACTCTGGTCTTGGTATTGACTTGGTCTCGGTTTAGGTGGTCTTGACTATATCACCACTCCACATATGCATTATCATTACTTTTTTTTACTTTTTCACTGTTTTCTGAGTTTGTAACTTTTTTTAAGACAGCGATTGCATTGTGCTTCAGAAGCAGGCTATTTGCATAAATGATAGACAGAGAAATAGTTTGCAAGTCCACAAAGTACTGAAGTACCAAAAAAGCACCTCAGCTGATTTGGTACTTCAAATGCTGGAAGTTTTGGTGTTGGTACTCAACTGGAAGTCAATGGAAAAGGGAAAGTACCTGCCACGGTGGAATAATGCCCTAATTGAATAGTGGCCTAATAATCACTTTATGAGAGCTTGCAAGCTCTTATGTTCTGGATCCCTGAGAATGCTCCATTTTAATTGTAGCTATACATTGCGAAAAACATCTATTAATTACATAAGAAATTAAGGAGTTCCAATGAGCTTTACATGTGTTCTTTCCAATGATTAATTTTAAATGGCTACCCATATACATGGTCCTTTAGGCCATCCTGTGATCTGAAAGTATCAAATGTGTTAATTTCCATTAAAAAATTTTCATTTGAAAACCAAATTCTTGCAAGGCCTATCATGGGAAACTTATTTGCCGGCAATGTGACACAATGCTTCTTCACACCCGAAACCTAAGCTTCTTGGTAAAGATGAAGTTTAATCTGACATGCTAAAAGCAGAGGGAGAAAACAAGGAACATTTTCATGCTACCAATAATAGTTAGGGAAGAAATATCCCAGCCTCAAGCATCACTCTCCTTTGTATTGCAGCTGAGCAAGTCATTAATACCTAAACGATGAACCGGGACATAAAAAGACAAATAGAGGCACATGAGGCAAAAAGCAGCCACAACATGACTGGATCTGGAGTAGCACTGTGTAATAGGAACTGGAAATGGAATTGTTTAATAATTGTGGAATACATATTTTATGGTGCACAGTACAGCTTGCTCAGCACACAGCAACAAGCACAGCACACTATGGACAATGCAAACATGGCTGAACCACCGCGGACTGAACAGTGGTGTCAATCTTCTGTAGGTTACGCGGTTAGAACCTCAAAATTTTGTGTGTTTATGTGTATAATATCTCAATGCAAACATTTGCAATTACTGTAGTATGAAAAGCAACGTTATATAGACTTCAGAACTGTGACACACAATCACTTCATACTTATATATAGAAAACAGAAGAGGTTCACTCAGTTTTTTATGCTGTTGCTAGGTACCCAGAATAATGATAATGACTACAGGGAGACTATAAGTAGAGAAAGCTATTATGTGCTTGGAAGTTAACATTATTATGAACTGTGCACTGCTGATTTCATATGTAATATAACCTTATTCCACAGCAATGATAATTATTGTATTTCAGCCTTTAGAACTTTTAGTTGTGTGTGGTATAGAGCGTAAGATTTACAAGGCATCGGCACTCATTTGCTGGAGAATGAAGAGAAGCGGGCAGTGCAAGCATGGCTGACTGCATACTGAAGGAGGCTCGGTGTTGCATCTTACCAAATGTGTTGTACTTTGTGTTGTACTAGTTTATTTTGTCAAACTTGCGCAATTTTTATTTTACATATACACATACAGAGGGTGGACAAAATAATGGAAACACCACATGAAAAGGGATTATGAAGTAACTAAATTACTGTTACAAGCATAGTTACAAAGGTAAGTCATACTAGGTTGAATAACAGTTAGCAGTTTGAAAGTTACATACCATATGCCCTAGCCTGATGCCTGTAGTTACATTTCCGGGGAGGTCTGGCTATGGTGTAGAGTACAAAATCATGACAGCAAATGACAAACACAAGTCAAACTTCACTGATAGAGTTAGTCCTTCAGTCTTCTAAATGCTTATGCTGGTCAGGGTCACAACATAGAGCACAAGACTATGTATATGTACCCTGTGATGGAGTGACATTCTGTAGTCGGTTGTATCCCAAACACATTCTAAGACCAATTTACATAATATTTAACAGCATTTGTTTTTCTGTAAAAACTGTAGGCCTACTTGAAAATTACATTACAATACACATTACAATGAACAAAAATATTATGTGACAAAATAGTGTTCAAGAAAATAAAAATTGGTTCTGAATCTCTGACTCTGATATTTTCCTTGATAACAGCTTCATAAACACGAGGCATTTGGTTAACAAGCACCATCAGAAAATGACTGGAATGCTCAGCTCCTCTTCAGCGATTCCCAAAGATGTAGGGGGCCTCTGGGCTGCTTTTCCTTCCCTCTTCTGTCCAGTTTGTCAATTACAAGTTCTATGGGATTGAACTCTGGACTCTGGGCAGACTAAGTCATTAGTTTGAATTGCCCTTCATTTTCCTGCTTTGCCAGATAGTTGTGTGTGTTTATGAGTGTTTGAGTTCATTAACTTGACAAAGGACTGCCAAATTGGCCATAGTTCTGATGGGACAGCATGCCTTTATAGTACAAGCCATTCTGGTCGAGACTGCCATCGATTTCATAAAGATCACCACCTCTGTCATCAACAAAGTAACCCCAGACCTGGAACGAAACCAATATCAAATACAAATCACCAGACATAGGAGCAAGAAAACTCATACAAATGAAACAAAAACAGAGCAGGTGGGATTCGAACATAAGACAGAAGGAATTAGGTAGTCACACGCTCAATACACTCATGCGGCCGACGGGAAACAAGGGAAAACAGTACAGGCTAGGACAACAGGGAAAGGACACAGGTGGGACGGGATGACCAGCGACACCAGCTGGCCAAACGGGGAAGGAACACAGAATGGAACAGAAGCTGACCCTGACACTCTCTCTTTACCCAAGTATTCAAAACACATGGCTTCAAAACCATCCATCCATCTAGTCATCCAATCATCCCAGATGCTATGAGAACAATGCAGGGAATAACCTGGCCTCAAGTCAGTTAACACATTTACAAAGTCAATCATTGACCATTAGCCTAGAGTCCTCTAGTGTCATTTATTGTTATGGGCTTCCCTGTGTTTGAATATGATGTGTTATGTCTCTGTGTTATGGGCGATCTCTGGCTTGCACTGAAGTCCAATAAAACTTCACCTCCCAAGTTTAGATCCAGGAGAACATTCTTCTCAAATAATACTTGTCCAAGTATCTCCACTGTTCCCCATGTGAGCACTGAAAGTTTACTTGTAGGACCATAGAGTCTATAAGGGGTACCCTTTTGAGTTATTGACATGTTTTTTCATAGAAGCATAGATGCTGTCCAATACATACACATAAACAAATATTTCTTTTCCTCTGTAAACCCTCAGTTATATATGCAGCCCCCTTGTTTACTGGGCTGTGACTTTTCATTATCCCTTCACCTTCCTGAGGTCTTTTACCACTGGAAACTCCAGAGCAGGAAAAACTCCACCCCCAAGCAAGAGGCCTTGTTCCTGAGGCTGCACTTGGCATGGAGGCAAGTCCGACTCAGTCGATTCTAATCCAGTGTCCCACACTACCTCAGACTCCTTCCCTGCAAAAGAGCTGATGTTCCATATTCCCAAAGCCAGTGTCCATTGCCAATGTCTAATCTGTCTGGGTTCTTCCCACTCATGATGCCCAAATGGCACTGCACCTGACCCACACCTTTTATCCGGTCCGATTATGCAAGTAGCACAACCACTAGGCACTCGCCAGCAAACACCAATGCTAGGCCTGACTGCAGTGGTGGGTCCCAGTAACCCTATTCTGGCCACCCAGTGTATACTGGGTCTTCTTAATACTTTTCATTAAGGATCTTTGCACTGTAGTTTATCAGGCCTCTCCCCACAGACGTTTTCACAAAGGAAAACGCTCCCCACCAGGAACTCAAGCTCCATCAATCAAATCAAATCAAAAAACTTTATTTGTCCCCGAGGGGCAATTTGAGGCATGTAGAGCAGTGTTGCACAGACACAGAACCAGACATTAAAGGGATAGAACAATAAACTAGAAAAGGTAATACTAATAAAAAGAATAATAAAGAAATAAAGTAGTAAGCTATCTTGACTGTTCAGGCCTGCACACCCCACCACCACACTAAGGTTTAGCATATTCTTTAATGAAACTCACTACAGTGTATTCTTTCCATATCTCTCCAGTGCTCTGTCTCTCAAGCCAGATCTGCCTGTTTCAGATTCCAACCCCTATCAGGCCCTACTGTTTGAATATACTGTCTGAATGGGTTCCTCTGTGTCATACATTAAACACAACTGCCCAAACTATAATTGTTGTAGGAAAAAATGTAGGAGCCCAGACCCTGAAAGAGGACTCTTGTGTGCCGTTCCTCTTGTCTGTGTGTTTGCGGCTCCTGGGTGTTTTATGCATCAAGAAGGTCTGTTACAGGCTTAGCTGACGATGTCAGGCGGTGGGCCACAAAACCAAAGCACTAATTTACTCTCCACAGGCTGCTGTCTCTGACCATCCCGAGGTCACTGTCCACATCCAGGACATTAACTTCAACCAAATTGGAAATACAGTATGGGAAATTAGCAACATGCACAGCAGGAATTTGGAGGAAACTCAATTACAAGGAAGTAATGGGGACAGACATTTATTTGTAAGCTTCAGTTGTTTGCTTAATTATAGACCTATTAACGATGTGTGCTCTCATTTACATATGTAAATTAGCATGGGACAGTAAGGCTGTGGGTGTTAGCCTGCGAATTTGTAGAGATCTGAGTATTCCTGTCCCTTTAGGTGAAGGGAGCACAGCGGTGAGCTTACATCTTATTGTTACTCCAATGCTTTATGTATAAATTTACGGTCAGCCAAGTTTGACCAGCCAGTGATGTAACCCGAATCCTTGCTGCTTTAGGTAGCATATGGATGGTTTATGGAGTCTTGCTTAAAGCTCATTGTGCTGTTTCTGTTGCTGTGTGAATCATCAGGCTCAATTCAGCTAGCATCGTGGACATGAGGACAGCAAGAGAACCAGCCGCGGACTGGCCTTGGCGAGTTCCAGAATTTTCCCAGTGCAACGGTTTCTCATTACAGAGCGGATATACCAGAGGTGCCCAACCCGTTGGTGGATCACTGCATATTTTGATCGCAGGAAATGATGAATGTATAATGATTTATTTCATTGGTGGCCAAAATCCCAAACAGGACCCCCCATCAGTTGGAGACAAAAAAACAACCAAGTGGATCCCCGACAACTAAGTTGGTGACAAAACATACCAACGGGGACTCAGCTTCAAATTCCCATTCTGTTTTACCTCAACAGAACACAAGTCAGTGGCATTATCTGTGCTCTCAGCAGCAGTGTGACAAGGCTGTAATGCTTGAATAAAGCAGCCCATGGTAATTATAAGCCCAAGTTACAGCAAATGAACATCTGAACCCTGCTTTGTTCTCGGGGTCACATTTGCATATTTTCTAAACTAGAATCAGATTGTTTGCAGCGTTGTTATTTTTTGCATGAACAATAAAGGCTGCTGTATATATTTTCCTTAAACACCTTATTAGCAACGCAATAATCACATGCAAATCTGCATTGAAGCGCTCGCATCGCTTTCTGCAATTATCCCTGGACTTTGACGGCATAATTATTTGTATCACATTATAAAGAAGTATGTCAACAGGCTAATTAAGACACAAGATGGATTGAAAATAAAATAGAAAGAAAACAAAGGATATTCTCACAGAAGAGTGACATCCTCCAATCTCCTAAATGAAAAGACAAATTATCACCACATCTTTTCCTTTTCTGGAAAAAAGGAGTCAACTGTATGTTCATTCCAGCCCAATTAAATGAAAGAGAAGGTTTAGAGGCAGCAGTAATCTTCAATAATCTATAGATTTTGTTTTAGTTTGTTTAGGAAAATATCGTTCTGCTTTGGGCCATTTGTTTGAGTTAAGGACCAAAAAATTGCAAGTGACCAAATGCAGAGCTGGAAGCATGTGGGAAGCCTCAACACATGCTTAGATAGGTGGGAAGCGCAACACCTCAGCTTTCTCATGAGGACGATACCCGTCAGGGGCATTGCGAATCAAGGTTTGGATGCCCCAGCAGATGGGCAGAGCATCCGACTTGGAATAGCGGCCTCCATCTTTAAACAATTGCCCGTGATTACCTAACCCTACACTTCAGCTGCATGCGGGTAATGCAGCTGCCATGCCCATTGGCCAAACAAAGCACCAATCAAACACTCCCTTTCCCTAGTGGCTGACACGGGGCCACAATTCCCACACAAGGCACATATTTCAGCTGAGATTGTTTGTAAGCGGCTTTAAGACACATGCCAGCTCAGCCTGTTCTTCGCTGGCAAGCAGCTTGCAATTTCCTTGCCAATCAACAAATAATGGGATAATCAAGAAAAGATGAAATTGCAGGGAAAATTATGGCGCATGCTCTGCTCCTTTCATTCAGTGTATGATGCCGCCACAGGCTAGTGAATGATCCGTAACAAAACATGGGTAGAATTCTCTGATTAATTAAGCCTTAAACACTGGGGTCACTCAAACTGATTCTTTAAAAGGACATGTTGACCATATGGCGTTCTAGACCATGCAAGAACATTTAACTTCTGGAGGCTGGGGATTGTGGGTAATTGTTCTCATTGAGCGAATCCAATAATAGACTTCTTTAGAAGCTGTCCAGATGGAAACACCAGTTGATGCTGCATAATGAGAATCAGCTTCATTTCATTTCTGTGACCAAACCCACTGGGCAAGCAACTCTCCATATTGTAAAATATTTCTCACAGTAGCTTTGGAAGTCACGGGATATATCCCGGTTAGCTGGAGACGCCTCACAGAAAGTGTGACTTAATCTGCCATTAAATCCACAAGTTAGGCCTGTTTTTTGCTTTCTCTGGATTGCCAGCCTGCTGTGCATAAATGTACAATAAAAAATGATCCTGCTCCATTGAGTCCCTTTCAAAACACAGAAAACAGAAAAAGTTCTTCTTCATCAAGTCATTTCTGTCTCCTAATTATCCTCTGTTGACAAAGCAGCCCTATCAATAAGTCATTAACCAGTTTGTCTGAAAAAGAATCGACGTTCTGAGCTATTCAACCTATATTTCAGAATGATAAATATGCTATGTCCCTATGCTATAGGGGCGGGATACCTTACAAGTGGGACCCAATAACAGCAAAATAAAATTTAAACTACAAAGTTAATTGAATTATTTTTATAATTCAGTACACATGGAATCTCCCAGCTCCACTTTGGCTGTCGGGGGGGGTTGTGGGTGTTGCTGCTTTGGATGGAGCAGCATAGGAGTGGGGTAAGAGAGTTCTGAAGTGCCCCCAATGTCCTTAAAAACCTTCTTATTAATTGTCTGTTTTGTAAGTGTTCACAGTTTGCCTTTGGGAAAAGAAAGAGTGAGAGGTGAAGTAGATGGTTCCCCAAGACAAGGAGCAATGCATGCAGGATTTATCTATTTAGATATTTATAATCAGCTGACACCATTCCTGTAGTCTACCTTCTTCAAGCAAGTGAATCAAGTAGGCCAGTGTTTTCAAAATGTATATTTTCTTGAAACACTAAATTAAGAGATTTTTCAGAATAAAGTACCATTCAGAAAATGATACTGCAGTAAGTACTTAGCAATTATGTCCTTGGAACATGCGGCTCTCATTTCACTTCCTTCCAAAGACTAGAGATGATGTGGCAGTAAGTTTCTAGCTAAACCCACTCAATAAAAATGATTATTACTCTGTAAATTTATACCATTCTATTTCAGTTTCAATGAGTGGCCATTGGTGCCTTTTAACTGCAATTGAGAACTCATCCAAAAACACTCAAAGTAGTTCTTTAACTGGCATAAAAGCAGGTCACAAACAGCTTCCAAAAATATATATTAAAGGCAAATTCCATCAGAAGCACTAAATACTTATATCCAGATCTCAAACTGTTACGGCGAGTTCAGGACAAGCAGGCAAGCAAGCAACGGGAGCCGTAGATGCCAACAAATGGGGTTTAATGACTGGACACAGACTTAACTCACAGGCAACGTTAATGACAGACCTGGGGAAACAGACTTGAAAAAAAACAGGACCTGGAAAGCAAGACAAAACCATCAACGGGACACCGGGAACAGGACCGACACACAGAACAGGCACAGAGGCAGAAACCAAGACAGAACCTGACAGAACACAGGAAATGCAGACAGGCAGACCAGGAAAGGAGGCACAGGGGGAACAGAGAATGGAGAAACAAAGGGACCAGGAGTGAACAAAGGAGACACAGAGGGATGAGGAGCAGAGACAGGAGGGACAAAACAGGGAGGCCGACACCAGGACGGCGGCGAAGGGGAAGCCTGAGGGAGCCACAGTGGGCGACGGGCGGTAGCCGAAGGGACCGCAGGCAACCGGAAGGCTGGAGCCAGAGGGACCCCAGGTGACAGGGAGGCAGGAGTAGGAGGGGACCACGAAGGGGGCAAGGAGACAGGCCAAGGGACAGGTGGAGGAGTCCAGGAGGCAGCTGGAGGGGGCCACGGCGGAGGCGAGGAGGGAGGGGAAGCCACCGCAGGCGACGGCGGAGCCAAAACAGGCGACGGCGCCGTCCACTGATGAGCGGTAGTGGGGGGATGCACAGGCGACCGACGAGGCGTCGGAGGCGGGAGCGAGGGCGGTAGACAAGCTGGCGAAGGGGGACCCGTAGGTGACCGCCAAGAAGGAGTCGCAGGCGGGCGGGACCCAACCCCTGCGTAAGTGTCCGGAGCCACGGGCGTAGGAACCTCGGGCTGTGCTGGAGGTGGAGCCAGGGCTTTGGGCTGTGCTAGAGGCGGAGCCGGAGCCTCGGGCGCAGTACAAACCTCGGCAGGGGCCTCGGCCGGAGCAGCAGGCGGAGGCGGCACCGGGACCTTGGGCATAGCTGGAGGTGGAGCCGCGTCAGGAACATCATGCACAGGCAGGGCAGGCAGAACAGGCGCCTGCAGGAAGGGGACAGCAAGTGCCGGTGGGACGGGGACAGCAGGCACTGACATTGCCCCTTTTAGGACTTTGGGGATCCGGGATATGGCATCCCTTATGGCCCTGGCACCATTAAGAGCCAGGCGCGTCCCAACCAAGGAGTGTGCTGCTGTTCCCGGTGGGCCAGCTGCAGGAAAGCACTCTCGGGCAGCGGAGGTGGTTTCCTGCGCGAATTCCGCGGGGTTTAGAATCGGGAGACGGCCCCCAGGGAGATTGTTGGCGTCTCCGTATGTCTCCAGCTTTTGCGCTTCTATTTTCTGGCGGCTTGGGGTACTGCAGCCGCCTCCGAGGGCAGACCCATAAGCAGTCCACTGTCTAGGGCGATCTGCTGCCAGTTCGCGTTCACCGCTAGACTCCAGAGCTGCCGTAAGTTCAGGCGAGCCTCCTTGGCCAGGAACGCGTCCTGCGTCGGGGAAATCCCCCGCAGAATATCCCCCGTATGAACGGCGAGGACGCGAGCCGCAGGGTCCTCCTGGACCTCTAGCTGTTGCAGCCAGAATACCGCCTCGCTGACAAGCTCGCTGTATTCACCTGTATTAAGCTGAGGCATCTTCTTCCGGAGGTCTGTCATTCTGTTACAGCGAGTTTGGGACAAGCAACGGGAGCCATAAATGAGAACAAATGGGGTTTAATGACTGGACACAGACTTAACTCACAGGCAACGTTAATGACAGACCTGGGGAAACAGACTTGAACGCGGACTGAAAAACACAAGACTGAAGACAAGAAACGTAGAACAGCTGGCAAACGGAAGGATTCCACACGAGGTTAATGAGGTAGGCATGGTCCACGAGAGGGCTGGACAGAGGGACGTGACATAAACAACAGTATGATGCTAACTACTAGCAGCAGGTGAAAAACAAAAAAATGAAAGCTTGAAAACATAAATCTAATAGCTGCACAAAGGAATCGCATGCTAAAGCTAAACTGGGGGCTAAGGGCCTCAGAAAGTAAATCTCTGGTAGCTAGGTTGCCCTGGTGCTTTTGTATTCTTGTTTCAATTTCCCTTAGTTGTATTCTTAGCTTTGCATAGTTTAGGTTTTGTGTTTGTTATTTTATTCTCATTGTTCCTAGTTTGTGGGAGATCCATCTCCTACTGCCTCCTGTTTCCTGGCCACATTCATTCTCCATCTCATCTGTACATAAATTGTCTGTCTTTCTCGGTCTCTCTGTTTTTATACTTCACTTAATAACATTAAACTAAATGAAAAGGTTGATTCTTTTCAACTTAAAAAAATTTAAGTTGGCATGTGATCAAGAGCACCTGTGCTCACTGATGGTCCCTCATAGTTAAACAATGGCTCACTGAGGTTCCATTATGTTCATACCTTCAGGATTGCAGGTTCATATCCGTCACCAGCTCTGTGTAGGTGGAATCTGCTTATTCTCACCTTGTTTGCATGTGTTACCCCTGAAGATTCAAATTTAAAAACATATACCTTGCGTGAAGTGACAAATGTGAGTGCTCCATGACATAAAATTCACAGATGGTGGCACTTTTAACTGTAAGCTTGCAAGCATATTCCTACTCATGAAATTAATTAAGAAATTAAGTGCTCCATGACCTCTAACTGCACATATAATTAAATCAATCAATTTTTACTTAGTTATACTCGTACAATGTGCAGTGAAATGCTTGCAACTTGCCTAACGCCAAGACTGAAACAAGTGTAAAGAGACAAACTATTAACATTAAACCCATCCATCCATTTTCCATACCCACTTATCTTACGCACGATCAGGAGGGTCAGGAACCAATCCCGGAAACTACAGGCAAGGAATAACCCAGGATGGGGTGCCAACCCATCACAAGGCGCCTATGGACAATCTGGCAACTATATATTATATTTTCTGCCTGTGGGAGGAAGTCGGAGAACCTGGAGGAAACCCCATAACAACGCAGGGAGAACATGCACTCTCCACACACATGGAACAATGAGGGGAACTTGAATCTTGATCCCAGAGGTGTGAGGTAATAGTGCTAACGACTGCACCACCATGGTCAAGCATTGATCAATAATCATAAATATCCATAAATAGTGTGTAGTTGGCAGTAAAATGACAGGTGGCAGTGCAAAGGGTCTAAATGAAAGAACATGTTTATTTTTGTAGTGCACAAACAAATTAAATGAAAAGTAACAGTGATGCACTGAGAGCAACATGGTGGGTCAGTGTGTATCCCTGTGGCCTGCATTGTCCAGGATTGTGGGCTTTACTCTTTTCCCCAAGTATGTGTTGGTGTTACAATCCCAGGTTTAGGTCTGAGGCGAAATGATTAACGGGTATACCTGCCCTGATGTTACAAGGGTGAACAAACATACCCAAACAATGCCTTTTTCATATTTTATTATTAACAGGACATTGCAAACATGTTGGAATAAAGCAGCTAAGTGTGAGAGCTGGTTAAAGCGGCTAAATGCGAGAGTTAAGTACGTTTCATGCTGCTCCTTAGGAAAGCAGCTCAACTAAGTTTCCATGATTAGGCTAGCTAAACTACCTAAACCCTGACAAAAGTACAGAGGTTGGCATCCGCTCCTAAACTTATGTCTTTAGACAGGGAACAAACCTACGTGAGGATATGTAGATGCGCTTTTTTTTTTTTGCCCAGCCTCCACCCCACCCCCCCCTATGGAGGACAACTTTATTTTTAATGATGGTTTTAGTTACAAAACCTTAGTGAAGCTGTACCTCACCCACCCACGTACGCTTGACAAGACATGACAAAAAAAAGAAAGAAAAAAAAAAAACAACAACAACCGCAGGCGGCCCGGCGGCGGGGGGGGGGGGGGGGGGGGGGGGGGGGGGTGGCGGGGGGGGGGGGGGGGGGGGG